>CM076578.1:1130280611-1130715201 GCA_034641835.2 Pinus albicaulis | reverse complement strand
TAATTAAGCCAATTCAAGCTATATCCTAGAACTCATGGAACTTATCCCCCTTGGATAAAGGAACCTAATCCCTTCATTAGAGGATCTCATCCCTCTCTTGATGGATTGAAACCTCTCAATTCAACCTATAAATTGAAATTTTGGCTCAGGGTTAAGGGTAGATTGTGGAATTTACATTGGAAGTTACATTGTACACAAGAGTTCATTGAAGACAAATCTATGTTGGTCATTCTAGAGAGGAAGGCTTGTCAAACCAAGGAGCAGGATTGCGAAGGAAAATGGGAGAAATATGTACAACATCAAGGCTCATGTTGTAAGATTTCTCTTTATAATTCTTGATAATACATATAGATTTCTTTTTCTCATTGTGTTGTTTTTAGATTCATTGAAACAATGTCAATTCTTAATCTCCTTGATCATTAAGTTGAACTGGTCTTTTTGATTATTATATACTGCAGGTGCTTTTTATTCTTTGCATGTCTGTGATTACAGGTTCTTATTAGCATTGAAAGATTTCCATGTTCTTTGGAATGAAAGGCAATGTCTATATCAAACATCTGGGCCAAGGTATGAGCACTAACCTCCTCGTTTCTAAGTTATGATAATGCGAATGCATAGTTTAGGGAAGAGGTATTCAAATGGTTGTTTATTTCTAGTTATCTATTGGGATACTAGGAGATCGCTCTTATCGCAAGAGGATTTTATCCGAAAAACACACGGACACACCCTTAAGATTTTGTCCGTGCATCTGTGGCTACCTAGACGCATGCATTAGCCTCTGTGCCAACGTCCGGATGAGAATACTCTGTTGCGTGTCCGTGTCCAAGAAACAAAAAACCCTAGATCAGACGAGCCTCGCTCCTGTGATTTCGGACCTTTGCGCAAACTCCTTCGTAGACACATGTGGGCAAGAAAAAATATATACGAATAGAAGATAGCTTGAGCAATGTGTGAGAACAAGCTTGAGGTCTCTTCTATTTATAGGCTTTCATGAGGGTCCAATTGGGGTTGGGGCCGACCTAACCAATTTCACATGTGCTTAGGACCGACCAATTCCATTATACATGTATGAATAAAATAATTCAAAAATGAACTTCCGCTTAACCAAATAGGGTGATATTTAGGTCGATTTTGGTCCTCTCGAAAAGAGGAATCTGTTGCAATTATTATCTTCATCATATGAGCTCTCCAAAGTGGAATTTGACCGCAGTTGCCTAATTTTAACACCCCCTTTCAACTAGGGAGAATTCTGCTTGCCAATATCTGACCATCGATGCCATTCTGGTATCTTCAAGTGCCATTACGTATTGTCACTAATCATTTCTGTCATGTAGTCGTCATGCTGTGATCATCTTAAGTGTATCATCATTACAAATCATCAATGTACTTCTCTTTCTTATTCTTGCTTATCTCTTGATTGTTTCTGCTCGTATGCTGGACATTCTTGGATCTAGAAGAAGAAGAATTTGTCACCGGAGGGGAGCTTAGGCTACGACCCTTTATCCATCATGCTACTACTTGGAATCTCTGCCAGCGGGCTACTACCCGAAATATCATCATCAATCATTATCAGAGAGCATATCATGAAGGATCACATCTCAACTTGTAACCACATCGGGGAGCACATCTCGACCCCAAATCTCATGGGGGAATTATACATCTACAACCCCATATCGAGCAATAGGATATCCAAACACGCAGGGGAGCTCGTCTTAGCCTTGGGATCACATCGGGGAGCTCAATCTCAACCTGGAACCGCATAGGGTTATCTCAACCCATCCTATTGCCTACTGATCTTCCCATCGATGGCCTTGAATAGTCGTGGTAGAACACTTGCATCATAATCGACTTGGGTTGTACACCCCAAGTACGCTCTCAACCCATTGGCTAAACAAGGAGTGGTGTTCTCGACAAGCCCTGCTTGTGGGTATGATGCCAACTAGGGTATACTCTGCAAAGACCAAACAGGGGAGCAACATTCTCCGACCTTATGAAGATAGGGGAGTAAAATATCTAATCCTATGGGTAACAAATAGGGGTCATACCCTATTGTCCAGAATTCCCTCAACCCCAAGAGCCCTCTATCTCAATTCCTCACCCCAGGAGCTCAGACAGGGAGGAAGAGTTGGCTTAGTGTCCTTGATCAACGCTGCTCTCATCATACTAAATAATCATGTAAGTCACAAAAGGATACCATAATCATCCTCCCTCTCAAGGAGGTGTCAATCACAAGCCTAAGCTTGTCTTGAACAACTGCACTTATCTCAGTCCCAACTAGCAACAATACATCAGATCTATCATCTCTATCATCACTATGTATCCATGTCATATTCAGATCTTGATCAGACAGAGCTTCACAGCTAGCCATACTAGCAACATCATACTCAATCTTGGTCATGCTATGGACCTATCATTCAAGATATCATGGTAGATCTCATACTAAAGCAACATCTAAAATGTGCTCTTCAGCAATAATCTCAAATATCAACAATACATCCATGCAATCACGTATCATAGGAGAAATATCTCAACAAAAATAGATTGTTTCATGCAGATATTTCGAAGGATGTTTGGTGGCAACTCTACATGAATGAAGCAAGTCAATCATGAATTTATTCAGGTTCTATACACATCATATATATACAGATGGATGTTCAAATCGGAACATCAATGCTTCAATCAACTGTCAGATGCCATGTCAAGTTCAACAACATTTTGAACTTTAAATCAGAGTGTCCAAGGATTTACAACTTTGCAGTATAGAATTTCTTTCCCAAATTTCAGAAGTTGATTCATCATGCCATGATACATCATTTCAAGCTTCAGAAGCCATCTCCCTCTTACTTAGTTCATCAGAGGCTCATCACCTGTCAAGAGTAGACCATCAGTATGTAGAGCTAAAACCATAATCAAAATCAAAGCCGTACCTTGGAACTCATCATCTTGACTTCGTCAGATAACTGTCAAATATGGACATCTCTGGCTCGGGGAGCTTGCTTCATGCAATGCTCTCTGCAAGCATAATGCCCTACTAAGACAACATAATCAGCCTCACATAAATCAATGTTGTATCAACAAAGTTAGCTCATCAGAGTTTAGAAGCTAGATCAAAACTATTATCAAAGTCATCAATATCACAGTATCAATTCTTTCAACTAGGTGACAGTTAGAGGTCATATAAAAGTCTTATTATCATGCCAAAAAGTTTGTTATCTATCATGCAATTACAATTCATTTCTGTCACTAGATGCAGATGCATACACCAAGGATAAGTCACGCAGGTTCCATCTTCATACTGAATCACAACTATCAATATTTCAACTGTTGTGCTAGGAACAAGGAGGCCAATACAAAACCATTTTTTTTTCATATAAGTCATTGAAGGTCATTATGCCCACATAGCATTGACATCAAGGCAAATCAAATCATTAGTCATCATGTCACGTCCAAATTTGTTATCGTAGAGAGATCCAAAAACATGTCTCAATCATCAATTCAACGTTCTAAGTCATTGTTAAGCATGATTTCAAAGTTCCAAACACAACCCTTCTATATCAATCAACCAGATCATGTCAAACTTTTTGTAGCACAAACTTCAAACATAATGACATATCCATATGAATGTCCCGGTCACCTGTAAACACAATTTCAGTTCAAACATTCGAACTTTTCTAGTTTACAACTCTTATTGTTATCTGCAACACATCTATCAGGTGAACATATGATTTCATGCACAATACTTCATTTTTCCTGTGACCAACAATTTAACCCAACAACTTCAGAATTCAGTTTATAGTGGCAGAATATGTTAGAGACACCTTGATTCAGAGTACAAACAGCTTCAAAAAACTTTGGATGATGGTCAACTATAGTCAAACCCCTGGACGCTCCCTTCAGGCTAGCGTGGGAGCGTTTTTAGCTTCCTGGACACTGCCTTGACCTCAACATGCATGCGTCCAGGGACAAAATCTCCTAGTTCTGTGCCTGCGTTCGGAACAAGAACCCTAATTTTTGTATGAGCATCAGATCTGAGACTTTGCTACAGTTCAATGATGTCAGATGCACATAGATTGTATATCAACAATACAGAAAACAAATAGCAATATGAGTAAGAATCTTGAGAAGAGATTCTCCCTCTGATTGGGGATTTACTTCATCCATCTTCATTCATGTCACCAGCTTGTCTCTTCTAGTATTATGCAATAACAGATCTGGTAGATCATAAACATATATCTATCATGGTCATCAACATCATGTCAACAAACTTTTATCAAGGGTTAGACTTGAAAGATCAAGGCAACAGACAAATGTGACATCATGAACAGAATAACACTTTCTATCGAGACAATCCATCAAGTTAGGGAATTCAGTGTCACCATATGCCACATGACATGACCACAGGTAGTAGGAGATCTAGAATATCAATCTCATAGTTATACCTCTCATCATGGTTACCATGCTTATCATGATCAATAAGATCAAGTTAGGTCGTTCAATATAACTTTACCAAAACAACAAGAGTGTCAATCTCTCTTTCCATTATCTTTCATCATGCTTATCACAAGCATTATCAATAAGATCATGTATAAGAATTGATGAGCTAACCTTCTATGTGAAATCCATCATGTCTTATGTATGTCAAGTATCAAGAGTATCATCTACTAGAGTCAAGGTGCTAGCCTTCTTTATAGGATCAAGATATCCAACAGATAGATGTTATCAAAACATCAAGTATACCATTATGTCCAAGATCAACAATAAGTAGCCTTCAAAAAGATCATCACGATCAAAATGTTCAATACCAGGAGCACCATTCCATTATAGGAACCATATTTCCAAATCACTTTCATATGCATGCATGAGCTACATGAGAAGGAGACATTCTCAACATATCATAGGGCTAACTTTGCTATTCAATATTATAGCTAAAACATAACATTGAAATACTTGTGCACATCCACATAGGCAGCTTGTAGTGCTTGTCATATTTTCATCAGGGGCCTCATTACCTTTTCCAGTTCTACATTTTCTTTCCAGCATCTCAAATGATCCTTAAGAAGGATCCACTTATCACATCTCATTAAGGAGGTTGGAAACATCCAGGTACTCAAAATATACATGCAGGAACTATAAGCAATAATCATCATAATCAGATCCATAAGTCTAAACAAGAGTAAATTCATAAGTCAAGGAATACTTATCTTCAATGAGAGATGATCCTCTCCCTCTTGAACCAACCTTCAAGAGCCATCCATAGACCACATAACAATGTTGCCTTCAATCAAATTTATCAACAACTGGGCCTACTAGAGACTATCCCATTTAGGGCTTTATTTGAATCTGAACATCTTGACTTTGCTCATGCAAGTGTTTCGTATCTGAATTCTTTTCCATAAACCATGGTTTCTCTCAAACCCTAACCATCAAACCCTTATGCACTAACTACCTAGGGTTTTCTTCATACCATATAATTCTTTTAGGTCTCCACCATCCTCTTCTTTCTTCCATCAAAAAGTGTCTCCATGGGGGTGATCTCCATGGCTTTTCTTCAGCCCAACTTTGATACCATGTTAACTTTCCATAGGGTTACATTGATCTTTGCTTTGATAGTTGCATTTCTTCATTAACACATTAATTTCACCCCATATCATTATATCATTATTTAGATTTACACTATTATCCATTAACATATGCAACTATGTAGAAAGAACAATAACATCATCATCATCTATGTAGCGGAACATAAAAGAACAAAGGAAGAAAAACATGCACACATGGAGACACCGGGATTGGCCCGAGACCAGGGCAAAACCCACTATGGGGAAAACCCTTGCGAATTCTTCTTCTTAGATCGTCATCAAATGATTCAACAAACAATAGTACAACGATCCATTGATCCATATCTTCATAATGCAATAAAACAACTAATACATCCATAATATAACCTTAAACATACTTCTACTGAAGGATCCTGATTCTGAGAACTGTAATGCACTGTCACTCACTGTAGTTAACTGTTGGATAATGTTTCCACTGTGCTGAACGCTGTTGTACACTGCGACATACTGATAAATCTTCTTAAGGCTCTGGATGCATGTAGAGATATTGAGTGCGAGCGTCTATGGCAGATCTGGACGCTACCAAATCATTTTGTGCGTGCGTCTATGGTAGATCTGGACGCTACCAGACCATACTGTCCATGCGTCTATAGACCAAACTGGACTGCTGAAGCCTCAACCTCCCAAGCACACCCATAGGCCTCTGTGCCTATGTCTATGGTTGATCTCGACGCTACCAGACCATACTGTGCGTGCGTCTGGAGACCAAATTGGACTGCGGGAGCCTCGGCCTCCCGGATGCACCCAGAGGCCTCTGTGCCTGCGTCTATGGGTTCCTGGACGCACCCATAAGCTTTTGTGCTAGCGTCTAGGGACGAAAAACTTTAGTTACGTGTGAGTGTCTGAGACTCAGAAACCCTAGACACGTGCTAGCTTCGACCCAGTAGTTTTGGACCCTTTGCGCAAGCTTTCCTCCAACGAACATGTGCGAACCAAATAATAGAAGATAGAAGAGAGTGCTTGATCATTCTATTCAAATGAGCTTGAGGTCTCTTCTATTTATAGGCTTTCATGAGGGTCCACTTGGGGTTGGGGCCGATTTAACCAATTTCACACGTGCTTAGGACTGACCCTTTCCATTATACATGTATGAATAAAATAATTCAAAAATCAACTTCTGCTTGACCAAATAGGGTGATCTTTAGATCGATTTTGGTCCTCTTGAAAAGAGGAATCTATTGCAATTACTATCTTCATCATATGAACTGTCCAAAGTGGAATTTGACCGTAGTTGCATAATTTTAACAAGCTACAACATCTTGACTCCATTTAGGAGACGTGCTTTGCACCAAAGCACGGGAACTATAGACGGTGGCTTCGTGGAGCATGGTCGGACCAAAAACTGGCCTCCCTATCTATAATCTTCGTTTTCTGAAACCCTTACTTTCTGCAATACGAAACAAAACTGCGAAAATTGAAAATTAAATGCTCATCTTACGACTTCTTTATGTACATATCCTACTTGTATACATAGGTAGGCATGAATTCTAATGACGAAGTCAACCTTCCGATGATACCCAGGCCAACATTTGAGTGCTAGACCTTATACTTCCATGCTTCGAAAGCGAAAATAAGAACATGCATGCACCATATAAGATTTTCGGATAAAGATTTTACATACCCCATAATTGATACTTGTTGCGACGAAGGCTTCCATATAGTCGACCTTTGGATCATAAAATTGATGAGAAAAATTTTCAGCAGCCTCTCTTTCTTTAATAGTTTCCAGACAAGAATATTTTTGCAAAGTGCAGGCACAAACATTGCTTGGCTCTTCATCTTTGGGATTTTCTTGAAGAGGTTATTGATGTCCATCTCCTTTCCATTTGAAGGTGAGAAAAACTTATTGTAAATATAGGATAGAATATACTTCCTTTAAGCTATAGTTATCATAAATTGGAGAATCTGTTGAATAACCAAAAACATCATCTGAAAGATAAATATCATAAATGGGAGCACTAGAAAAATATACAAAATATGAACTTTAATGTGAAATTTTGAAAGGTTGTAGGTTAATACAAATTCTCTTCTTGATAATTACTTGTGAACATACTTGAGGTACTTATGTCTTCTCTTCTTTTAGTTAAGTTAATCTTTAATCAAGTCAATTATCAAAACACAAGACACAAAGGTTAGGCTCCTAGAGCCAGGGCAAAACCTCTCCCTCTTGGAGAGGAAAACCCGCAAAGAATTCTTCTTATTGATCTTCAAATGACAAGTACCATGACCCAGACTTAAACCCTAGACCTAGCTTTCGCTTTCAGAATTTCGCTATTCACCGTGTGATGACTGTCTTAACTTCAACATATTCTTTCTTCAGATTAACAACCCTTAACAACTATATATCAACAACTGTATCCTTCCTGCACTAATCCGAAATCTTGTGGCATCAATCCGCAATTCAGTACACTTGTTATCCTTAATTCTCTTCCTGCATTCCACAGTAATCTCCTTACTGCATTACACAGCAATCTTCTTCCTGCAATATTGTCTTAAGTCCGCACTTTGTGATGTCCCTTATCCACACTATATCCTTCCCTTATCCGCACTGTAAACTTAGAAATATCCGCAATGTAATCTTTGGAAATATCTGTACTGTAATCTCTGAGTTATCCGCAAACTTTTCACTGTAAAATCGCAGAGACAACCGCAATTAATGATGAGCTAATGAGCCGCAGTTGACAGGGTTATATATAGTGTTTTGTCTGGCTTTTAAGCCGACTTTCCCAATGAATATAGGCCGACATGAAGGACAGTAATTTCAGTGTTAATGTGGCATCCTTAACTGTAACTATAGCTTGTCTTTCATCATTGATTGAGGGCTGTTGAGAGCTAGTCTTCTAGCCTAGTTAGGTGTCCTTCTTCTTCACGGTCTTGGGGCATATATTTGCTAGATGAACATGACACTTAATTACAATTTATACCTAGAGGACACAAAACCTAATGGACATCAAGAAAGAATGCATCTTTTTAATAAATGAAACAAAAACACATTTTATTATTTTTGACTTCTTCTTTTCATAATTACATAGTTAACATGAAAATGAGCCTAGTACTTTTCAACACTCCCTCTTAACTAGGGAGGTTGCTAACTCAATGGTAGAGTACTCGGCTTTTAAGTGCGACTAAGATCTTTTACACATTTGAATGAAGTAGAAAACTCGTCGATACCATCGGTAAAGTTCGGAAGACTACGGCCAGTCCTTGAAGTGTATTCGTACGGGTACATGGTTACTATCAGGCGAAGAATCTCATAAGAAGAATCGGATTGGTAATCGCATAAGTGTAGCATCATATCAACCAGCATTGTCCTAGTGCAAGGCCTTGACTAACAACCCCATCTCTCAACGAGACAATGGGCTAAAATGCTGGCGAGACACACGACTTATAGACACCATCGTCATTGTCTCTCCAAAGTACATACTCCACCTGGGTGTTCCAAAGTATGACCTTCTTGGACTATTCTTCTCTTGGGTAGCTAGCTTTCCCGAAAAGAATATTGGTCCTGGGCTTGCTCTTATCTTGAATGCCCTAACACATTCTCGAAGTATCGAATGCCGGATGATTACCCAATCCTTTGTTCATGTATGTTTAGTGAAGAATCTCATAAGAAGAATCAGATTGGTAATCGCATCTGTATAACATCATATCAACCAGCATTGTCTTAGAGCAAGGCTTTGACTAACAGCCCCATCTCTGAACTAGACAATGGGCTACAATGATGGCGAGACACATGTCTTATAGACACCATCGTCATTGTCTCTCCAAGGTACACTCTCCACCCCGGGTGTTTTCCCAAAGTATGACCTTCTTGGACTATTCTTCTTTTGGGTAGTTAGCCTCAAAGAATATTGGTCCTTGGCTCCTACTTTATCTTGAATGCCCTAACACATTCTCAAAAAGAGTATCGAATGCCCAGGATAGGTGCAATCCTCCATTCTGTCTTCCCAAGTGAAGACCGGAATGATGTGTCTATCTCTCCCTCTCAACCGGGGAGGACCTATTCCACGAGGGAATGTCATTCCCCATGGAAGAGATACCTAAGCTCATTCTTAGGAATTACCAAGTTTCTTCCAAGTAAGAAACTTATCATCAGGCTCCCTCTTAACCAGGGACCTCCAGCAGCAATGGTGAGACACCCAACTGCTCATGAAGAATTCCTGTCCTCGATGTCATGGATTTTGATATTGAGGAATCTCCAACTTTTAGCTTCATAGGGCACAGATCATCCATCACTCCATCCTGAGTCATGTCAGCTATCAGAGAGTGATTCATCAAACTTTCTTTATCTGGTCCATTGTTATGCCATGCTGCTTTCCTTCGAATCATTTCCAAGGATCATACATCCTTTCTCATGATTAGCAGCTTTGCACAAATTCATCCAGATAAACATATTCATATTAACTTCTAGAACGAAAGTTACCTTAGTGATGATCTTTCACCATGACATCTTCCTGTAGACATCGGTATCCTTCACACAGATTGACACATCTCCT
The DNA here is from genome assembly GCA_034641835.2 of Pinus albicaulis. Taxonomy (NCBI): domain Eukaryota; kingdom Viridiplantae; phylum Streptophyta; class Pinopsida; order Pinales; family Pinaceae; genus Pinus; species Pinus albicaulis. Next base: position 1,130,705,087 of record CM076578.1, on the reverse strand, counting down.
AATGATATGTTTTTGCCAAGGGTTTTCAGACTTTCGTCAGAGTCTACATATCTTCCCAGGAGATCTTCTAGTCACATCTACTTGGCCTCTGAATGATACTTGCCTCAAGACATGGTTGCATTTTCATGATCTCTTCCTTTCTGCACATTTTCCATTCCCAGGAACTTTCAACAGCCACTTCATATACCATGAGGACATATTATGTTGATTTCATCTGTCCGTGCACTGAGAGATACTCTTTTATAGATCATACTTCTAAATACAGAAGTCCATTACCTGCAACCATATGACATGACTTCACAACATCCAATGTCAGCATATAAATATATACATACCTCATACCTTTTTCCTTGAGTCATCCTGTAGCGTTTCTCTTGAATGAAGAGCTTCATTCCTTTGACCTGCTTCACCTATATGTCATCACATCCCAAAATTCTGTCTCCATGATGACCCTTGATCTGATGACTACTTTACTTTTAGTAGAGAGGTTTTCCCGAAGCTTTTTCACCGAGAGCTCCTTCCATGCTTTTATCGAGATGCTTCTTAATGTACATGCCATCATACAATTTTATAACTAATCAAAGATCACTTACAGAGGAAGATGATCTCAATCATAATAGAGATCTCTTGCTTCCTCCTTCTTAGATCTTTTAGCGTCAAGTTCTTCTCTTTCATAAATGATATGGGTTTCTTCCTTTTTCCTTTTGCCATTTCCAGATTTAGGACAATCTCTTTTATAATGTCCAAGCTCATCACATCCAAAGCATCTCACGTTGTCCATATTTCTTCTTTTATTCCGAGGGCCAAATTTTTCGAATCTTCCTTTCTTCCTGTATGAGGCTGCAAAGGCATGATCCTCTTCACTTGGTCATGTATCAGCTTTGGCCTTTAGTCTTGTTTCCTCTATTTTACATAGAGACCATAAATCATGGAATGGAGTGGCTTCTTTCTTCCCATATAGACCAGAAGTGAAGCTTCCCCATTCCTCTGGTAGAGCATTCAACACCACTGTTGTCATCTCAGTGTCAGACATCACTTCTCTTAGTTCCTGTAGTTGATCTCTTATTTCAGAAATCCTCGTAAAGTATGGGACGATTCTTGCTTCCTTTGATAATTTCATTTTGTATAGTTCTTGTCTCAGAGAGATTGCTTCTCCAACAGTACTCACAGAGAATAGCTCCACCAATTTTTCATATATTTGTTTTGTAGTCTTTAGTTTTGATACAGGAATGAGAGAGTCTTTGATGGATTCTAAGAAAATCCTTTGGGCTCTAATTTCTCCCTTCATGTACTTGGCATGGGCTGAAGTATCTTCTTTTGGAGGTTGAACAGTAGATCTTTCGATATAGTTCATTACTTCGTCTTCAGTTAAATTCAAGTCTGTTCTCTTCTTCCATGCACCGAAGTTTGATGATCCAACCAACTTGTTGCTTTCTTTACAAAAACGCATCTTGATAGATAGGGTCATGAATACTTACTTGAGTGAATTTTGCTTGCAGCTCCCTTTATGTTGATGAAGTCAAGAGTTTCTTTTCTTCAATGTTGTGGTTCTTGAACCGTTGACTATAATGACTATCTTCAGAAGTTGTGATTCTCCTTCAAACAATGTTTTGAGTGCAAATCTTTTGATACCAAGGATTAATGAGTTGATCTTTTCATATAAACTAGTTGGATAGTCTTCCTTGCAAACTGGTTTGTCTTTTCAATCCAAACTTTGATCCTTGCTTCTTTGAGAGACTTTGTTGACAAACAGCCCTTATGTTCAGCACCTTAGCTCTGATACCATGTTGAGAAGTTTGAAAGGCTGTAGGTTAGTACAAATTCTCTTCTTGATAATTATTTGTGAACATACTTGAGGTACTTATGTCTTCTCTCCGTTTAGTTAAGTTAATCTTTCATCAAGTCAATTATCAAAACACAAGACACAAAGGTTAGGCTTCTAGAGCTAGGGCAAAAACCTCTCCTTGGAGAGGAAAACCCGCAAAGAATTCTTCTAATTGACCTTCAAATGACAAGTACCATGACCCAGACTTAGACCCTAGACCTAGATCTGCTTTTAGAACTTCGCTCTTCACCTTGTGATGACTTTCTTAACTTCAACACATTCTTTCTTCAGATTAACAACCCTTAACAAATATACATCAACAATTGTATCCTTCCTGCACTAATCCGAAATCTTGTTGCATCAATCCGCTATTCAATACACTTGTTATCCTTAATTCTCTTACTGCATTCCACAGTAATCTTATTCCTGCATTACACCGCAATCTTCTTCCTGCACCACTGTCTTAAATCCGCACTTTGTGCTGTCCCTTATCCGCACTGTAAACTTAGAAATATCCGCAATGTAATCTTCAGAAATATTTGCAATGTAATCTCTGAGATATCCGTATTGTAAACTCTGAAATATCAGCACTGTAATCTCTGAAATATCCGCACTCTTTTCACTGTAAAATGGCAGGGACAGCTGCAGTTGATGAGGAGCTAATGAGCCGCAGTTGACAGGGTTATATATAGTGATCCTGTCTGGCTTTTAGGCCGACCTGTAGGCCGACTTTCCCAATGAATATAGGCTGACATGAAGGACTGTAATTTCAGCGTTAATGTGGCATCCTTTACTGTAACTATAGCTTGTCTTCCATCGTTGATTGAGGGCTGTTGTGAGCTAGTCTTTCAACCTAGTTAGGTGTCCTTCTTCTTCAAGGTCTTGGGGTATATATTTGCTAGATGAACATGACACCTAATTACAGTTTATACCTAGAGGACACAAAACTTAATGGACATCAAGAAGAAGTCGATCTATTTAATAAATGAAACAAAAATACATTTTATTATTTTGACTTCTTTCTTTTCATAATTACATAGTCAACATGAAGACCCACCTAGTTACACTTTTCAACACTCTGAGTGGTTTGTCTACAGCTGAATTAATTTTTCTTTTTTGAAATGAACTTCTCAAACAAGAATGCAGGGGTTGTCATTTTAAAGCCTAGGGAAGAAAACCCAAAGCTAAGCAGATAGGTGAAGATATACAACTAACTGCTGAGTCTTGTCACCTTCAAGAATCAACTCCAAGATTTCAAGTGAAAATCCTAAGGAAAATTTTTCTAATCCGTTCCTCAACAATGATGCCAATTTGATTTTGTTTCCTCGGAGATAGTTCTTGGCTGCAAGGGAACCACACAAATTTCTCTGGTCAGAGATAAAAAGTAATTCAATTTTTGTAATATGTATGTGCCATTCGAGAAGCTTGCTTTTCGTGCTATCGACTCTTGGAACATGTGATGGGAAACATTTTACATTATCCCACATAGTCAGGTTAGAAATAGAATTGGTATTTATATGCAGTCACATCCTGACCAATATTCAACGCATCATGTGATATATAGGCTCCTAAGTGCTCCTTTCTTGGTGGTTGACAATTTGTTTGGGCGCTCTGTGATTGGTTTTGAACTTCAGAGCCATATGTGTTACTTCATTGGCTTACTCAACCTATTATCATTAGATGAACCCAGTACACCATGTAAGACCAATTTTACCCCAAGTAAAATTGTTTCACCACACCCCTTACATTCGCTTATACTCTCGAACATATTTTACCCAAAACAAGGAAATTAATTAAATAAATCCTTATTTATTTAATGATTTCCTAAGAACAAGTTATTTAAATCATTATTTAAATAATATTCTTAGTTAAACTTGACTAAATCATCCATAAATAATTAAATAAACCATTATTTATTTAATTATATTCCCATCATTCCCCTAAAATGATAAATAAATCATTTATTTATTTATTATTTATAAATAAGGGAATTGACCCAAGTCAAGAATCCTTTTCCCTCCAACAAATATAATAAAATATTCCTAAAAGGTGCTTCTAGAATTCGATTAATAATATTTTATTCATGCACAGAGTCCTAGACCACCCCAATATTTTGTTATAAATAGGGAGGTTTTCCCCATTAATTAGTCACCTTCATTGCATTAGATCACTCTGTATCTTCTCTTGGTCACCATTTTCCATTTTTCTTTGTGAACTCCCATTGCGTTCTATGTTTTCTTTTCCACATCCATAAGAGAGAGAAATGCTAGATCTGAAACACTGAGGACTTCCAAGAACCCATCCCACTGAGGAGAACTTGAAAAAACCTTTCTTTTTTTCCTCTCAAGTGCCCCATTCTTTAATATAATATAAAATTCTTTTATATACATTCTTCTTGTCTTGTTCATTGGATCTATGGAGCTATGTTATTTTTTATCTGCTTAATATCTTTTGTGCTTAGATCTGAATTTGTGTAGCAATCTTAAAGGTATTTTGCAGCCATAATCGATGTTAGGGCTATTTGTTATGCGTAGCTAAAGTGATCTTTTACGACGAAAGAATCATACTAACAATATGTATAAAAGCTTTAAGATTGGGCCAAAGCCTTGTATTTTTAATAAAATAACTTTTTGGCACAAGGTCAAGATTACCAAAATGGCTCATAAAGAACCAAATTTCCTTAAGTTCGAAAATTTTAATAAACAGAAGTCATAAAAATATGTTCATATGCCAACATGAGCCCCTGTTGAGACTGCTATCCTGCTTGGCAAGATTTAGATACAACAACTCACATCAAAGCTATCTTGCACGGGAACATATCCCCACCAAAATTCATGGTGTTTCCTTTGTCCTGACTATCCAAGTACTTTGGAACTCATCGGAAACATCCCTAATTGGTTGAGGACTCCATCGGGGACTTGGGGACTTCCAGGCTGTCCTCGAGTTGTCCCTCAATAAATCGGGGACTTTAGGACGTACCTTGATATCTTGCTCCTTAAATTTAAAAAAATAAAAATAAAAATAATTTAAACCTAAGTTCTAAAGTCTAAATAGTAAAAATTAAAAATCAATTTTGAAATTTAAAAACACTATGCATACTACCTAAACCTAAACCTACCTATCGCACAACTCATACGAAACCTATCGCACACTAAACCTCTGGATGTAACTATAGTCTATGACTCTATAATTTATAAATTTATAATCCATGGTTTTCTAAACTCTTAATTTGGGATTTATAATTAAATTTTAATGACTTGTTCATGTTTACAGTTTTATTAAATTTTACTTTTAGGCTTCAAAGTTTAGCTGCTATTTAAATTTTGAAACGATTCATCATGCATCACAACATCATATAATGATTATGTAGACAATAGTAGATTGTACTGTAGCAGACTAACAATACTTCTTAAGTTCTTGACAATGGGCAATGATAACGAGATTTGTTTTTGTGATGCGCAATGATATTTAGATAGTATTAGTATTCGACTATTAGTATTTTATTTTGTACTTCGAATTTCAAAATTAGTAATAGTTCTAATTTTTATATTTTATAATTGATCATTCATGTTCATTGTTTATGCCAACTTACTAAATTTTATTTTAATTTTAATTTTTTAATAAATATAAAAATTAGTTGCCGCATTTGCCGTCCCCAACTTGCTGTCCCTTGAAAATTTGGGGGTGCGCTCTAGCCGTTCCGAAAACTCGTCCCCCCGTACCCCTCGTCCCGACAACCAATGCAACATAGCATCACAGAGATCTGTGACAACTCCTCTTTTCTAGCTGCCTTCCTTGGTGTCCATCCTTGCTAACATGGCACTAAACAACTTGGTAATCTCATTAGCAGCACCTCTTCATTGTCCTCAACCCTAGACTTGGTATTCCATTGTACACCACACATTTCGTTTTTTCCCTCAGCAATTCTGCCCATGAACTCTCTTTACTGGAATCAATTTCCATACACATGCAATATCAAAACCTGCTCTGATACCAAACTGGTGCAAACCACCTACAGAGCTGCAATTCAGCCCATCAACTCTCTTTACTGGAATCAATTTCCATACACATGCAATATCAAAACCTGCTCTGATACCACACTAGTGCAAGCCACCTACAGAGCTGCAATTCAATTCAGAGAAGACAACAAAGTAATTGGAATTGCACAGTGCACTCACAGAACACAATTTAATGGAAGTGATTTCATGGGGCATTGTAGTGGAAAACACAACCATAACCAGATTATTAAATTCAGGCTTTAAATTATTACATGCAAGCCTCAATGGGCTCTTTATTGCAACAAAATATGGGTTTTTGTGACATGTGAAATGACGTGTTTCCGAAGAGCCTATGCATGGGGATTTTCTGCATTATGCTGACAGAACTCCACAAGGAATCTTTAGAATCTTAACCCCAATAGTTCCCACAAACATTGTTGGACCTGTTTGTATGGGGTCTGCCGTCCACAGTGTTTTTTTATGTCCAAGTACTTTGTGATAGGAAATTCCACCCTAATGCCCTTGTACATTGGCGTCTTGTTATAGCTGCTATTGAAACAAGTGCCAGCATTTATTTAGATGAGGAAGTGGATCGATGACCAAGAGAGAACGTGTTCTAATCTAAGGAATGTTTGCTCCAACGAAACTCTATTTGAAGAAAATATATCTCTGTTTTTCATTTATACGTAGTCTTACTGGATGTGAGAAATGAGACTGAATATGACATAGCTGGTACATGAAAGCACGATGTAATTTTATCTCATTTCTTTAAGAACATGATTCATGGTAGTTTGGACCAAGAATACTCTTTTTCGAAGAACTTCCATACATAGCTTGTGTACATACTTTATTTAAAGATTTGAGTCAAATAATTTACTGGCTGTCACTTTCAACAGAAAATCCCAACTGTCAAGATGTCTATGGGTATCTACATTACTAGCATAGATCACTGTGCCAGACAATGAATTCATAACCTAGGATGAAAATATAAAGTGGTTCTCATTCCCTCAGCCCAGAATTCACAAGTAGCAATGATTTACAAATGAGGACTGCTTCTCTTATTTATATGAGAGATCAAGCGCATCCTTATCCATTGGTAGCTCCAAAAACATAAAAAAATGCCGTTATCTCTTACAAGCCCTAGATACCAGCGAACAGTAAAATGAATTAAATGAATTTCACACCAACAAACAGTAAAAGCTACAACGGTTTGGTTTTGACCTCTTTAGGACACAAAAGTGATGTAAATAAGGCCAAAATTGAGGCAGATCTAGGGCCTAAGCTTGCCTATAAGTTTTTCTATGTTTGATTCAATAAATCAGCTCTCAAACATGTTTTAGTACTCTGTTTTATTGCAGGTTTTAGGCCTATTTGAGGAATCCGCCAACAGTCCATTTTGAATCAAGGTGTTTCATCCTAATAGTAAGATTTCTTCATACTTTTTGGAGCTTCGAATTGAAAGTGCATACCTTGCTTCGTTGCTCTTTGTTTTATAATAAACTAATATGCATGTGGAATTTTACTTACTTTTCCATTTATTTATGTGCAAAAACAGATGGAGCCAAGTAATGATTTGTTTTATAAAATTGCTACTGGTGAAGAGGAATCGGTTATTGGCATTGTCAAGTGTCGAAAAGGTTGTACATATGCTGAAATCCGTGATGAAATTGTGGATGATGAAATCATTGGATACCCTTTTGATTTTATTATTGATGGAATAACTTTAACTCCAAGGCAAGAGAAAAAATGGAAAGTTTATACAAAACTTATAGGAACCAAGGGGAAATTCAACACATTTGATGTGGAAACAATGCAATCAAATGTAGTGGAAAGAACGCCAATCTTTGAAAACATTGAAGAGCGTATAGATGGACTTATGCATAAAAAACCAAGAGTTGAAGATGTGTCTTCGTCAGTGGAACAAGTCATAGTTGTTGATCCTAGTGTATTGGCATCTTGGAAACAAAATGTGAAAAGTTTAATGAAAGAATTTCTAAATGAAAAACTTACTCTCAAAGTATATTCAGAAAAGGGAAAACCTAAAATAAAGATCCAATGTGAAATCTGTGGCATTGATTATGGAACAGGTGAAGTATCCTTGGCAGCGCAAACAACTCGCAACTTCAAAAACAGTCATATGAAAACAGGGGCCCATCAAAAGCGCCTTTCAATACTAGGAGGTAGTGAAATTCCTTCATGTAACAAAGTACAACAGACAACAGTGGCTGGAGATCGATTTCAGATTGATCAAGCAATTAAACTTCTAGATGATTTCAACAAGACACAAGAGCCTAATTTGTTTAAGGTGGTGGAAGCAACAATTGCAGACTATAAGGACATGAAAAAAGTGAGAGTGAAATGTACACGATGCAATAAATGGTTTTGTTTAGTGCCCGAAAGTGGTAATATTGTTAGTTCTCTAAATGAACACATGAAATCAAAGAAACACGCTACAACTACAAATGAGGCTTCACATGAGGAGATTGGGTTGAAGAGTGGCACAGTCGGGAGACCCAAGAAGCCTACCAATGATAAGTCCCAACAAAGTTTGACTAGGTTCTTGGTCCCATCATCACCATCAGTATTACATAAGGGTTATACAGGTGCAAATCCTTCTACTTCAGGTGTGTTAATTACAACAACTTACACTAAACTTGAATATGAATTTGTACATTATTTTATTTATCTTACTTCAATATTTATTATTATTATTGTGTTGTCATCTTATTAAAGCTCAATTATGTCCCATGTTACTACAATGTTGGGGGTATTGGTATTCTTATATTGATAGAAATGGGGAGAGATTAGAAACAAAGGTCCTAATGGATGATCAAAGGGGCGGAAAATTATGGGCCATAGAGAAGCATACCGAGATCATGCTACATTATGAGGGTATCGAATGTTGTATTAATGGTACATATGGGCATATTCATTGCCAGAGGGCTTCTGAAACATGGATCCCATTTGATTCATTAAAATGCAATTTTTGTAAGATGGTTCCAGAATGCGACAACTTCAGGATGTAGTTATATCGTGAATTAAGGTGCACCAATAAAATACATGAACGAGATACAAGAAAAGGGAGAAGACTGGACTATTTGGCTCAAAATGAACTCAAAAATGTTGCAAGGGTTACAAATGCTAACCATAGATCAACAATGCGAGCTCTGTGGTGGGAGAGGACAAAGGAGCTATTAGAATGAGATACCTAAAGGGAAAAGTTGTTTGACTCAATAGAAATGTAGGATTTCTTTAGGTTTTGCAAGGATGTGTGTGACCCACACTAGCAAGAAAAATTACAAGGTAAAGATGCAGTTTGGGAATTTGTCAAGGATATCTTTCATAACTTGATGCATGCAAAAACAGGGCGAAGGTGTAGTACACCCACAAAATCACTTTATGAGATGATCAAGTTATGGGGAGGTCCTAGATTACATAGCTTTATTAGCTTGAATCTGGATGGTCCTTCAACATCTATGACTTTAAGGCAAGATAGAAAGTCATTGGCATATCCCAAGGGAGCACGAGCACATTTTTGAGGTAGTCAAAATTTTTTATGCTTCTTATAAAGCCAAATGTGGTATAGATGGCCCAATTCCTGTATGCCTTGCTGAAGATGAAACAATTGTGAAAAAATATGTGAGGTGGGTAGAAAAAAGTGATATACTGGTGGGGTTTTGTAGTACGAAAGAAGAACATCAATGCCAATCACGTTTCTTTGGTGAGAGTTGATGAGAGAGCTATTGGCTATGGAATTGTAATAGATTATTTTAAGAACAATGTTATTGGCCATTATGCACGTGTTATTATTGCAAACCCTTTATATGAAAAACTCCCTCATTTAGTTGTGGTTGTTCATCCAACATGCAATAGGTTCAATGCAAATTTTGTTTACCAACAATGGAAAAATGTAGAACCTATGTGGAAGAAACATGTGGTAAACAATTTGGGACCTATTAGTGGTTACTCATCGGATAAGGATAGTAGAAGAAGACAACTTATGTTGAAGGATTATTCTTCAACATTAGATATTCAATATCAAATTCTTTGGGAAGGGTGGAGGCTAACCGAGTAGTACAATGGTTGCAATGTAACAGGATTGCGTGACCAAGATTACATCCACAACTACAAAAAGCCAGTGAATCCTTTGTTTAGCGGCCGACAATAATTGATTTTAGGAAATTAATACATAAGTTTTGGTCACGTTAGAATGATTTATCACACCTTTAAAGTGGATGATCACAAGCTTAAGGGTGAAGATATAGAGAGGATGGATCGACAAAATTGGCGTTCTGCACAACACATTGCTTCAAGGCATGTTCAAAGGTGTTTGAAAGAGTTGAGAAGTACACCAAGTGGAAAGTTAGAGAGGACACTAGGTACAAATACTTATCTAAATATCGCTGTTGACTACATTGAAATCTTTATGTTTCATAGTTTGAATCTTTGGGAAAGAGTGTGAAATGCTTCACGAGTTCATCATTTCTTCACATTATGGTTATGTTGGATATATAAACAATCTTATACTAATGTCAACATAAATTTTATTAGTAGAGAGGCATATCAAGATGTGAAAATTTCTTGCCATTTTGTAGTTTTGTTGACGATATTGTTTTGAGATCAATATTCTAACTTGCCATGTGTTTTGCACTTGACTGGGTTAGTTGTATGTGAGAACTTTAACAAAGTTGGTGGGATGGTTGGAGCGGAGAGGGCCTATGATGACTTGCTTCATGCTGTTGGAACCCTTAATAGAGTTATTGAAGAAGAATCAAATTGTTAGAAATTAATTAGTAGAGCAATGGAACATATAAAATATTGTGGAAAAACAAACTCATAAAAGCATAAAAATAGAGAGACACAAATATACTTGGTTCACCCAATTTGGGCTATGTCCACAGAGAAACAACCAATCATTTCTTTTATATTATCCCGCAAAATGAAGAGATACAACCTACAACAAACCCACTATAATTTCCTCTTCGCTCTCACATAATCTCTCCTCTTTTCTTCGCACACAGAATAATACATAACCACAATACAATTCCCTCATATAAATCGAGGGTTGCCTTCTAGGGAAAAAATCCTAAATTTGTTGATTTTTGAGTAGCTTGGGAGGTACTCCAAGCCCTAGGGTTCAGGTTTTGGAGGGAAAAGCACCACAGGAGTCACATGTGGGCTTGGAACCCAAGGTAGGGGTTTTGCACCCATCGAGACCTGGACCAAAACCATGAGCACATTTCAACATGTGATGGATGAGGATGATAGCTCTCAATGAGACGAATCTAACGCAACGAGATAAATTCGATTCTGAGTTGTAGAAATGTAGATATAAATTTTTGAAGTTCATGAATGGGTTTGCACCATAAGTGTCAAGGTCGGCTTAAGTCAAATAAGCCTCTTAACAAGCTGGACAATCCTAGAATGACGTTGGAGGAGCCCTTGTATTGGTGTATAAATAGAAGGTGTAGGAGGACACTTTAGGCATCCATTTGTGCATCACACACAAGAGAAAAGGATCTCGTTGAAGAGAGAGGGAGCCGCAGATTTGGTCACAGCTAGAAGGCAACAACAATAAGGGAAAAGAGGGAATGTTTAGGGCTCGTTTCAGGGTGACTGAGCAGTTGTTGGAGTGTCGAGGCGCTGGAGTGAAGGTCGAAGCAAGGAGTTGTCTGTAGGTTGTTTGAGCGCTAAATGGTGGTGAGGAAAGGTTGTTTGGGTGGGTTGTTAGGGTGCCGTAGTGGACTGTGGTATGCCGCAGGCCTAGCCACTCCACACAGGCTAGCGTGGATGCATTAAGGGCTGCCACATGCCCAAAACAACAACCCACAAGGAGGACACTGTGCCTTGCCTAGGCTGCAACTAGGAGGCTGTTTGAGTGGTTGTTGAGGGCTATTGCAACATGCACTTGCCCTAACCAGGGACAATAGTACAACAGTATTGAAACAACAATTGTGCTGTGTGTTGGGTCAAAATTTTGATCGGTTTTGGATCAGATTATTGAGTAGCTTGTGGGAGTCAAGTTGGAGGCTTGATTGGGTGATCGAGAGCCTCCATAGGTGCAGATCTTGCAGTGATTGGATTGGGTGCCATTGGTTTGTTGGAGGGCAACGTGTTGGCTACCCAAAGTAGCCCTAGATAAGATATCTTCAAGTGACAAAGAAGAGTTGAAGGTTGGGTGAAGATTGGTCCTGAAATTGCAGCACTTTGATGGACAAAAGTATCTGCTAGCCTAGCAGTTTGGAGCTTGGGAATTGGCCAACCTAGAGAATAGATTGATGAGCCCGTGTACATGGAGCATAAGTGACTTGCAGCAGTGTTAGGTGGCAGCTCTCTTTGAGTCTCGATGTGTCGTCCTTTGAAGGAGTAAGGGGCAGCTAGAGAGCAGTATGAAAGCAAAGGACCAACAAGACGAGATACGACATAGAAGCTGCAATGAAGTTTGTCATTGTATTTTGTATACCATAGACTGTTGTATTATTCAGATTGGTTTGATATAACGAAGATTGGGTTGTACATTAGTACAAATTTGTTAAAAATTGTGTATACTTGTGCATATGTGATTTACTGCTTTATATTTTCCGTTGTGAAAAGTAGTTGTGGTTGAGATTCTTTGTTTGGTAGCGTCAGTGATTCTAAGACTCTAACCTAGACCCAAGATCGTGGAAATTCAACATGGTATCGGAGCGTGTTTGAGCTACTTTGGAAGTTAGTGAATCGGAGTTGGGCGCAACGAAGTACAACATGAGAGGGAGTTGGTTACATTGTAAGTGAAGGGCTCACAACAATGTCAAAGTTGCAGGTAGGTCTCTGGTATGATGACAGGTTGGAGGGGTTGTCCAACTATAGTCCTTGGAGGAAAGGATCAGGTTGGTCTTGCAGGTCAACAAGATCTGGGAGTTTGCTGAGAAAGCCATCAAGAAGGAAACCAACCTTAAGGAGCTGGAAATATATGGAGATTTGGCTACGAAGGCGAGATTGATCATCTTAGATGGTGTGAAGAATACCCTAATACCTCATTTGTCTAGGAAGAACACCACACATGAGATGTGCATTGTGGATGGCTCTTCAAAATTTGTTCCAGAATAAGAACGAGAACTGGGTACTAGTATTGGAGGATAAGTTGAAGTCCACCAAGATGGTAAAAGGTGAAGGAGTGACTTCGTATCTGACGAGGTTGTCTCATGTTAGAGATGAGCTTGCTGTCATCGGTGTGACTATTTCAGATGGAGATATGGTAAGGATCGCCTTGAAAGGGTTCACCGAGGAATGGAAGCCCTTCATCAAAGGGATCGTTGCCAGATTGGAATAGGCTGTGGGACGACTTCATTAAGGAAGAGTTGCGAGACGAGGATCTTCATCCAACGAAGAGGGCAAATGAGGACGTGGCACTTGCATAACGAATGAAGGGTAAGCAAAAGAAGGACTTGAGTAAAGTCAAGTGTTTCAACTGTGGCAAGATGGGTCATTTTTCGTCGAGATGTCTGATGAAGAAGAAGGGAGATGACGGGAAGAGAAAAGGGAAGCAGGTCGCCAGTGTTGCCACTTCAGCTGAGATAGATGATCTCACCAGGAGATTGAAGGAGGACTTTGCTATGATTTCTCATTTCTCGCAGGGCACTATCAATGAGGATGGATGGTACGTGGACATTGGTGCGACGAAACATATGACAGGGTCACATGAGGTTTTTGAGACTAGCTGAATGGGACTCGGATTGCACATGGTGTTGGGCGACAAGAGTCAGTTGGAGATCCGATGATCGATTGTTGTGACATTCAAGATGGAGACAGGACGAGTGACGAGGGTCCAGGATGTACTATTTGTACCAGGACTCAGATATAGACTGATATCTGTCTCGATGATCGAGAAGAAGGGGTTTGAGGTCTTGTTCGAGGATGGGAAGGCAAGACTCAGGCCCAAAGGCTCTAGCTCCAGAGGGATTGTGCTGGGAGTTACAGAACATGGTCTCTACAGGTTGATGGGAAAGCTCGTGGATCATGGAAAGAAGAAGCAGGTGGAGCAGGTGCAGGCTTCAGAGGGGCAGGTACAGGTTCCAGTGAAGAAGGTCTAGATTTTGGAGGCTCAGAGGGAGTCGAGTTCTAGCGGGAGCTTGCAGGTTCAAAGGGAGAATTTGTAGCCCAAGAAGAGTGCATGGTCAGTGGGGAGCAAGGTTGCTCCTACAACTGCCAAGAAGGAATCATGGAGAGATTGGAAAGCAATACAGGAGAAGGAAAAGATGCAGGATGCTTCCAGTGATACTGACATTTCTGAGAGGCGTAGTTCGTGCTTCAGGGATTGCTGTAGTGGTGAGCACCAAGAGTTGGGCGAGTGTTTCGAGTAGTGATGATGATGGTGAGTTACTTCCTAGTCTTGGAAGCACCTCCCTCGCTAAGAGGGAGTGTTGATTTTTGAGTAGCTTGGGAGGTACTCCAAGCCCTAGGGTTTAGGGTCTGGAGGGCAAAGTGCCACAAGAGTCACTTGTGGGCTTGGAACCCAAGGTAGGGGTTTCGCACCCATCTCGGGGTTTGGGCCAAAACCATGAGCACATTTCAACATGTGATGGATGAGGATGATAGCTCTCGGCGAGACGAATCTAACACAATGAGAATGATCCGATTCCGAGTTGAAGAAATGGAGATATGAATTTTTGAAGTTCATGAATGGGTTTGCACCATATGTATCAAGGTCGGCTTGAGTCAAATAAGCCTCTTGACAAGTTGGACAACCCTAGAATGACGTTGGAAGATCCCTTCTATTGGTGTATAAATAGAAGGTGTTGGAGGACACTTTAGGCATCCATTTGTGCATCACACACAAGAGAAAAGGAGCTCGTTGAAGAGAGAGGGAGTCGCAGATTTGGCCATGGCTAGAAGGCAAAAACAACAAGGGCAAAGGGGGACTGTTTAGGGCTCGTTTCAGGGTGATCGAGAAGCTGTTGGAGTGTTGAGGAGCTGGAGTGAAGGCCGAAGCAAGGAGATGTTTGCGTGTTGTTTGAGGGCTGAACGGTGGTGAGGAAAGGCTGTTTGGGTGCTGCAGTGGACTGTGGTTGTTAATCAAGGTTATCATTGATGCCAATATGGCTTTGATTAAGATGTCAATATTCTTGAGATGCTTCGTTCCAGATGATGATGTCTTGCCTTAAGAAGTTGCCAAGTGTCTGATTGGTGATCTAGTCCCTAAGGACAAGCCCATGATGTGAAGAGCTATACTTTATGAAGCCATACTTGTGATGATGTTATACTCTTATGTGACCACACTTAATGATGGTGTTTGATGAAGATTGGAAGACTAAGTGATGACGTGATTGATGATTGAAAGAGACCTTCCTAATGATACTGCCTATAACATATCACTACGCCACTATGTAATACACTCATTGTTGATTTCCTACCATGATCCTATGATAAAGGTGTTAAACAATGAAGAAGCCAAAAACCATGAAGAAGCCTAACAAGAGAATCCTATTATGCTCTGCCTCCATTTCTGCATTCATAAATAATCAATCACATTAAAAAAAAGTTTTTGCTAGCTTAGACCCAAAATTCCTTAATAACACCTACACCATCTTGAAGAGCATAATTTTGCCTTTCCAACGAGCTATTACTCAGCTCGAAACTCCAAGCGGTTTGAAAGATAATGAATTTTTAAGTTAGAAAAATATTAGTTTTTGGCCAGCTGACTTGTGCTAGCCTACTCATGCCAACCTCCAAACATGGACGTGGCTTTTCGGTTGTCATTACAAAGAAGCCTATTTATATACAGTCCGAGATTCATTTTCTCACCCTTTAACTCGGTCAACAACACAGAAAAGAGAAAGAATTGTTCACAACTCGTGAACAAAAGAAGGAAGAGACAAGGGCATTTTTGATAAGGGTTTCTCAGTGATATTTTGGCTCGAATTCTTGAAGATTACAGTGACTGTGCTTGATTATAGTGATCAGATTCTAAACAGCTCGGACAACTACCTAAGCCTGGTTGCTCGGACCTGTGGTCATATGCCTCTAACCACAGACCTTCAATCGTAGACCTCAGACCTGTTTCTTTATTGCAGAACCACAGACCTGCAGTTCTGAAACTTCGGACCTGTAACATCTCTGCAATTTCAGGTCAGTATAAACCACTACAGGAACAGACCTTGGGTTTTCTGGAACACCTTATCTCTGCACCTTGTTCTGTGTACCAAACCTCATTTTAGGATCTCGGACTTTGAGAACAGTCTCTTAATGGAGCACGGTCATCATTGCAGAAGACTGCTACTAGTATAGTAGCTCTGTTTGTTAAAGGTTACAGATCAGAATTCTTGACAGTCTTTTGAGCATCATTTGAGGGTTTTGAAGAATTGTCTTTGACATCACCTCAAGACAAAATTGTAACAACTTTGGAGCAGAACATAACAAAACTAGAAGAGCAGTTGGAACATATCTTGAAGAAACCTTAAAGCAGTATATATTGAAGTGAATTTGGAGTTTCCTTTGGGACATTCTTAAGCATACAATATTGACATTGTTTGAGGATTGCAGCACTACTTGGAGCAGCCTATTAAAGGACCCTTGAAGCACTTAAAGACATTTGTTAAACAAAATAGAACCTGTGGTCTTCTTTGGAGCAAACCTTGAGAGGCATTCTAGAAGGCCTTGATTGAGTAGCTATTGGAGGAATCTTGTGATAGATTTATTAAAGTCTTTGCAGCTGCTTAAGAGAATTGAAATGAAGCATCTTTAAGATCTGTTGAAGCCTTGATAAGGCCTAGAGCAAAACTTGTTGAAACATCCTTGTTTACACTGGTGCACTATTGAAGGGAATTAGAAGCATAATTTGAGGCTTGTGTGAAGACAATCTTGTGACCAAATTTGAAGAACCTTGTTGAGGAACTGTAGTGGAGCTGACCTTGGTTTTAAACAAGGTTGAAGTACTCTTGAAGGAGTAGTGATTTTGAAGATCTCTTTGGAGCTTATTGATGATACATTGGACCTGATATTGAAGACATCTTGTTGAGAAGCTTTAACTGATCTTGGTGACATTATTGAAAATCATTATGCATTACTGAAGTCATCATGAGGTGACATTGGAGAAATTGTTTGGGTGAAATGAAGAGTTGTGGTGATAGCTTCTGAGAAGACAAAGTTGTCATTAATGAAGTGATTTGGAGATGGTATTGGTGAAGATAGGCAGGGCTTGTTGAAGAGGACATTGGGAGCCGTGAACAAACATCAAACTTATCTTGACAAATTGAAGCAGTGGGTTGGAGCCCTAGAGGATAGTTGTCCTCAAGAAGACCAGGTTGGAGCCTGTACCAGAGATAGGGTTGGAGCCCTAGAGGTTGGTGCCTCAAATTGACAAGGTTGGAGCCTTGGAAAGACCAAGTCGGTGCTTGGCACAATACAGGTTGGAGCCTGGAAGATTGGAGTCTTCATCTAGGGTTGAAGCCCTATATCATTATTGTACTTTACTTATTGTAAAGAAGAAATTAATAAAAGTATTTATTCCATCATTGTTCATTTTGTATTCTAAATATAAGTGATCTAACTGGTAAAATTAACAATTGAAAAGAAATACTGATTCACCCCCCTCTTAGTATTTCCAACAATGGTAGGCCGCAGGCCTAGCCACTTTAAATAAGCTATCGTGGAGGCATTAAGGGCTGCCACATGCCCAGAACAACAACCCACAAGGAGGACACATTGCCTTGCTTAAGCCATAACTAGAAGGATGCTGTTTGAGTGGTTGTTGAAGGGCTGTTGCAACATGCACTTGCCCTAACCAGGGACAACAATACAACAATATTGCAGCAATAGTTGTGTTGCGTGTTGGGTCAAAGTTTAGACCGGTTTTGGATCGGATTATTGAGCAGCCTGTGGGAGCCAAGTTGGAGGCTTGATTGGGTGATCAAGAGCCTCCATAGGTGCAAATATTGCAGTGATTGGATTGGGTGCCATTGGTCTATTGGAGGGCAGCGTGTTGGATACCCAAAGTAGCCCTAGACAAGCTAGCTTGAAGTGACGAAGAAGAGCTGAAGGTTGGGTGAAGATTGGTGCCGAAAGTGCAGCACTTTGATGGACAAAAGTGACTGCTAGCCTGGAAATTTGAAGCTCGGGAATTGGCCAACCTAGAGAGCAGATTGATGAGCCCGTGTACATGCAACAGAAGTGACTTGCAACAGTGTTAGGTGGCAACCCTCCTTGAGTCTCGTTGTGTTGTCCTTTGAAGGACTAATGGGCAGATAGTGAGCAGTACGGAATCGAAGGATCGATAGAACGAGATACAACATAGAAGTTGCAGCGAAGTTTGTCATTGTATCTTGTATACCATGGACTATTGTATTATTAAGATTGGTTTAATATAACGAAGATTGGGTTTGTACATTATTGTACAATTTTGTTAAAAATTGTGTATAGTTGTGCATATGTGATTTACTGCTTTATATTTTATGCTATGCAAAGTAGTTCTGGTTGAGATTCTTGGTTTGGTAGCGTAAGTGATTCTAAGACTCTAACCTAGACCCAAGATCGTGGAAATTCAACAAAATTAACATAATTTCTACCGTCAGATCTTCCACCTAATGAACAACCTAGATTGACTATGAAATTACAATATTTTACAAGGCAAATTTTCATCTAATTTTTGCTTTAGGGGTGCTGCCGAACCCCTGCCAGGGGGGGTGGGGCTCCAAAGAATTGTAGCCACCCCCCCAGCAGCAATAGTGGGGAGACAAGCCCCCCACACCCCCGTTAGGGACTGGGATCCAACCACAACTGAAACAAAAAACCTTTGAACAATTAGGAAGATAATCACTCTCCACGCCCAATACAAATCCCTAAAGGTTCCATTTTAATAAATCTCGCAAGAAGCAAGAATGTATTTGGAATAGATTGCACCAATAAACAATACAGAACATTGACATATTATCGTAGTATGGTTCAATATCCACAAACGCTAAAATTATAGAAGCCCTTAAGATTGGATTGAATAATGCACAAGACATTTTATCAACTCTAGGAATGCAACCAAAAAATTACACTCAATCTTCTTGGTGGGTTAAACTATAGACAAAGTATCAAAATTATCCAGCATTCCAAAATGTGGATGAAGGAGTTGATGATTCTCCACCGAGTTGTTCCAACTATATATTCCAATCCTTGTCTTCATTGGTACACAATGAAAGTGAATTGCAAATAATAGAAAGTGAGTGGAGGCATGAGTTGGATGAAATTTTAGATTCCATTGATGAAAATGTAAGCAAAACTATAAAACCAGTGGTAGATCTTGATGGTAAGGATATGTTCAAAACATGTTTGGTTAGTCAGTTGAATGAAAATCTAACATTATCCAAAGATATGTTGACGAAAGTGAGAAATGAGGTCTACTTTAGGTGAGATGAGAAGACTCCACAAAAGGGTGTTTCAATTGGCTTTGGAATTGGATCAGATTGTGAGGTGTTGTTTGAAAGCAACTCAAATCCCCCCACTGAACGTACTACAAGAAAATGTGTTCTTCGAAGTACAAAACAAGGTGTTTCTTGTGAAACGTGGTACATTGGAAGGGTTCAAAGAATAAGGAAGAAGGATGGTAATAGGGTGTTTGATTACCATAATGACATCAACCTTTAAGATAGATTAGAATGCATCGAGCTTCAATTATGTTGGTATAGTAAAATAAAGGGGCAGCACATGTATAAGTATGATTTGACAGATCATGCTTTTGTACAACTTGAATTTGTTATAACAATGTCCAACACTTATCATACAATGCTAGGAATGATACATACAAATTAGAAGAAAACAATTACAATTTTTTTTCAGATTTTGTTAGGAATTTGAACAAAGTTAATTTTCAAAACATTCTACTTTCACTTTCCTTGTGTATTTCCACATGTTAGATCATTTATAAATAATTACTGGTTTTATTTTTGTTGATTCGTTTGTATGAATCTGATGTTAATTTTGTACTTTTTGGCTTCAGGTCTAGTGAATAGTTCGAGTGGTTAATGTTCAAGATAACCTTTTATTGCTACCTGCTTTTTGGTGTAAGTTTCTTTCACTAGCCATTCATATTTTTGTAGTTGTGTTTCGTTCAAACATTAATTTGGCATTTCCTCCATAAAAACAATATAATTACATACCTATATAACTATATGTACCCTTACCTCAACACATATACAATGTGGAGATAAGGGTATCCCTTACCTCAACACTTATGCTGGATGCCTTCTACTGTGGTTCCTTTGAAGTTGGTCCATTTTATCCTGAAAAGCAAGGAGAGTTGGTTCTTTTTTCATGAATACGTTTTGCAGATAAGTATGTGGTACTTCTCACTAAATGTTAATGTTTTCCTTGAATTTTTAGATTAATGGTTCACTTGCTAGAAAGGATATCAAGGATCTGATGGCACGAGGTTCAATCAGGATGGTTTCTGCTCACTCAAGTCAACAGATTTACACCAGAGCAACTAACGCATGAAGTGCATTTTATTTTTTATGTTTGTGTGGTAGTTGGCTTTCCTATTTTTTAAAGTGGACATATAAATCAGAGTTTGTAGTTCAAATGTGACATCACTGTCTTTTTGGAAGTATTTATATGTTGGCCATACGCATGGGGTCTTCTACAAGAGTTAAATTGCACTTGGTTATTATTGACAATTGAGTCCTCAATCATCTTTTGGCCTTACCTTTCACTAAACGAAATTAACATTAAACTACTATTTGTAGAGGCTTTTGGACAGTTGATGGTAGCTGGTTTTCAAATTGTTTGCAACTTTACTTTTATTGAGATATATGCTTCTGGTAGATTGGAAGGGTGATGGCACTTTTCTTTCTGATTTTTACCTATATTGGTATATATGTGTTTGATGGGCCTTGCAACATGTGCGTTTGATCCAAGGGGCATTTTAAGGTGAATGGTATCTGATTTTTTGCAACTTTTGCCTTGACAAGAATATATTATGGGGTGAATGGTATGCAAATTTTAATTGATTTTATTTTTCCAAAGAAAGAATGCATAAGTTTCTATTTCATAGTTTGGAAAAGGAAAATACATAGCAAAGTGCTTATAGCATGCCATATCACCTCCAAAAAGGAAAAGCAGGCCATCTGCTGGCCATTTTTCACAAACTTTCATACAAAATATACCTGTGATCTCTCCCGAGAACAAAGCTAGAAGCAAACAAAATTCTTTGATGAGTGAGGCAGGTTGTCAATGGGAATAGAAGATGACTAACCAAAGAAGAAGATTTGGTTAGGGATGCCAGCTTCACAGTGGATCTCTGTTTACAATGCTCGCCGGTTAGTGAAGCAGAGGTATGTGGAAGGAGTTCTCTTTTTGACAAAAATATAGCACATAGCATTTTCCATTCAAATTAATATGAATTTGATTCTCCTTCTATTCTATGCCACTGGTAGTTTAAAGTTTGCTATCAGTGTAGGGCATTTACAATATATCCTAAACTGGATTTTCAGTTTTGCTTGATATGAAGTGTATTGTTAAGACTCCTTTCAAGTTGAACACCTATTGGACAACTTTCAAATTGCAGTAGGAAAATGTCTTCCATGTTAGACAGTTGCTTCTATATCAGTTGGAGTATCATTTGTGAATTAATGGTTGGTCTTTTAGATGCTATGGGTTATAACTTATACCTGATACCTCTTATTTCTGTTTTTACAACAGGATATGAATTTCTTTTTCATGGTTGACAGTTATTGTTATGTCATTTGTGAATTAATAGGTGATCTCTTAGAAGCTATGGGTTATACCTGATACCTCTTATATCTATTTTTAGTTTAGGATATGAATTTCGAAAACCTTGAACTCACATTAGTTGCTTTGTCTTTGATCAGGTACCACTACAATGTGGCAGATTCCAATCTGGCAGAGCATATTGAGAAAGGGAATGAAGACGGTCTTTTCTTAAGTAGTGTAGCGTCCTGCACAAACTTGTGGGCACTTATTATGGATGCAGTAACTGGTTTTACAACACAAGTATATGAGCTCTCACAATGCTTTCTTCACAAGGTTGGAAATACATGTCGTGTTATAATATGTATGACGTGTGAAGCTTTTGAAAGGGCTTGTTCACATATTGTTAGAAATTTTGGTTTTCTTTGTTAGCAGATTATAGTTGATTGATGGTGTTTTCTTTTTTTTATCTTTTTGTTTTGAATGTAGGAATGGATGGAGCATTGGGAAAAAAATTATTACATCATTGCAATTGCAGGGGCTAACTATGGGAACCCTTTGGTTGTAATGTCAAAAGGTGAGCTGTTGGTGTATGTAGTATCTGTGAACTTATGAAGTTTGTTCTGTTCGTGAAAAACTTATCTTCTGCAGTTCAACCAATCTAGACAGAATTATAGTAATCTACTTATACCATTTACATAACCTTTTTAAAATCTTCTGTCATTTTTACTTGTAAATCTGGAGAACTTTCGACTCTTTGAGATTATTTACATATTCTTCCTGTTCTGTAGGAAGTTCTGTAGGAAGCCACATTATCACTTGCACACACATTTAACCTTTCTCTAAATTATTAATTTGAATTGGCAAGACCCAGAGATGGTGCATGTTGAGTAGTTATCATTTCCCTGCATTCTTATATGGGGTGGGAGTAAATGCAATGGGCATTCCATTTATACATCTACACAAAAGGAAACCTAGACCACATGTACTTGTACTTGAGATAAACGTTTGGTTAAATTAGCATATATATTATTTTTAATCTGCCTATCATCTTGTGAATGCTTCATGTTTTGCTTGATTACTTTGTGAGTGCTGATTATTATCAACTTCATACTGACAACAATGCTTCTACTCTTATTGTTGGGACAAATGGGCTAAAATAGTGCCCCTATGTCTGTTTCTATAGTTTGTAACTTGTCAGGGATAATTAGGTTGTTTTGTAGATGGCATTCGATAACTCAGTTGTTTTGGAGAATGCTTCCATAGTGACATGTGCAATTTTTTATATCAGTTTTTAAACTTTTTATGATTTAGTTATCACTTTCAAATATATTCTGTCTTGACTACTTGTTACTAAAAATTGGAATATTTTCCTTCTATTTTTTCATCTTAGATGTTTAAGAAACCTGAACATGTTACTATACAAAAGGGATCTTGGTATCAAATGTTTTTACTCTTGAAAATTGAAACCATTCAAGTTTAATGTCCGTTACCTCTTGCTTCCTCCACTGTAGTTTTTGTTTCTTCTGGAAATTTGCGTATACCGATCCCTGAACAAGGGTTGGATGGTGTTAACATATGGTGTGCTGTAAGGAGTTCATGGGTCATCAGCAGGGAGGAAACATTTGTAAAAGAGTAGGATATGACAATCCAGTTTCTAGAATGCCGGAAACCTTACTGTTACACAACATGCAATGTGTTTGTGTTGATCACTGCTTTGAGGCCTTTGGTCTTGTTTTGTCATCTATGAGTGGATGGTCTGTTGTTTACTCTGGAGACACAAGACCATGTGAAAATCTTATAAAAGCAGGAATGGGAGGCACATTGCTCATCCATGAAGCCACTTTTGAGGATAAATATGAAAGTCATGCAAGGGAAAAACGTCATAGTACTATTTCAGAGGCAATGGAAATGGGTCAGAAAATGGGCACTCAGCATGTTATTCTCACACATTTCAGTAATCAGTCTCCAAAGGTAGTTGTTGCATATGTGATTAGTAGGACAACCTGATTGATCATTTGTTTTATTTTTTGGGTTGTTTACCCTCCGAACAAAAGAGGATACTTTTTTTGCTGCTAATTATATAGCAGCAGTACGTAGATCTTTTGGCTTCTTTATTTTTTGACATTTGTCATTATATACTATGTTCATTGCTCCTGCAGGTAATGGGAATTGATATTTCAAAAATAAGAAGTGTGTTGTTGGCCTATGATGGCATGGTAGCTTGTAGCTCTCATTTTCTTGCATTTTCGGGATTAACACAGCGCCTGGCTGGTTCATTTGCTGAAGATAATAGTAACATAGCACACTGGGGTTCAAACTTCAAACACAAACTTAAACCAATCAAAACAATCTCTGGGAACTTCTAGCAGAGGACCAGTTAAATCACCGGAAGTAGTTTGGGATCCATCAGAAAATGAAAGGTTTAGGGTGATCAACTGTGCATTTGCATGTTGTGTTTTGAGGGAAATTTTGGGCCAAATTAGGGAACTCAAATTCCTGTAACGTTTCTTCAATAACATTGTAAGAAGACGGCAGTTGAAACTTAATGTGAGTAGAATGTTCCGATAGAATAATAATTCTAATTTGTTAGTCTAATGTATATGATTTATGTAGAAAAATGCAGAAATAGTATCATGAGCTTGTCATGTATTGGCATATAATAGGTAGTTAAGACTCTTTTATCATATTGTACTTGACGAAGCCATTTTCAGATGGTATGAATAAGTGGTTTGGTTTTTATTCACAAGCTATTTGCTCATATTGTACATTAGAAAACTTTTGGTAGAAATCACATTATATTTATTGAAAAAAAAAAGCTATTTGCTCGTGTGTGCAGATTGTATTGTTTCCCAACAATTATTTGGAGTCAGTCAGTTTAGACTCCTCTTTGCCATAGACATTCTTTGCTTCTGGTCTGGGTCAGCAGCCCCAGATCTTTTGGTTAAACTCTTTTTGCAGAGTCCATAATTAAAATGGATTCATTACCAAGGAAGCGGAACAGAGGAGCAGCGGTAGACCGTGCCAATTTAGAAAACACAGGTTATCTATGCAATGATGGTGAGTCTTCCACATCATTAGCCTCACATCTTTGTTTAATAGAGGCTGAAGATCATCTTCATGGTATTAATATCCCAAAACTACCCTATTTTGGGTAGTTGGAGGGTGAACGAATTTTCATGGATACCGTAGTTATTGTGTAATGCAGCATTCTTTGTTTTGGAAATCAACATTAAATGTGAATAAGCTGGTTTTTGCAGATCTTCCACCGGATAAGGAGCCATTAGATTGGAAGACTAGAATGAAAATAACTGTGGGTGCTGCTAAAGGGTTGGAATACCTGCATGGCAAAGCCAACCCACCAGTGATATATTGGGATTTAAAATGCTCCGAAATCTAACTGGAGGAAGGGTTTCATTCTAAGTTATCTGATTTTGGATTAGCATATCTTGGGCTGGTTGGAGATAAAGACTCATGTTTCCACCTGTGTGATGGGAACCTATGGATATTGTGCACAAGAGTACGCTATAGCATATGACTGGTCATT
Organism: Pinus albicaulis; assembly: GCA_034641835.2. Lineage (NCBI taxonomy): Eukaryota > Viridiplantae > Streptophyta > Pinopsida > Pinales > Pinaceae > Pinus > Pinus albicaulis. The sequence continues at coordinate 1,130,680,048 of CM076578.1, read as the reverse complement.
TGACAATAAAATCAGATGTCTACAGTTTTTCGGTTCTTTTGTTAGAATTAATCATATATAGGAGAGACATTGACAATTCCAGGTCAGCAGGGGAGCACAATCTTGTTGCTTGGGTATGTCTTTCTTCTTACCCTTTAATTTCTTTCATGAGTTGCATGGATGAAGTACTGGAGGATTTCAGACAAAAATGGATATTTACTGAACTTCGTTTAACATTAGATAAAGGGTCTGTTTTCTGTGTTTGTTTGACCTGAAACACACTGAGATTATTGGATTTGTTTAAACATTGTGTAGGCCTAGAACTATTTCTTTGGCTCTCATTGCCTTTTGGCAGAACCCTTCAGGTTATTGAAACTCTATTTTTTATAATGTATCTCCTAGTCAGAAGCATTAAATGCATTACATTTTGGCCATTTTAGGCACATCCATTGTTTGAGGATCGAAGGAAGTTTTCACAGATGGTTGACCCATTGCTTCAAGCACTCTATCCTATGAGGGGTTTGTATCAAGCTCTTGCTGTGGCAGCAATGTGTGTCCAGGAAAAAGTCACAATGCATCCCCTAATTGCAGACGTAGTGACTGCTCTTACCTACCTTGCATCCCAGACATATGATCCTGATAAACATCCAGTCACAAATTCTCGCTTTGCTCCTGCCACACCTTCTCGAGCAAGAAGGGATAATGAAAAGAAGTTAACTAGTAGTGCATCTGAAAAAGAAAAACCTAGAGCAAATTGACATCTTGGTGTTCATTCTCCATCTATACATTCACAGGGTTCTCCAGATCAAAATTCAGCAGCTTCTGAAACCAAAATATAGGTTGAGAGGGGTGAAAAGAAAAGGGGAAATACTCAGGGTGGCATGAATGGACTTGGTTGATGGCCTTGTGTGTTGTATCTCAATTCGTTGTATATTTTACTTCTTGTCAGGTGTGAGTGTTTGCAGTTTCTGTATTCCTGTCAGAAACAATGCATTCCTTGAATATATTCCTGTTTTGATCACAAAATGACCTTATTCTCGGTTGTCAAGTTCTTTTTTACTCCCTGGAAATTCACAGGAACTGAATTGTTTAGAAGTCGAATTTGAGTAAAGCCAGAGATTAAAGAAATATTTTGAGGTGGTTCAGTTCCTGTGGCTGGGAAGAAGTGTTATTGTATCAATGGAAAGAAATTGTGAATTTGCTGATATGGAGGCACTTTTACTGCTCCTAGGGTATGTCTATTGCGGGCATTTAATTATTGCAGGTACCTTGCCACTGTTGATGTAAAATGATTGAGCTTCCCATCCCTGGCTGTACCACTTTCTTTCTGTGAGGCGGGTAGCTCTTTGCATGTACATCTGAGCATTCTGGAGGATTGTATTTTGTTTTTGGCATTACTTGCCTTCGATATATGATATCAGATTCAATCCTTACATTTTGAGACCCCTGAATTTCATCTAGGTAAAGATATTATGTATTTTTCTCATCTCTTTTCTTTGATTTCCCCTTGTGGGTCTAATTGCTTTCCATTGTAGGAGTCTGCACTGAACATTTATGAACTTGTTAGAAGTACTGGAATCTGGTTCAGGTATATCTGAACTGGATTACTTATTTAAAACTATTTAGACTGTGATGTTTCTCATATAATGCTGTGTAATATTCGAAATTAGCAGTCCGCTAATTGGAATATTAATTTTGATTTATTTTGGCATTTCCTAATGTTGGGGGTAAATAAAGTGGGTAGGGTACCCACAACTAATAATTAAGCCAAATAAATTATTTTCCTAAAGTCCCTAAGGGAAAATTGCAGGCTCTAGTGGTGGGGTCGAATTGGCTTTAAGTGGCAGTGTAGAAGAGTCACGAAAAGGACAATGTGGGATTGGCTAGAGGAAGGCAGCACGTGATTGGCCAAGGAGAGACAGCGCAGGCCAAGGTGGGACCCAAGGCATACGTTGGGCCTCAATGGATAAAAGTAAGAAGGGAAGGCTCATTTTGGCATTCATTCATTCATCTTATTTCTCTTGGTCATTTTGACTGAAGCACACTTGAGCCAGAAAGCCAAGTCTGCAGTGCTATTTAGCACACGAGATCTTCAAGCGAAGATCTCAACCTCTACCTCGGGGGACTTCAAGTGCCTGCTCAGTAGAGGAGTTCTACATTTTGTTGAGGGGATTACATAGCAGCAACAATAGGAAGAGCATAGCCCCTTCAGGATTGTGCAGAGGTAGAGTAGATTACGCAGTGATTGAGCAGTTCAGTTCGGTGTGGGTGCCAGGAGTCTGGAGAGCAGGGAGTTTCAACAGGAGATTTGGAGGGGAGGTTAGCCACCTCCTACCAGGGATTTTGGTAGCTCTCCGGAGGCATTTTCCAGTAGATTCATCTAGAGGGTCGATTTACCCAACAGCACAGTGAGCCAAGTCCAAGAGGGTCAAATTCCGAAGTCAAGCTTTAGGCGAACCCTTTTTGGGTTTTTCTGGGTTTATTGAGGGGAAGCCAACATTAATCTAGCAGAATTTTCTGGGCAGGTTTTAGGGTTCAAACAAAGTTCCTAACTCAGTGAACCGGCTACAGCTAGAGGAGTTGAGGAAATTGGGCTGAAATTTTGGGCTCAACATCTGGCCAATTCATTTGCGGGTTTTTGTGGGTTTGGTGAGTAAAGTCCGGGGTTAAAAGCCGGGAATTTTCTAAGCTCAAGAAGTAGCCCAACCAACAGTCCGAAGTCAGCCAACAACAACATTTCTGGGCTAGGCAGCGCAGAGACTGAGCCACGCAGAGGCACTTTTAGCCAGAGTTTTTGCTTGGGTTTGAGTTGTTCTTCAAGCCTGCCTTGAGCAGGTCCAGGTGCAAACTTTTCAGCATCTCAATTATACTCTTTCCCAATATATTAATAAAATGGCTCAGCAGTGATTTTGGCTCCAGTTTGTGTGTTTTAATGGTGTTTGCATTTTTGTTGTAGTTACTTGTCTATTTTCACTTTTATTAATGTTAATCCCCATTTGGGATATTATAGTGGTATCAGAGCTTTGTTCTTGGCTCAGCCGTGGGGATCTTTTTCTATGAACGAGGAGGGTAGGCAAAACATTACCCACCAAAGGAAGTATAGGTGGAAAATATGGGGGCAACGACATTTGGTAGCATCTTAAAGGCCCTAAATGATTTAGCCAAAGGGCATAAGGGAATGTTGGAAGGACTTAAGCAACATAATAGGGATAAGAGCATCCATCACGAGTTCCTATTTGGGGAGACTTCAGGGGTCTCACAACAGTGTGACCACCCTTTACCAGCCACTCACTCGCCAGCCTTCAGTAGGCCAACCAAGACCACGATGCCTACTTTCTACCGTCAGTACCGAGTGAGCAAGGTAGGGGGCATGATCATATACCCATGGGAGATTATTTCCGAGAATGGCAGTCCGTGGGGGAAAAATTCAAAGCAGCCTTGTCCTTCAGAGATTACTGTGAGCTCAGGCAGGATGAAAAAGGTAGGAACAGTGGGGGGTGTAGCACGCAAAACTCAGAGTTGCAGCGTACCATTGGGAGGATACCTTTTCCCAAGTATGGTGGATCCACCGAGTGCACGACTCGAGATCGAGTGGAAAAGTTGGATACCTTTTTCCAGCCTAACCGAGTAACAGAGGGGGAAGCCATCAGAATGGCTACCTCGCACTTGGAGGATGAGGGCACACAGGATCATGGGGAGCATGTGGATACACCTAGTATGACACGGGGGTCACCCGTGTTGGAGACTTCCTTGAACATGTCAGTTGACATCCTAGTAGAGAGTAGAGCCTACCCAGTAGTGCCATCCATTGAGGTGATGACCGGGATAGTGTACAAGGCTTCGGGTGGTAGCAACATGCAACAGATGGGTGAGGTGCCAGTAGATGTATCCACCTTTGATGAGGCGCTAGGAGATATAGAGGTATTGGACAATGGTCGCACACAACATGTCATCAACTTCAGGCCGACCTTCTAGCTTTGAAAGGGAAGGCCACATCAGTACGAGAGGCTATTTTGTTGCAGAACGAGGAACTGGAGGGCATGAGAGTGGTTTGTGCCGAGTCAGCAACAAGTTGGCCCACATTGGGGAACGGTTGGATTCCCTAATGGTACAACTAGAGGGCATAGTGGAGTGTCAGAACAACCCCCTTTATGCATACATAGACGGGGCTAGCAACATTGTTGCGTCACCTTTTCCCATTGGAGAGAGAGAGATAGAGCCACCTAGTCAGATCTCATCTGTTGACCTAGATAGCGGGATGAGACGATTGGAGTTGCACAAGATGCAACACTCGAATGTTGAGGTTGGATGGCGAGAGATTTTGAGTTGGTACCCGGTGGAGTGGGTTATGGAGATGGTGGTGGACCCGGGTGTAGTTCAATAGGAGTTTCCAGGCGTTGGGGAATACAAGAACCCCAAACTGGCATTGGGATCCAGGTGGGACTGCCTATCATTTCCCAGGCAGGGCGGTTGACTATGTTTTGGAGGGTACAGTTGGCCAAGCAGTTGAGCGTGCACATTCGCTAGGGGAGTTTCGGTTAGCTCTAGTGGCTAACTAATTTATGGGCAGACTCCTTGGGTTGTCTTGGTACGACATTTGTACGCGGGGTCACGGGGTGATCAACATACCTTGGTAGGAGCTTGTCGCAGGAGGTGTCATTGGTAGCCCACTAGACGATGCCTTGTATCGAGCCAAGGATTATTCACCTTTGTGTGGGGCACAAAGGTCGGAGCGGGGTAGAGCAGTGGTGGCATGACTACTGACACATAGGGAGATTCACTTCTCGGACCCCTCAGGGAGGGTTTGGAGTGATGATCCATTCATCAGCGGGTGTAGTGACGCGACAGTGGAGGTGATGATATTGATTGGCAGTGGTCCGACATGTAGAGACACAACTCTAGGCCATCACATCCAAGGATGTGTGGGAGCATCTAGCATTGAGCAGTGGACTACCTGTGGACATGGAGGTGCATGGTGGTGTATCGTAGTGTGTTGGACTACATAGTGGAGTAGGAGTGTCTTACATCACATTGTGTACATGCGAGAAGCGATAAGTGCCTTGAAATAGACAAGGCACGGGACAGTACAGGGTGGTACAACAGTAGCAGGGGGTATCCAGTGGTGTACAGGGGTATGCCACAGTGTGCAGTGGCATGTCGAGGAGTACATGGATGATCGGTGGTATGCGGGGGTGTATGGTGCTGCACAACGGGGTCTTAGAGTATTGCCTTTAGGGAGACTCATGGACGGAGACACCGGGCGTACCTTTGGGGGTAGTTCACCCAGGATCGATGGGGAGACAGATGAGCGACGCTTGACGGTATCCATGGGGACGCACACGCCTGATCCTCTTCTACATCACTCAGGGGTACAACCAATTTTGTTGTCCTTTGGCACTGTGGGCATGAGTAGCGGGGTATACGAGGCTCACCCAAGATATTTGAATGACACTCAGCACACTAGGGGAGAGACTTCTCAGCAGTGGCATTGGGTTGGTGCGCTAGCTGATAGCCACAAGTTGGGGGATGAGATGATCACCTACAGGGGTGGCATATCAATCATCACTAAGCCTATGCCTGGGCAGTGGGTCACGAGGGAGACATGCGTCACTCTTTTCTCAGGGCATGTTGAGACCATGCATGAGCAAAGGATATTGGGTATAGCCGAGGTAGCATCCCAGTATGTGTCTGGGCTCCAGACAATGTATTGACACATTATCGAGAGGGTGGATGGCAGACCCAGTGGAGATGGTTGGCAGTTACAAGAGGGATCCACATACCTTGAGTCGCTTGCGAGTATTAGAGATCCATTTGTTGGTTGCATTTAGGGGGTGGCTATTTGTCACATGCGGCTTCTAGGGGCCATCGACACTACACAGTGGCAGGCACAAGGTAGGTTAGCATGCATCAGATTCGCCCATGATATATGGACCCTCTATATTGGTCACATGCAAGGACTAGAGATGAGGCATGAAGGGATTCCTGCAGTTGTCAGAGCTATGGTGCAACAGGTCCGGCTATGGGAGGCAGAGATTCAGTTGATTGATAGAACATTCTGTCTCGTGATGGTCTGAGTCAGGATAGAGAGTGATCTAGTTCATTATTTGGTTGGCACATGGGGGTACTCAACGACCTTCATCAGATGGCGAGGTCAACTTTCTCTGCTGCTGCATAGGGACAATGTTACGTTCAGAGGGGTAGATATTGGCATCACGGCGATGACTGGGCCGGAATCTCCTGCCACTAGGCCTTAGGAGAGGAGGATACAGTCTCCACACGATGGGGAGTATCTCATGGTCAGAGTAGCACAACATCAGCATGGTGGTACCACTACGAGATTAGTAGGGAACCTGAGCATTACAACTCCACACAGCTCGAAGCCATTAGGGATGAGATGTATACTACATGGGGAGATCATGTAGATCTTCCATTGGGCTTTAGCGAGTCATTGATGGAGTGGGGAACTTCATTAGCATGGCAGGTTGGTCAGCGGGATGATAGCAGGAGGGGCTCATGTGAGCGAGACGCTATCTCTGTCGGGATTAGATGGCATCTTCGAGGGTTTACTCTTGGAGTGCATGGGATGGACTACTTGGTAGGGAAACTTCATGAGGTATCGGGCATAGTGCCATATTATCATGATTCCCTACTCACTGAGGGTGTGTAGAGGGCTTCTATTACTTATGCCTGGTAGGATGGTGAGTGGAGCAGGGGGATCTTCATGTTGGATAGGATGGCGTGGGACCTTGGTATTGAAGGATCCCTCATGTCAGGGTGATGCAGAGGTCAGGGATGACTCAGTGGCGCATTTGGGACCTTGGCACATTTTACAATGACCGTGGCGGAGTGTCAGCTAGAGAGGATGCTTGTTCATGCATTGCTTGAGGACAAGCAATTTTTGGCGGGGAGGACTGTAATCTTCCAAATTAGCAGTCAGCTAATTGGAATATTAATTTTGATTTATTTTGGCATTTCTTAATGTCAGGGTGAAATAAAGTGGGTAGGGGACCCACAACTAATAATTAAGCCAAATAAATTATATTCCGAAAGTCCCTAAGGGAAAATTGCGGCTGTAGTGGTGGGGTTGAATTGGCCTTAAGTGGTGGTGTAGAAGAGGCACAAAAAGGACAACGTGGGATTAGTTAGAGGAAGGCAGCACATGATTAGCCAAGGAGAGGTAGCGCAGGCCAAGGTGGGACCCAAGGCATACATTGGGCCTCAATGGATAAAAGTAAGAAGGGAAGGCTCATTTTGGCATTCATTCATTCATCTTATTTCTCTTTGTCATTTTGACTGAACCACGCTTGAGCTGGAGAGCCAAAGTCTACAGTGCTGTTTAGCACATGAGATCTTCAAGCAGAGATCTCAACCTCTACCTTGAGGGACTTCAAGTGCCCGCTTAGGAGAGGAGTTCTACATTTTGTTGAGGGGATTACATAGCAACAACAATAGGAAGAGCGTAGCCCCTTCAGGACTGCGCAATGATTGCGCAGTTCAGTTCGGTGTGGGTGCTGTGATTGTGGAGAGCAACGAAGTTTCAGCAGGAGATTTGGAGGGGAGGTTAGCCACCTCCTACCAAGGATTTTGGTAGCTCTCTGGAGGCATTTTCCAGCAGATTCTTCCAGAGGGTCGATTTACCCAGCAACACAGTGAGCTAAGCCCAAGAGGGCCAAATTCTGAAGTCAAGCTTTGGGCCAACCCTTTCTGGGTTTTTTTGGGTTTATTGATGAGAAACCAAGATTAATTCGACAGAATTTTCTGGGCAGGTTTGAGGCTTCAAACCAGTGTTGATAATATCGGTATTGGCAAAATATCGGCGAGGGTCCAGAAAAGATCTTATTGTGAATATCGACGAAAATATCAGCAAATATCGGCAAGCATAAAAAATGCATAGTATATTTGTTTTTTTTTCTTCAGATTTTTAAACATATAAAGCAATAACAACATGAAATAAACACATTGGCACATAAATATAAAGAAAGCTCTGATATATATGATGTAGTGGATGTAAAATAAAAATGATACATCAAAGGCGATACCAAATATTGTTGATCCTTGATAATTGTCCAATCAAGGACTCAAATGTGAAGAACCAATACAAAATAACATCACACATATAAAAGTATCTCATCATCATGAGTTATATGTAGCAAAACAAATAAAAATAACAGTTATCTATTTGAAATCAGTGCCCTCTCCCCCTTTTACGGGAAAACATGAGGGGCTGTTTGTTAGGCCTGCCTCTAGCAGTAGAAGGCCCTGACCCTGCACCTAATGTCAAATACTGACTACTGGGTGTGGAGCTCTGCTCTCCTACATCTATAGAAAATGGTGCAGACGCTGATGCGCCCACAGTGTCCTCCTCGTCGTCCTCCTCGTCTTCCTCCTCCTCTTGCTGCCCCTGTTCTAATGGTTCCTCTGGCTCTAACCATGCAGGTGACTCCTCTAAGATGGGATGCTTAGTCCCCACCCTCCACTGAGACAATACATCAATATTGTCTAAGGAAATGGCATCTGGATCCATTGGTGCTTGTATTTGCTTCACTCGAAGGCAAATATTGTAATGCACATACACTAAATCATTGAGACGTGCGAACTCCAACCTGTAAGAGTGTCAGAAAAACTAACGAGTCTTCCCTCTTGACTCTTGAGGGTCATAAATTAAAATTACAATAAATGTAATTGCTCAACTGAAGGATGAAGGTCAAAGTTATACTTGTTGCGCTTTTTTGAGTGTATTTTCTCAAATACACTCCAATTGCACTCACACCCTGAAGAACTACATGTTTGAATCATGATTCTTATGGCCAATTTTTGCAAATTTGGTGCCCTTGCACCATAGGTTTGCCACCAAATATCTACAACAAAATAAGAAATAAAAATTCAAAAACATAAAACATAATTAAACTTTCAAATGCAAGTTACATAATTTAATTTTAAAAATCTAGAATTATAAATAAGTATATTCTAAATTGAAAATTCTAATGAGTGATGGCTTGTCACTTACGTGGCATGAAGAGGGTCCTTTCCCTAATAGCATCATCAAAGCCAAATAGGCCAACACAATCCTGAAAAAACTGTATCTTGCGGTTGATTTGCTACGAAGCTCAGGATAGGGTACCATCCTCTGAATACAAGAATGGAGACCTTCCATCACCTCACCATCAAAATCAAAGGCGCATTTGTATGAAAATGCAGGGTTGAGGAAGAGTGCTGCTACATGAATGGGTTGATGAAGCATCCCTATCCACCGATTATCAATCACATCCCAGAACATCATATGTTTATATGCTCAACAGAACCCTTGTCTGCATAATAAGAATGAATGGCGTCCTTGGCCCTATCCATGGCCTCATACACATAAGCCATTGCAGGCTTCTCCCCATCTACCAATCTTAGAACCTTTACTATAGGTTCACTAATTGAGCACACTTCTTCTACTCCCTGCCAAAATGTCTCAGTGTACACCATTTTTGCAATGGCTCTCCCATCCTGTCTCCTGTTGTATCTACAATCACGCCACTCATCATAAATAAACATTTGTTTCAACTCAAACTGGCATCGAAGCAAAGACTAAAGAGTAATAAAGTTGGTGGAAAAACATGTGATTGCAGGACGCTGCAACTCCTTGTTTCTGGTGAATCTCCTCATGAGGCTAAGAACAAAAGCATGGCTATATATAAACTTGGGGACACTCCTAGCCATATCAATCACCTCCTTCATGAAAGAGAGTTTTCCCATATCATCAAGCAGCAAATTGATACAATGTGTTGCACATGGAGTCCAGAACAATGTGCGGTGCCTCTCCATAAGCATCTTGCCGACAACCACATAATTAGCTGCATTATCTGTTATGACTTGCACCACATTCTGCACGTGAATCTCTCAGATGAAGCCATCTAATAGCTCACATATCATTGCTGCATATTTTATGTGTGCTGATGCATCCACTGATTTAATAAACATGGTACCTTTAGGATAATGTACCAAGAAATTTAGAAGGGTCCTACCTGTTAGCACAGGTATTTGCATCCCACCCACCCCACCTTATTTTGCTATGTTTTCACCTCATCTCCGTCATTATCATTGACTATCATTGACCTCGCTTCGTTTTTTTTTATACTATTTTCACCTTTTTCCCCAATATCCAAACATGTCATCTCATTTGCTAAATTATCCAAGTTATTACTAAAACGCAAACTTCATTTACTATATAGCCTAAACTATATTTAAAAACCCATAGTTTAGCGATTTGAATTCCATTTAAAATCCCATTCAAACCCCCAAAACCCACATATATAACCTTTCGGGACTTAAACCCACTTATATAAAAGTCTAAAATTTTTTAAATGTTATAAGCTCCGCCACCCATTGAATAATCGTGTTATATAAAACTTACCGTTATATATATTACATATCATATATATAACAAAAAGCCGCTTAAACCATTGGTAGGATCCCTTGTACCTTTATTGCATATTGCCATCGCAAGAAACATTACCATATTCATTGGTTACCTAAACTTTAAAAAATGTGATCGCCGATTTGTGATATCGCATCGCATATGTTTTAACTTACTTTTAATAGCGCCCGCAACATATTTATTTTAACTTGTGATGCGGCAGGTTGGTCCCACCTCAGCAGCTCCGCCCCCACTTTACAGCCTTTGCAATACATTAATATATCATAAAAACCTTATAAACTTCATACGCTTACCGCTTAAACCTTTCACCGATTCATGACACTCCTCCAATTGCAGTGGGTCCCTCTTCCTGCATTTCGCAAAGTTTAGATGTTAACCCCGCAGCTTATAACTAAAAGCTAAAAGTTGCGATGTGTGCCTGCGATTCGGTCCCACATCTTCCCTACCACGTCATTCACCTCCTCCCCCGCGCGTCGCACTTCGTAGTTTTTAAAGTTTACATCCTTCGCGCTTATAACTAAAAGTTAAGAATTGCGATATGCGCTGTGGTCTGGTCCCACTGACCCTCCACGTCACCTCCCCTCCACGTCACTTCGCTGATTGTATTCTTTATAACTTAAATTGTAAAGATTGCGAAGTGCGTGGATGTGATGCAACTTTAGAATTGAAATTTAAAAGGTTTCAAGTCCAGTATTTTGGTTTTTCACGCTGTTTTGTTTATAAAAGGGTTTTATCACAGCAAAAGGATTTTAGGTAACAAAAAGACAGAAAGGTCGAGTCGGGCAGCAAAAAGCGTTCAACACTCCATTCACGCAACAGACCTGCCAACACAACTCTCAGCTCATCTGCCAGCATATCAGCGAATTGAGGTCCACGTCCTAAACTGCCCCACTACATCAGCACATTAGCAACAATGCAACATAGGAAAAAAGGGTCGATTCAGCTCAACAGTTAGCATAATAAAACAAATTTTCCCTGTTCTCAAGGTGCAGATCCGCAAGGGAGGTCTCTCCAAATTCCTCCAAATCATGAACTCGAAGACTTAGGCAAGCAATTCATTTATTTTTAAACAGTTTTATGTTCCTAGAGGTTAGGAATTAGCTTTACTGTTTGAAACAATTCTAGATCTGAGATTTGCCTCAGATTTTGTAAATTGGTCTATAAATTGCAGAAATTCAATGTAATAGAGGTTGGATGTTGGAATCAGTTTGATTTTTCTAGTTGATCAAGGGAACTTGTACTCAGTTTTGGCCAAACTAATAAAGAGGAGTTGCAGCTACATTTATGGGATACCTGTGGTATTTAATGTCTTTCATGTTTTCTTCTTCAATCACATATGTTTAAATGTATTGCTCATGTCACTTTCATGTCTATGTTATGATCTTTTACAAGTTTGAAATTCAGAAAATACATGCTTGCACATGCTCTGTTTTGGGTAACTGATCATATTTTGTTCATTATCTTCTGTCTATGAGAAATACATCTCTTATGCTTCCCTCAACCTCCTTACATTTTCTAAACCATCCCATAACCATTATCTTCAAGTAATTGACATCATAGCTACCTTGCCCCCATTCATCCCTGCAACCCTAAATCTATTGCCCTGACTTAGCTTTCCTTGACCTAATTCCTTGATCCACTGATTTCCCCAACCAAACCAAATCAAAAAAACCCCGCACATCATACCTAGCCTAAAACCCTAAATGCTCCAACCCTCCTTGCTGTGACCCTTTTGGAGAGAGCCCTCTCCGGCTTGATAGGGCTAGCTATCAAGTTAAAAGCTTGGTTTGTGATTACCTCTGTTGGTATTCCTTCCTCAGCCTTGGGATCTGGTGGAGTGATAACACTACCCTTCTTATCTGTCCAACCATCAGACATCACTGTGCATCCAGACACTTCCCATGTCTTTTTCGACTCTGTCAATCTAGAGTTGATGTCCAGCTTTTCTGCTTTAAGGATTGGCCCCCGCAACTCCTCATATGTAGCACTTTTGTAACCTGGGCCCACAACAACAATAGCATCACACATTGGATGCCAAAATGGATTGGTTTTGGTGATGCTAAGAGGCAAGTCACTCCAAAAAAGACACTTCCCCATAATTCTATCTGCTTCTAGCATCTCCTTTTTTTTAACATCTGATGTTATGGAAGGTTGTGTTCCATGTCCTGTTCGTGGAACAAAAAATGATGACCTTCCGCTAGTTGTTGCAGGTGATGCCGTGGAGCTCCTCCCACTACCCTCAGCCTCAAAATCAGAAGAAGATATGCCGAAAGATCTACCTGCACGTTCAACTTTGTTTCTTTCTGCCTCTTCCTTCTTTTTGTCTTTTTCATCAATAGCTTCAAGAGTTTTTGTATAAGATCCGGACTAGAAACTGTACAAAGGGCAACATCATGTCCAGAGAGTCTAGCCAAATGGTATTTCAATCTTGTAACCCCTCCTGTCATTTTTGTCCCACACAATTTGCATGATAAATATGCCCGATTTGTCCCACCATCAGGCTCCCCATACTCCCAAAATGGGTCCAAGGCTTTTGGCATATTTGACTTTTGTAGTGAACTAATTCAAACCTAAGGCACAAAAAAACAAAAAATTGGCATTAAACTCTCATGCGTAAAAATTTAAAAATAATAAGTAATAAGCATGTCATTTAAAAAAAAAATTACTACAAGAGTACAAATACATTATTTGGCATTTGCAACGTGAATAAAAAAATTAGCAATAAGAGGGTGCATAAGAATGTTTAAAAAAAATGAAGCTTGCTGTCTAAATATGGTCAAAACCCTTGCATTGGCTCATGGGCATGAAAATCATAGTAAATAGAAAAAAAACAAAGTAGCACAATGTTGGTAGGCAAAGAGGCAAGGATGCATAGCCCTAAATCTATAGAAAAATTCATTAAAATATGGGTTTGGAAGAACATACCTGTTAATGGAAGAGATGGATTTTGTCTCACTGTTCTTCAATCTTTGATGATGAAAAACTTCTTAGGTGCTAGTGATAATGGTTGTTCGATCACCAATTCCTCTTTGACAACCTCCACAATGCTTTAGCCTTCCTTCTTAGCCACTCACAAACAAAAATGAAAAAAAAAATCGTTTTTTCCCTTATCTAGCCGTGTCCAGGAGATGCCCGGCGATATTTTCAATCGTCGCGCGATATTTTCCGAAATATCGCGATATTTCGTTTCCCTGAAAATATCGCGATATTTCCGAAATATCGCGATATTGCGGCGATTTTTTCAACATTGCTTCAAACAGAGATCCTAACGCAGCCAACAGTTAGAGGAGCTAGAGGAAATTGGGCCGAAATTCCAGTGTCAACATCTGGCCGATTCCTTCGCGAGTTTTTGTGGGTTTGGTGAGTAGAGTCCGGGTTTAAAAGCTAGGAATTTTCTGAGCACAGGAAGTAGCCTAACTAGTAGTCTGAAGTCAGCCAACAACAACATTTCTAGGCTAGGCAGCGCAGAAACTGAGCCACGAAGAGGCACTTTCAGCCAGATTTTTTGCTTGGGTTTGAGTCGTTCTTCAAGCCCTACCTTGAGCAGGCCCAGGTGAAAACTTTCCAGCACCTCAATTGTACTCTTTCCCAATATATAAATAAAATGGCTCAACAGTGATTTTGGCTCCAGTTTGTCTGTTTTAATGGTGTTTGCATTTTCGCTTTAGTTACTTGTCTCTTTGCACTTTTTTTTTTTTTTTTTTTGACAATAACGGATATTTTTATTTAGGGCGGCAAACTAGCTGCCGCATGCTCTTACATTCCAGCAATGGCAGAGATAGATTCTCGAGGTTAGCTGATTGGAATCGTTGTCAATGAAAGCTGGAAACAGATCACCAAGAAAGGTTCGCCTTACTTTATGGATAAGAATGAAATTGCCAGACAGGCAGATGATCAGGTTTGCAGAATTGATCACTTCGCCTACTTTGACAGGAAAGCGTCCCTCAAAGCCAAGAAAGGTGCGAAAGGGCAGAAGCAGCGCACAAAGGCCCGGAGCCTTCCCTGGACATTTCATTGTGGCAGACTCCTTCGTGCAGTACATATTAACAGCGCTGCAGTTGGTTGGAGGTAAGTAGAGATTGTCCGCTTCAACTTTGAAGATGCAGCTGTTGAAATGGAAATACTCCCGCGCAGGGCCCATGTATTGCAGCACATAGATATATAAGTCGAGATTGCAACATTTCGGATATGAGAAGCTTTGAAAACGATTGAATTGGGCTTCAGGATTGAGTGGATAGTAAACCTCCATCCTGGAACTGAGATGGAATCTGGAGGGTCCTGTGTGGAATCTTGAATCAGAGGGCATCGACTGGAGACAGAGGACATTGAAATGGAGGCTATCAGGAGTTAAAAATAGGACGGAGACCATCGAGATAATTAGATTGATAATACACTAAGCAGAGATCCCTAAGAGCAGGATACTGAAGAGCAGTGAGGTAGCCAGGGGAACCATTGGGTTAGGAAGTCCGTGCAGCATGAGCATTAAGGAATGGAGCAGGAAGCCTCAATCGAATTGACCACCAGAGATCTCCGTTGACAGAGGGAGCCAAGGTTGGCCTCCATATCAGCCTGAGAGTTGAGGTGCCTTAAGATGTGGTAGAAGGAGATTTTTCTGAACTTGGACATTAAGAGCCGGATTTTTTTGATAATAGAGGCTAAGTGAACCTGATGGGGGGTCTTTTGGGAGGCCAACGCCTGGATGATAATTCTGGAATCTCCAAAGACAGAGAGAGAGAGGATATTTCTATTAATCGCCAGGTTCAGCCCCTGCCACAGTGCGAGAGCTTCCGCTCTGTTATTGAATTCGATACCCAGACCCCAATGGAACCGCAGTTCAGAAGAACCACTAGGGCGCAGAATAACCCCACCACTGCCAGCAACCCCCGGGTTACCTTTAGAGGCCCCATCGAAGAATAAGCAATGATCATCCAGGGCCGATCTCCACTTGATAAACTCCAGTTCCTCCAGCCTAATCTCCCAGTTGGTATGAGCAAAAGCAGGAGGAATGGACCTCTCCTTCAGGTTCGGAATCAGTTCTTTAAGCCACAGCTCCTCCGCTTTGACCAAGCTCATTTCATTCCTTGAGGATGTATTGGCTTCCAAAGCCTCGCCCAGCAAAGCTTTGACTTTAGTAATAACTCTGGTGGAAGTACAACTATCTCCTCTGAAAATTCTATTATTCCTTTCCAACCACAGCTTCCAACAGATGAATTTAGGGATCCACATCCAGCTTATTTTAAGAAGACTTTTTTTTGTGAGGCAGAAGGGAGATAAACTGGCCCAATTTTGGAACAGAGCAGGAATGTTGTCTGGAAGGTGAAAGTTAGCTGGGCTCAACATCAGGACTCCCCTCCAGACTTCCAGAGCAAAGGGACAAAGTAATAGCAGATGATTGACAGTTTCTTCTTCAGACAAGCACAAGGGGCACCTGGAAGGCCCTTCCATCCCTCGTCTACGCAAATTATCTCTGGTTAGAATGCTTTGGTGCGCTACAGTCCAACAGAAGAAGTCTATTTTGGGGAGAGATGGGAAATCCCATATAAATTTCCAACGAGCTGGATCAGGAGGAGCATATGGAACAGCCATCATTCTTTTATATCCTTCGGCAGCAGTATAGGAGCCAGAAAGGGAGCCCCAGCCTCTTTTGTCCTTAGAAGAGGCCTTAGAGGGAGATTTGCCTTGAAGCAGATCTAACAGTAGTGAAGCCTTTGCACTTTTATTACTGTTAATCCCCATTTGGGATATTACATGCTTAAAGTTAAAAGGTTGCATATTAACATTAATCTTAGGTTTCCATTGTTATATGATACCCAGAAAGTGAATATAGACATTTTTTTTCCATTTAACCAAGCGAGTGTAGACTGTTTGTTATTCATTATCCTCAGAACTTCTTTGTCATTTATATGAGAGGTATGCACTATGGATACAATAGGTAGAGTTTTGGAGCATAGGCCTGAATTTTTGTAAATGGATTTAAAAAGTTACGATCAGTTCATACTCTAATTGTCTTCCTTTTGATGTTCCATTGTTAGCAGCAACATGCTGAAATGAATCTCAGTGGAATAAGGTAGCTGTCTCTTTCTGTTGAATGACAAGACAGATACACACCTTTGCCTGAATCATATTATAAAATATGGTGTATTGTATAGTAGTATCATGTACTGGAGAGTTGGGTGGTTGTCTCGTGTATGTGAAATTAGATTCAAGTTGCAGTTGAGCTAGTGTTCATTCCTGTGACATTCATATTCAATTGTTTGCAGAGTTGGTTGAGGATTTACGTACTCTGTTGGCTGAAAAATCTCGGATCAGTATTCTGCATTTAATCTGGAATCCCAATCGATCTAGGATATTCTGTCTAGTGTTCCTATGGGGAGAGTTGTGAGGGTTGAAGATGTTTTGGCTCTATAGTATTCTGGCCACCCTAGGCTTGTGGCAGGAGGCGAAGATATTGTTCCTTGGTCAGGACAATGCAGGTAAGACTACCTTGCTTCATATGTTGAAAGATGAGGCAAGTTTCCTTGGTTTGAATTTTTCAATTGAATTGTTGCTATTACATTTAAGTCTGTATTTGTAGTGGCTTATTACTGTTGGTATCCAAATAGAGGTTTTAGCTGCCAGAGCTGCGTTGGTTATGTAAAATTTATATAGGGCTGTTAAAGGGTTTATAATTGTCTTTGTTTTTTCGGTCATGGGATTAAATAATAATATTTAATGTTTAAATCCTTTGGGGTTTTGAGAATTTTTTTGATCTGATTTGGCTTTATTAGTATGGCAGCGATTAGTGCAGCATCAGCCTACAAAATATCCTACATCAGAGGAACTCAGTATTGGGAAAATGTTCAAAGCTTTTGATTTGGGTGGCCACCAGATTGCTAGGAGGGTCTGGATATTAGTTTATTGATTCCCTAGATATGGGCTTCATTAGGTCCATATTGCATTTCAGTAATGGATTAAGTGACACTAGTTGGGCTGTTTTGTTAAGATTGTTTTCTATATTGATTACCCTGTGATGCTCGACTGAATTTTGGTTCAGATTGGAGTGAAAATCTAGTGGGTGGTTATGTTTTACCCGTGCCTTGTCGCTGACAAATTGATGCACTCTAACAAGACAAAAATGGCAACATCCTGACCTTTAGGGGTTGGTTCATCTAAATAGGCATGTATTACACCTTGGTACATCTTGGGATGCCTCAGGATATGCCACCAATTTTGGATATGTTCCCATATAATTTGGGGGACGTACCTCGTGGATTCAGGGGCATCCCTGGGGCGATGGGCATCTGCCACCCCAAAAATCATCAAAATGCAGGAAGGTCAAAAAATCCTGAATGGGCTTCTAAAATAATCTATCCCCGGAGACATATTTTGAAGTTAGAAAAATGCGTATGATCTCTGTTTTCCATTTTTCACATTTTCATTGTGTGCAAAAGGTACCAGATGTGAGCATCTGTGTGAAGCAATCTTTGGTTGAATATTGAATTCTCTTGTCTGTTTCTGTATAGTCCTGAATATGTTTTGCATATCAATATTCTGCATAGGGAAAGCCCATTTGGTGAAGAAAATTTTGGACATGGGATAAAGTTTAAAAACTTGTCATAATTAATAACAAAAACCTCGGACTCAGGAGTCTGCCATGTGATAGAAAGATTGATAGTTTGTACTAATGAATTAAGTGATTTTGATGGACTTCATATATTTGCATTTCACCAAAGGCACCGAACGGAAGTGATTGTTTGCTTTATAATTTTATATCAAACTGGTTTCATTTTCTTGGCATGTTGAGGTAAAAGGCCATGATAATGTATTATAATATCTTTGTGCTATTTTAAGCTGTGGGGACAAAAGTTAAATGATTTGAGCGGTAGTGAAATCATTTGTCCATTCTTTGGTATGTTGATTATCTGATCCATATGCACTGTAGGCTAAATATTGTGTAGAAAGTTTGGGTGTAAGTATGTGCTCCTCTGAGTGCTTGCCTAGAGACGGCTCTGTACTTGTATTATCCAGTTGACATTAAATTAGTTTATTGAAGGAATAGAATTGTAGTGATGTTTGTCGAGTGCCTATTTTGATTACAATACCAACTGATTTAAAGCCGGTTCTATTGCTGACTACTTTATGACAACTATCAGTATTCATTAATGATGGAGTTGGTTCATACATTTTATGTGACTTGAATGTTATGGTAGAATGTCAATCTGATCGGAGGTTTTTGAGGCTGAATGCTTCACTCAAAAGTAGTTGAGACAAGGATAGGTTTTCTGATACAACTTTCTCTTGTCAATACAGGCGGATGCTGCCGATAAAGAGCGCTTTGCAGAATCAAGGAAGGAGCTAGATGCACTACTTACAGATGATTCATTGAGGAATGTACTTTTTTTGATTCTAGGAATCAAAATAGACATACCTTATGCAGCATCAGAGAAAGAACTTCATTATTACTTGGGCCTTGCAAATTACACCACTGGTAAGGGGAAGGTCAATTTGTCGGATTCTATTGTATAACCTATTGAGGTGTTTATGTGATCGTCCAAAAAATGGGATATGGTGAAGGTATTAAGTGGTTGGCCCAGTACATCAAATAGGATTAAGTGAACTGCAAATTTTGTGTAATCCAAGTATGTTAAACGTACCTGAAAATAGTTCTTACTTGGGGTCGCTTCTCATGGGATCCATATTTGGTCTGCACAGTAATAAGACGTGGTATCAATGTATCGGGAGTCGGGACAGAAAGGGGTACATGCTTGGATGCTTGATTAGTGTAAAGTGTAGGTGTAAATGTAGTCAGGCTTGAACCTGACAAGAAGTTGTTTTCAGGATCAAGTAAATGAATTTTTGATTAGTTGTCTTTGATGTTATTGTTTTCTCTTAAACTTTACATCAGTTGTAGCTACATTTTTGTGAGGACAGTAGTGCATAATTTTGTCACCAAGATACCAGATTTATTTTCAGATTCTTGTCAGGTTTCCAAACTATTGTGATTGGGAATGCTTCACGGATTAATCTATTAGTTAGTAAATTTTTGGCCCAAATCAGCAGACTGCTTGTTTAGAGTTGAACCGGGTAGAATTGCTGAGAACTTTGCATATCCCGAGTGTCTCAATGGTTTGACACGTTGTATTAAGCAAATCAATGCAAGTGTTAGTGAAAAAGCCAAATATTTTGATCTGTAAAACAGGTTACCACCCACTCAACTGAAAAAAGGTTAAACAATGAATGTATTTGCTTATTAAATCCATCAAAGTCATCTGTAATTGTCAATAGGTTGCGCAACGTTAACTTATAGCTTTGGATTGCAATTAAATGGGAAAACTTTGGCCATTTGCTCCCACTTGATTGTGGGAGCTTATAATTTGGTAGGTTATTCCCGTTCTGTCCATTGGAAAAAATTATCGTAACAATTGATTTGAAATAAGAGTAGGCCTGAGTTTTGATTAAAGATGACTGATTTGAATTCATTGTAACACAACTGATTTTAAATAAATGTAGTCCCGAGTTTGAATTTATTTTAACATGACAAAACTGATTTGAAATAAGTGTAGGCATGAGTTTTGATTAAAGAAGAATTGCACAACCACACGTTTTGGGCAAACAATTGTTTGAGTAATGCCATAACTTCAATGCCAGGTAGTTGTTCATCAATTAATTATATTGTGAATGAGGAAGTGCTATGAACACACATTAAAAGTTAAATTGCATTTATTAACACAATAGAGTTGTTTAGTTGTTGGTCATTAAATATAGGGTTTTTGCATTTCTTGAATAATCCTCGGTCTTGGCAATACATGCAATGAACCAAGCCAACCAGTCTTGACCAAATGGAGCCACTCATTCATCCTTGTTGGAAAAGAAGCCTTGAACTTGACAGAGAACACAATTTTTTAATTAATTCCATGAAAGTGTCCATGTTTTTGAGATGGACAGGCCATAGTCACATCATCTATAGATCAACGTTAAAGCACGCTTTCACATTGAAGAAGGAGTAATCCATGCTAGAGGATTGAAGAAGGGAGGGTAATAATTGAAGGTTGAGTGTAACTTCTTGTACGGTCGTAATGTCCTCGAGCAATTAATTGTCCTAGTGACGAAGTAACCTATCAATCCCTGTAGGCTATAGTCATTGATAAAGGGGAAAAACCCCAAATTACCCAATGTCTAAGCAAGTTTTGGGGCAGTTGGGCAAAAAAACCCAAAGTTGGGGCTTTGAGTGAACCTCACTCAATCAATTAAGAAGAAAGATCCCCTCAAGGAAATCTATAAATAGAAGAGGGTTGATTTCATTTGGATCATCATTCGATTAGATCATTTATCTCTATTTTTGAGCCCGAGGCTCTGAGGGTTTTATGAACCCTTCTCCCCCTGTCAATTTCGGTGGTGAATGATTCCACCCTAGTTGACATTCTTCTATCTCGCTTTGTTTTGGCATAGGACTACTTCTGAAAGAGGAGCATAATTCTTATTGAAGTGATCACCGATTTCTGGGCATGAGGTCACTATTGAGGCAAAAAAAATTCTGTGGGTTAAGGCTCTTCGTTGGCATAGGTCGAATTGTTTTTGGCTCTGGGCACATGAACTATTGAAGATAACAAATTCATGTCTGGGATTTTGGGCACAGAAGCATACTCAAGGAGTTAGCAAGGGCATTTTTACAGTATATGTCTCTGTTCTAGCACGTAGTTGCATGAAAGACTAGAGCGAGTTCATGTTGGTATTAATCTATTAGTTTTTAAAGCATCAGATGTGTTGTAGCCACAAAATTTGGCGGAGAGGCTAGAATACATGAGATCTCCAAAACCCAGAAGTCATTTATGGAAATTCTACCTAGAGATGGCTTAATTAGATTAATAGTCAATTTTTAAATATTTTCTTAGTCTAAACTTAGGAAATATGGTTAATTAATCAAAATTAATTAAGTCAAGGTGAGAATTCCCTTGAAACTCACATGGATCGAATTCAAGATGATCCTAGCCCTTGATTAAGATTTAATCTTTGTCGTTGATGCCTCAACAGAGGATTATAAGAAGAAATCGATGGGCACTTAGAGAAGACACACCCACTGTTCAATTTCCTTGGCAGATTGATTTCTAGAGAGCAACAATAGTTGCTGCAGAGCCAAAGATTGAAGTAGAGTCAATGAGGGGCAGAGACAGTGATCCAGAGGAAGTTTTCCAGATCCGTTGAGGTTGCAACAAGGGGCAGAGTTATTCCCAGTGAGGCAACGCAAAGGACTTTGCAGTTGCTTCAGAAGAGCAACTCGATTTCGCTGGAGGAAAAATCGTTTTCAGTTCCAGAGGCTTGGCAGAGGCTCTAGAGTGCCTGAGAAGCGATTTCCTCAGGAAGGACAGGCATGGCAACTTCATCAGAGGCAATTTCGGGCTAGATATCGTAGGGTTTGCGCAGAGCCAACGTAGAGGGTCAAGGAGAACGAGTTTTTGAAGGAAAGTTATGGCGAGGTTGCTTGTGGAAGAAGGGTAATTCCCTTAGATAATTTTTGGCTAGATTTTCTTGCTGTTTGGATTGCCAGTGGGGCATCCATAGATTGTACTCAGATTTCACTGCTGCTTAATAATAAAAACCCTCAGCTGCTGCATTGGTTTTTCCACATTGGTTTTTTTCCGGGGACATTTCTCCAAAAATAACGATGTCATTTTTACGTGTATGTGTTAGTATTTTCTCTGTTTTTAGTGCTATTATTCTTGCAATTTTATTTTGAAGGTTGCCGTGATTTATTTGATATTTTCCGTAGCAGATAAATTGTTAAATTAATGAACAATTAGAAAAATAAATTCTAGTTGCTGCAATAGGATTTCAATTTTGAAATTTTCATATGGTATCGGAGCGTGAGTGATCAACCGAGAAACTCAGAAGAGAAAGAGAGAATTTCATTGGTTAGAGGGAGCAACATGCCAAAATTCTTAGAGACAATGCAATTTCTTGACAAGCAAGGCGAATTACTGATGCATAAATTCGATTTTCAATTGCAGGGTTGCAGAAAAGTCGAGTTGGCCGGGTTAGTGGTTCCAACAGTCAGAGGGAGCAATTGCAACTCAGTCTTTCGCTGAGAATATTCCTTGGTTGGATGTAGTGGGTCTTGCAACAATAGAACCAATGTCAGGTGGAAGAGAAAAACACACACAACAAAGGGGAAATTTTTCTCAGGGAACTTCGAGTCTCAAAAGTTTGATTTTTCCAGGTAGATTGGCAGTAGCAGTTAGCAGATTCACGCATTCTAGAAGGAAGTGTGAATAGCAGAGCAACAACCAAGCAGAAGGCAAGAGAAATTGTTGACAATTTCAAAGATGACCACAACAAGGTTTAAAGATCAGGATAAGTTGGATAGATCTCCCAACTATGTCATCTGGAAGACTAGGATTTCCTTCCTTCTAGATGAAAATGGACCGAAATCCTACATAGATAATGTGGTTGTAGATTCCTAGGATGCTGATCAACATGAAGAATACAAGAATGGGATGGCGAAGGCTAAGCGGTTGATCTTGGATGGAGTCCGAGATCATATAGTCTCACATATAACAGCCAAGGGTATGACCAAGGAGATGTGGGATGCTCTCTCCACGTTATCTTAGGGTACTTTCGAGCAACGAAAGGTGTTCCTAGAAGAAAAGTTGAGATGCATCAGGATGCAGATGGGGGAAGGCATAAACCCCTTCCTCACCAGGGTTTAGGAGGGCTGAGACCAAATTGTAGTTGTTGGGGTTGTTACCACTCAATCCAGCAGGGGACCTAAGAGGGGTTCCTATGAGGGCAACTGCTAGGTCAAGGGCAACGATGGAGACTTAGCCCAATGTCACCACAACTCCTGATATTTACAGACTTTCGCCGATGGGAGGAGACTCGATAGTTTAGGAAGTCATTTGTAAAGTATAGATCAATGAATAGGTGTGAAGTGACCCTAGAAACCCTTTCCCTAGGATAAAATGAAGAATGAGACTTCCTTGCCTTTTAAGCAAGGGACTTGATCTTCTAGGGAGAGGGGGTGAGGATTGGAGGGCTAAGGGAGAAGAATAGGAGTTGCAAAGGGGGTTCTCAATTCCTATAATCCTTTGGGAACTTGGATTCCCGAGTGGTCCTTGGGAATTATCTTTGATGAAGGATGGTGTTGAGATTTTGGGGTAGCATCGGATGTGCTCTAGCTCCGAAATTTAGTGGAGGAGTTGGAGTACATGAGATCTCCAAGACCCATAAAGCGTTTGGGAAACTCCCATCAGGTTTAAGAGTTGTTCAAATAATTAATATTTTTAATTTAAGGACCCTAAGTCTAACTTAGGAAAATTAAAAGATTAAAGTGAATTAAATTAAACATGTGATGAGAATGACTTAAGTGACGCGGATCAAGCAACTTATAATCTTAGCCGTTGATTAGAGATTAGATCACAACCGTTTGTTCGCCAACGAGAAAAGTATAAGAGAAGGGCTTGGGGTCAGTTGGAAAACACACATTGGCAGAGCACTAAAGCTAAGCTGAAATTCTAGGGCATGGTTTGCTAAGAATTTCAGGAAGAGTTTGCAGTGCAACGAGGGGCAGTATTGGCGAGGGATTCTGAATCCAAGGCCAAGAATACAACAGAGGCAAAGAGGTAGCATATCTAGTAGCGTAGAGGACAGGCAGTGCTACGCAGTCCAGCCAGAGCCTAGTCAGGGGCAGCACGGAGGCAGCAGGAGCCACACAGGGTTGATGTAGGCCCATTGATGGCATCACAAGGGAAACGTAAGCCCAGAGAGGGTGACGCAGGCCCTTCCAGAGCAATGCAGACACTGACGCTGACGCAGGCCATTGAGGCAGACGCAGAGGGCTGAGGAGCAGTGCTGGGGTTTCCGGTGGGCCAGAAAGGGCTCACGTTCTGTAAATCCTGTTTGAGGGTGTGAATCAACCATATTTTTTGTCTCCGAGTGAAAGAGGTATTGCTGCTGTGATTTTTCTATGTAGGGCCAACCATGTATGGTGCCCAGAAATTGTTGTATTCAGAATCTACTTAATAATAAAACCCTCCAAAGCTAGCTGCACCGGTTTTCCCACATTGGGTTTTTCCGTGGACATTTGTCCAAAAAATCTGTCACTTTGTCATATGAGCGTTATATTCAGTAAATGATCTATATGTGTAGGCTGCTATTGTGTTTACTTCATTGTTCTTCTGAATATTCAGATTAATAGATTGTGTAAATAATCAAGTAATATTCAGATTAATAGCTTGTGTAAATAATCAAGTAGGAGAAGTAAATCAATGGTTAGCAGTAGGGTTTCTGAATCTCTAGCAAATTGGCTGAAGAAATTTTTGCTGTAGAGTAGCAACTGAAGCAGCAGAGATCCAGAGAGGGCAGCGCATCACCAGGAGGATGCAGTCCTAGCAGAGGCCACGCAGGGGCTGACACAGAGGCAGCGCAAAGCTTTCTAGAGTGACGCAGGAGCAGCTTGCGCTGCGCAGAGGCTGCGCTGAGCCAATCTACTCACGCAGAGGCCAGCCGGAGGGACACAATCAAATTTTGAGTTGCTGTGCAGAGTCGTCGTAGTTCGGAAGTAGAGCTTCAGATCTTTAGCAGTTGCTGGTGTGGTGGAGATTCTGTCGGTTCATAATCGTGCCAAGCTAAGTTGACAAAGAGTGGGAGGAGAACAACTGCTCAACTGTTTTTTACCAAAGAAATCTGAGGATCGATAAGGAGGGTGATCGAAGAGGGTTGATTTAGAGGATTTGGCAGATTTCCAAAGGAGGAAATTAATTGTCAGAGGGAGCAGAGGGTGCCTTTCTCGCCAAGGACCCTAGATCCGAGTTTTTGTTGAGGGTAGCAACAGAAGCAGGGAGAGGAGTATCTGCTTCGACAGATTATTTCTGAGCAGATGGCACCATACGAACTGCGTGATCATTATAGGTTGGACGACTTGTCCAACTTTGCTATCTGGAAGGCCAGAATCCTGACAATCCTGGAGGCATACGAACTATGGGAGCATGCAGAGAGCGTCTTGGCTACACCAACCGATGCTGCTCTTCTTGCAAAGCATAATGAAGCATAGGCGCATGCCAAGAGCTTCATGATGGACAGGGTCAAGGATCATGTGGTCCCACACATAGCTAAGAAGAAGACGACTAATGGTATGTGGAAAGCATTAACCACACTTTATCAAGGGAAATCCATCTAGAAGAAGATGCTTCTGGAGAACGAGATGAGGTTGTTTATGAAAACTAAGGGAGAGGAAATCAATCCTTTTCTCTTCAGGTTGTAGGCGATCCGGGATCAACTGATTGCCATGGGGGTTAAAGTGGATGATGATGTCATGGTGAGGACCCCTCTAAATGTAGTCACAAATGATTGGGAAACGTTTGTCCAAAGCATCTTGGGCAGACAAGCTCTTCCAAACTGGGACGACATGTGGGCTATCCTCTGACAAGAGGAAATCCGTCGAATGTCCAAGAGACAAGCCAACATCAGATCAAGCAAAGTGGAGGAAGACGAAGATGCAGCCCTGGCATCTAAGAAGCAGCAAGGGAAAAGGAAGCGCGATCTATCAAAGTTCAAATGTTTTAGATGTGGTGAACTTGGACACTTTGCCACCAATTGTCCTCTAAGGAAGAAGGACAAGGAAGCTTCTAGTTCCAAGGTTGCGACATCTCAAGAAGATGATGGCTCCGACGATGGGGCGATATTGATTTGTAGAGCAGCTATAGAGTGGAGGCAAGATCCTTGAGGTGCCTAGACTCTTCGATCACATACGTGCTACGGGAGCCTTAAGACAATAACGGGGATGACTGGAGCAGTGGGTGCAGAGGATCACGATGAAGCAGAGGGAAGAGATGGACGCTGTAGAGGGAGCAACACAGTGCAGAGGCAACAACAGTGTAGAAGCAGCAGCGCAGTGCAGATGCAACAATAGTGTAGAAGCAACAGCGTAGAGGGGATGATGGGACTTCAACAACGCAGAGGATGCAGTGCTTACGCAGTGCAGTGTTGTAGTAGCACAATGGATTTATGAGGACAACGCAGAGCAACAGCCTATGGAGCTTCAGTGATGAGATGCAACCTGACTGACTTGTCTGTCGGTGTTTGGGCAGGGGTCCTTCAGTTGCTTACTTCTCAGCAATTGAGTTGCAGTGAAGCAGTTGTCAGCACGATGCTGCAATTTGAGAGGGAGCATTAGTACAGATGAGGCAGTGACAAAGATGGTGCCATGGGCAACAGTACAGAGAGCAACAACAACGCAATGATGAAGGGAAGTAGGCCAAGCATTAGTGCAAGGACCGATGCGAGAGATTAGGTCAGTACATCGGCGAGGATGTATTGCTAGAGCACACTCCTCGCTAAGAGGGACTGTTGAGATTTTGGGGTAGCATCGAATGTGTTCTAGCTCCGAAATTTTGTGGAGTTGGAGTACATGAGATCTCCAAGACTCATAAAGTGTTTGGGGAAATTCCATTAGGTTATTCAAATCATTAATATTTTTAATCAAGGACCCTACGTCTAACTTATGAAAATTAATAGATTAAAAGTGAATTAAATTAAGCATGTGATGAGAATGACTTAGTGACGCAGATCAAGCAGCTTCCAATCTTAGCCGTTGATTAGAGATTAGATCACGACTGTTGGTTCAGCAACGAGAAAAGTATAAGAGAAGGGCTTGGGGTCAGTTGGAAAATACACATTGGCAGAGCACTGAAGCTAAGCTGAAATTCTAGGGCGTGGTTTGCTAAGAATTTTAGGAAGAGTTTGGCGAGGGGCAGTATTGGCGAGGGATTCTGAATCCAAGGCCAAGAATACAACAGAGGCAAAGATGTAGCATCTCCAACAGTGTAGAGGGTAGCCAGTGCTACACAATCTAGCGCAAGCCCAGTCAGGGCCAGCACAGAGGCAGCAAGAGCCACGCAGGGATGACGCAAGCCCAGTTAGGGCAGCGCAGGGGCAGCGTAAGGCTAGAGAGGGTGACGCAGGCCCTTCCAGAGCAGCGCAGAGGCTGGCACAGGCCAGTAAGGTTGACGTAGAGGGCTGAGGAGCTGCGCTGGGGTTTCCGGTGGGCTAGAAGGGGCTTGAGCTTTGTAAATCCCGTTTGAGGGTGTGAATCAGCCATATTTTCTGTCTTCGAGTGAAAGAGGTATTGCTGCTGTGTTTTTCTTTGTAGGGCCAACCATGTTTGGTGCCCAAAAATTGTTGTATTCAGAAACTACTTAATAATAAAACCCTCCAAAGCTAGCTGGGACCACACGAGGCCAAGTGGACCTAGCCCAGGTTATGGGATGGATTTTGGCACCCAATGATGTTCTTAACCTAGTCAAGGTGAGGGGAAGGATCAAACAAGAATTTTCTTCCAACAATGCCAAATTGATCCTACTAGATTCTAGCCTTGGGAACAGCTAGGAAAAACTTGATCCTAGAGCTAGGGGTTGAGGTATTTGAAGATTCGACTGTCAGAATTGGCCCAAATTCAAAGGAGAGTGAGGGGACCCACTAACACAATTTCTTCTAGGAGATCAAAGTTTTCCTATGGCTAGATTCTCGGGAAATTGATGCCCTAGGTGACCTAATGGGGTTAGACATGGGGAAAAAGGGAAAAATGTGAAAAAGAGGGGAAAATGATCACCCTTTTGTGAGGGACCAGTGCCTAATTCACTTGGGGATATGGAGTCAAGGATAATAATGAAGAAGAATTTCATTTCTTGTTCAAGGAGGCCCAAAAAGTCAACTTCGTCCAATGTTAGAGGAAAGATAAGAAAAATGACTTTCAAGCATTTATACTTCATACAAATGGTGCAATCTTACTGAGATAAAATGATCTCTAGGACATTTCATTAATCTAACAATGGCCCATACATAGAATAAGCTAGATATACACATAATTTCACATTTCAATCATGCAACATATAGCCCTAATTATAGCGAAATTCAATAATATGCAACAATAAGAAAAATAACATTAAATTTACACTTGCATTGTTAGAGAGTATATCCAACCAACATCACATTTGCACATAAGACGCTCTGTTATGAATATAATTCATATAAAAAAATAATAAATATAAATATAAATGTAATAATAAATAATAAGTATTTAACTAATGGTTAGTTAGTTAAGTAATGAAGATGCATATCTTAGAGACATGATTGTTCATGAAAGGGCACCCGCCTAGGGTGTATAAGCAGGCCCTCATTTTCATTTGTAATCATCCTACATCCATTCTTTTATACAATATGCAATTTACAATTACTATCCTACAATGTATGTCTTTGTCTACGAAGTATTTTAAATATTTCTGCTGTGTATACGACTGTTGGTCGTTCCATTGGTATCAGAGATACGTCTGATCCGACCTTTGGCCTTCAACTCATTGTCAACGTTGTTACCGTCAATCAAGCATTCGCTACGAAGGAGGTTCTCCATTCTGCCAGTCACTACTAGGCCTTTGGCAATTTAAAAAAAGAAAGAAAAAAAAAAGGAAAAAATAGAGTATATCAAAAACAAAAAAAATAACAAAAGAAAAAGAATATAAAAAAACAGAAGGAAAAAATAATTTATATATAGGAAAAAAAAACAGATTTTTTTTTTTTTTTTTAAAAGTGCCAATGGAAAACCATTAAAAATAAAAAATAAAAAACAAAATTTACCTGTACATTAAGTTGTCGAAACACGTTCCTGCATTCACATCCCAACAACGACTTAACCATTAGTTACTGCTTTAATTGAGAGAAATAGAAGACTAAAATACCCAACAATCAATCATAGCGGAGCCCGCGACCAAGAAGAAGGTATTGAAATAGCCAATAACAAAGAGATAGAAGAAAATCGAGTTGCTCCTATTCCATAACAACTAGTGGACCATTCATGCGCTCATCGGGATCTTCGGGTGGAGCCACAAACTCTTGTCCCTCAACTGGCTACAAAGCAACACTTACAAGGATTGTCACACGTTCTTCAGGAGTTAGAGGCCAAGAGCCTTTGTCGACGCTGTTGAAAAAGTGTAACTAGGTCAGTCTTCATATTGACTATGTAATTATGTATTTATGTAAAGAAAAAGACAAAGATAATAAAATATATTTTGTATATACTTTCTTCATGGGTTTGATGAGCAAGAAGTTTTATTATAGGTCAAAGACTTCTTCTTGATGTCTTTAGGAATTTGTCTAGTCATAAATATAATTAGAGTGATGGAGTCATGTTACACTTATGAGAGAACAAATTGATAATACATATATATGCTCAAAGACCTTGTCACTTGGCTCCTTGAAGGCAACTTGAAGATAATGGAAATACTCCTTGAAAAGTCGGCTTGAAGATGCTAGTAAATAACACCTGAAAGGCCGGCCCAAATAGACACAACTATTCACTAACAGGTCGGCTAATTTATAGGTGGCAACAATTATATATACCCTATAGTTTCTGAGCATAAAATACAGAATTCGGACAAGTTTCTCTGTGAAAAAGTGCGAGCTTTAGGACTGAAAAAGTGCGAGTTTCAGAGTTGTGTTCAACAGAATTAAAGCGCTGTTCAGACAATGTTTAAGGTGCTCTGTTAAGGTGCGGATTTAAAAGAAGAAAGAAGTGCGGATTCCAGGTGAAAAGACCAGTATATATTTGTATAAGGGTAAAGGAATTTCATACTGTTTTGAAGTGTGAAAGAAGTCTGCGGTCAGCTCTAAAATTGAAGTGCAGACATACTACTTGAAGTACGGATCGTGTCTAAGTGTTGTACAGTAAATGCAGATCTGTGTCTAAGTGCTGTACAGTGGAGAAGAGGCAACATATCTCAAGTAAAGCAACCTCAATGTTATGTGAAGTGAAGGGTCCCGAGTGACCTAGTCCACTATCTGAATAGAAAGAAACTTGTGGAAAATCACTTCCATAGAACAACTAGTAGGGTGTGTTATGAGCAACCGGTACGAAATCAAGGAAGATAAACTTAGAGATTGTGTTCTCTAGTGCTGATGCAGGATAGTGCAGGTTGGTGCAGAAAAGAAGAATCAGTGTTGAAGGTCGACAAGGAAGCAGTGACAAGATCTTGGAAGCATACATTAAGTCTTGGTCATGGTACATCTTGGAAGCATAAGTAGGTCAAGGGTCTAAGTCTTGGTCATGGTACTTGTCATCTGAAAGGTCTATAAGAAGAATTTATCGTGGGTTTTCCTCTCCAAGAGGGAGAGGTTTTGCCCTGGCTCAAGGAGCCTAATTTTGTGTTTCTTGTGCTTTGGTATTTGACTTGATGAAATACTAAATAAGCTAAGAAGAAAAGACATAAGTAAATCAAATAACCTCACAAGTAATTATCAAGAAGAGAATTTGTATTAACCTACAACCCTCCAAATTCTCAACATGGTATCAGAGCTAAGGTGTTTGAAAGGGCATAAAGACACTCAAGGATCATATTTATTGGATGGCATCAAAGCAAGGATTTGATTAGAAGAAAGGTCAGTTTTCCATTGTGAAAGAAATAAAACAATATTATAGAACCGTCTTAAATGTGCCAGCAGATCATTGCTATTTCAAAGTATTGCCATCAAAAGCTTCAAGGCAAGTTAGCTATCATCCTTGATCTTTCAAGGAAGCAGCAGAATATCCTCATGAATCACCATTCAAAGGAAGCTTCAACCATATTCAAAGTAATCAAGTTGATAGAAGAAGAAAAGCATCTCCTCAAGTAAGTATATCCATGAATTTATACGAATCTTTTAAAATTGTCTCCTTTAAAAGGAAAGAAACAAACTGTTTGGGATTTCAAACTTTCCATAAAAGACAAGGACAATGAAGTCATGTCAAATTCATGAAGGGAGATATAAGAGCCCAAAGGATTCTTATAGAATCCATAAAAGACTTTATCATCTCCAGTGTACCAAATCTAAAATCATCAAAAGGAGTATATAAGAAATTAGTGGAACTATTCTCTGTGAGTACTGCAGGAGAAGCAATCTCTCTGATCAATTGCAACAACTAGGAGAAGACTACAGTGGTGCTAAAAGCTCTATGAGAAGAATGGGGAAATTTCACTTCACAATTATACGAGAAGATAGTAGTCACATGTAAATTTATGTAGATGTTCTATGCTTGATGCAACTTTACTTTTCACTACAGCAATCACATAAACAATCAAGTAAAACGCTGATAGAACATACCAGTGGATCTACAGAAGACAAACGAGAAACAAAAAAATGTGGTGGTGCGTTACGGCGGTCAACAGGATGCTTCAACCTGCAAAGTCTCCTTGGTCAGCCAACCCAACATGTGTCCCAACAATCCTCAAAATAGCCACACTGTCAACCCAAAGTCAACCCCAGAAAAGTCAACGCTGTCCAAAAAAGTCAACGCAGGATATCAGCAAGAAAGTCAACAAATCTCAGTCTTTGGTCAACCTTTTGACCTTGGTTCTTGTGCTAATATGTATGACCTTCCAAAATCGAAGTCTCCACCAAAATTCAGCCTGTTTGGACCATGCGTTGACCAAAGTTAACGCTGGTCAAACTTGCGTGGAAACCTTAGCTGCAGTAAATTCGTCCAAACCCTAGCTGCAGTAAATTTGTCCTTCTTTCCCATGTGTGAACCGAAACTACTTCCAAGGAGCTCGTACTAAATCAAAGGAGGAGATGATGTGTGAGGATGAGATGAGTGAAAAAGTCTTCCAACATTGATATCAATCACTGAGGTGTGTGACACATTTGCTGGGGGTGTAAAACCTTAAGGCCGACCTGCACATATTTGAAATTATTAAAAATAAATTCAAAATAAATGTTCTGCTCATCGGATTAAGATCAATTTTAGATCAATCTTACACCTCTCCAAAAGAGGAACCCAATAAAAATATTGGTATCTTCATCTGAGCATCACAACATGGAGTTTGGACCTAGTTGTCCTATTTTAACACTCCCTCTCAACTTAGGGAGAACTCCATCCACCTGTGACATCAAACATCGTGTGTCATCCTGCCGTAACGTGCTTTGCTGGACTCTTTATTTCATAATAGAAGTGGGTCAGTCACAAAGACATCATTCCCGGCTGACAGATTCAACCCAGAGGTCCGAAACCTCTATAGGACTCACAAGGAGTCTCATACCAATCCGAAGTTGGTTTATCTGACCCGAAGTCAGTAGGAGGTCCGAAACCTCACTAGGACTCAAGAGAGTCAGTTATATACTAACCCAAAGTTAGTTTCACTGACCCGAAGTCAGTTGGAGGTCTGAAACCTCACTAGGCCTCAAGAGAGTCATATACTAACCCGAAGTTAGTTGGAGGTCCGAAACCTCTCTAGACTTGATCATAGATCAAGTGGTTGGACCGTGCCATCCTAGATAGAGAGTACGACAATCTCTAATGCGTCCATCAGTCTTTGCTACTAGTCTCTAGCTTTTCCCACCTCATTGGCCAAATGAGAGGTACTTCCCATGAGTTTGGAACTCAAATGGGTAGGATGCATACGGGGCACAGGTCATGAGAGGCGAACCAACTCAATCATCATAACGGTGGGGCAGAAGCACCACAAGTTTTGGCAAGCCTAGCCCCATGTGTGCTTATAGCTCCGAGGAACTATCCCCAAGGCCCCCTCAGAGCTCCCAAAGCTCATCGTCCAACAGGGCCCTCAGAATAGGGTTGTTCCACGATTATAAGATTCTCACGGAAGGTTAGGAACATGACCTTCCCCAAGGGCATTGTGAAAATATCCGCAACCTGCTCATCAGTTCCTATATGATCGAGCCTTACGATGCCTCGCTGTACCATATCTCGGATAAAGTGGTACCAGCCATCAACATGCTTGGATCGATCGTGGAACCTAGGATTCTATGAAAAACGAATCCCTCTCTGGTTATCACAAAGGATAACGGTGGCATCTAGCACATGCTCGAACAACTCACTGAAGAGATTTCGCAACCAAGTGACTTCACAACAGGCCATACATGCTGCAATGTATTCGGCCTCAGTGGTGCTCAAGGCTACCGACTTTCGTTTCCTGCCCGAAGCAGATCTACATCCGAAGCAACATCTAGATGTGCTCTTACGATCCACCACACTGCCAGCCCAATCGACATCAATATATCCAAGGAGTGTCATGCTCCCAGGAGTGTATCTCAGCCCATGGTTTATCGTGCCCCAAAGATATCTCAAGAATTTCTTGGCAACAACCTAGTGAATGTTATGATCAACCATGTGTTGACTCAAAGTGTTCACTGCACAACATACGTCCGAACGGGTGTTCACTAAGAACATCAGGGCCCCTACGAGTTGACGATACTTAGTAGGATTTGCTAATACGGGCCCAACAGCGCTGCCACTCAACTTCTTAATGTTGAGCTCCATCGGTGTCAACACGGACTTACAGTCCACCATACTAAATCTTTCCAGAAGCTTCATAATGTATTTTCCTTGAGAAAGGAAAATCTCACCAGGTCTCTGCCAGAACTCCAGGCCCAGGAAGTAGTGCATCAGTCCTAGGTCCTTCATCTCGAACTCAACAACGATCTCCCTCTTGATCTGATGAATAAGAGGGTCGGCACCTATCAGAAAGAGGTCGTCCACATATAGCACCAGAATGAGAGGCTTCTCCCTATCAACCTTGAAGTAAAGGTTCGGATCAACATTACTACGAGTGAAGCCCAACTTCATCAGGTAGCTATCTATCCTCTCATACCAAGCTCTGGGTGCTTCCTTCAACCCATAAAGGGTTTTCTTCAACCTGGAGACATGGGTGTCCTGATCCTGGACTTCGAACCCCAAAGGTTTCTCCACATACACCTCTTCCTTTATCGCACCATGCAGAAATGCCGTCTTCACATCCATCTGATGAATACTCCATCCTTGCGTAGCAGCAAGGGCTATGATAGATTGGAAGGTGGTGACAGGTGCAAATATGTCATCATAGTCTATGCCTTCTTTTTGAGAGAAGCCACGAGCATCGAATCTTGCCTTGAAATTTTCAACACATTCATCAGATCCATGCTTGATCTTGTAGAGCCATTTCAAGGTGACAATTGCTTTGTCCTCCGGTCTTGGAACCGCATACAAGAACATCATTCTTCATTATGGACTCATACTCTTTGTGCATAGCATCCTTCCAGTCTTGATGCTTTACGACTTCCTCAAAATATCCAGGCTTGGATTGTTCAATAGTACTCATGGCTACTAGATACCCTTGGTATCTACTCGGCTTCTTGCTTTCACGGAATGTCCCCCTTGGGGCCATATGTCCCTCAGCATCCTCGAGAGTGTCCCTGAGCCATGATGGTCTCTTTCCCAGTGAAGGAGGTGGATCAATCGGATCCATCGGTCCTTGAGGTGGATCAATCGGATCCATCGATCCTTCAATATCAGGCATCGTCTCATCCTTTGGTTCCTCTTGATTTCCAGGCCTTGCTTCATGATCTTCCTTAGATCTCAGAAGATTGACTACTTTCCTCAAGGAAGCATCTTTATCAAAGGTGACATCATGGAATATCTCCACTTCCCTTTGACCGGGCACATAGAATCTATAGGCCTTCGAATTTTCGTTGTAGCCCACAAGCATTGTGGTCTCCCTCTTGATGCTAGCTCCTATACAAAAGTTCTTGAACTCGTTCGACTCATATTCAGTGCCATTATCGGTCTGTCGGATAACATCTCATGTCATTGCTCCCAGTGGACTTCCTCCAACCTGGTAGAGTCTATCAATTCTAGACCCAAACGTGATAGCTTCCTTGAAGCTCTTCTTCCACATGCACCCCTTTCCATCAGTGAATGCCACATTGAAACCTTTGTCTTCTATGGCCGATATAGACACAAGGTTCTTCTTCAAATTAGGTACATAAAGTACATCTTGCAAGCGGAGGACTTGACCTTGAGACAAGTGGAGGGTCACAGTCCCTGTCCCTTTCACGGGATATGTGGCATTATCTCCAAGGATAATTTCCAGATTAGTATCCTTCTCAACCATATCAGAGAGTGCTTCCTTGAACCCAGTGATGTGCCTTGAGGCACCACTATCTATCAACCAGACATCCATAGTGTCGGTTGGAGATGCAGCAGAGAGGGCAGATACAAGAATGAATTCATTTCTTTTTATCAACAACATTTGATTCCTCATACCTGGAATTTCTTGACCTTTTGAAAGGTTGATCACTTCCGCCGGAGGGAGCCTTCCTCTTTCCGTGGAACCTGTTGTTCCCTTGATTGCCATCCCTCCGGTTGTTGTTGTTGTCATCATCATCAGGATAATCCTTCTTGAAAGGGCATTCTCTAGCATAGTGACCTGGCCTATGACAAGTGTAACACTTGCCCTTCTTTCCTTGTGCCCCTGCTCTTCCTTTGTTCTTTGGACCACCAAAGTTCTTATTTCTAGAATGAGCAGCGTAGGCAACATTCCCTTCATTTTCATACTCCGTTCTTGTCTCTTCTTGAACGCATCTCGATAGTACCTCGTCAAAGTCAGGTATCACATTATTATTGAGGATGGTAGTGTTGAACACATGCCATTCGGATGGGAGCCCTCCAAGTGCGGTGAGTACCATCTCTCGATCAGCTATTGTCTCCCCAATTGCCAGCAGATTGTTCCTGATCTCGATCAGCTTCAAAAAGTATGATTGGACAGACTCATCCCTGCCTTTCTTCAGATTCTTCAATTGATTCTTGAAGAATAACACTTGATTTGCATTGTTGGCCTTGAACATGAGGACCAACTTATCATACATCTCTTTGGATGTGCCTAGCTCAGAGATTTAGGCCATCAGACTCTTATGAATGGATCCCTTGATCATCAGCTTTGCTTTAATCTCCCCTTTTTTGTACTTTGTTTTGGCAGCAACAGTAGCAGTGGATGGAGGTTCTTGGATTTTACCCTACACATAGTCCATGACATCTTGGTCTTCCAATTTGAGATCCAATATCACCTTCCAAGCATGGAAGTCATCCTTCCCAGTCAATTTGTCATCCTCCTTGAAGCCATAGTTTGTGGAACCCATTTTATTCTTTGGTGATTGTTACAAATAGGGTTTGTCTTCACCTCACCTCTGATACCATGTAAATATATGTAGATGTTCTATGCTTGATGCAACTTTACTTTTCACTACAAAAATCACATAAACAATCAAGTAAAATGCTGATAGAACGTACCAGTGGATCTACAGAAGACAAACCAGAAACAGAAAAATGTGGTGGTGCGTTACGGCGGTCAACAGGATGCTTCAACCAGCAAAGTCTCCTTGGTTAGCCAACCCAACATGTGTCACAACAATCCTCAAAACAGCGACACAGTCAACCCAAAGTCAACCCCAGAAAAGTCAACGCTGTCCAGAAAAGTCAACGTAGGATAATAGCAAGAAAGTCAATGCATCTCGATCTTTGGTCAACCTTTTGACCTCGGTTCTTGTGCCAATATGTACGACCTTCCAAAATCGAAGTCTCCACCAAAATTCAGCCTCTTTGGACCATGTGTTGACCAAAGTCAACGCTGGTCAAACTTGCGTGGAAACCCTAGTTGCGGTAAATTCGTCCAAACCCTAGTTGTAATAAATTCGTCCTTCTTTCCCACGTGTGAAACGAAACTGCTTCCAAGGAGTTCGTACTAAATCAGAGGAGAAGATGATGTGTGAGGATGAGATGAGTGAAAAAGTCCTCCAACGTTGACTCTATTTATATCAATCACTGAGGTGTGTGACACATCTGCTGGGGGTGTAAAACCTTAAGGCCGACCTGCATATATTTGAAATTATCAAAAATAAATTCAAAATAAATGTTCTGCTCATCGGATTAAGATCAATTTTAGATCGATCTTACACCTCTCCGAAAGAGGAACCCAATAAAAATATTGGTATCTTCATTTGAGCATCACAACATGGAGTTTAGACCTAGTTGTCCAATTTTAACATCACACCAATCCATGATTTAGGGTCTCTATATAAATAGAGGAAACAAGATTGAAAGCCAAAGATGTTACAGGATCAAGTGAAGGAATCAAGCCTTTGCAGCCATGTCCAGGAAGAAAGGAAGATTCAGTAAGTTTTGGTCCTCAGAGTAAAAGAAGAAATGTGGACGAAGCACAATGCCTTGGATATGATGAACTTGGGCATTAAAATAGAAATCGTCCTTAATCTGAAAAAGGACAAGAGAAATAGGGAAGAAGCCCATGTCTCTGAAATGAGGAAAGAGCCTGATAAGAAAGAAAAAGCAAGGGATCTCCACTACGATTGAGACAATCTTCTCCTTTAAGTGATTTCTGTTAGTTATATGATAAGAAGCAGTGTAGAATCCTGATGAAAGCATGGTAGGAGCTCCTAGTGAATCAGCTCTAGGGAAACCTCTCTTATAACATTACTAATGGAAAGCCGTCATCAAGAGCAAGGGTCATCATGGAAACAAATTTCTGGGATGTGATGACATATTGATGGAGCAGGCCAAGAGAATGAAGCTCTTCATTCTTAAGAAATTGCTACAAGATGACTCAAGGTAAAAGGTAATGAGGTATGTGTATATTTATATGCTAACATTGGATGCTGTGAAGTCATGTCATATGGTTGCATGTAATTAACTTCTGTATTTAGAAGTATGATCTATGGAGGAGTATCTCTCAGTGCACAGACAGATGAAATCAACATAATATGTCCTCATGGAATATGAGGTGGTTGTATATGAATGAGAAACTAGAAAGGTTGTAAGTTCCTGGGAATGGAGAATGTGCAAAAAGGAAGAGATCATGAAATGCAAGCATGTCAAGAGGCAATTATTATCCAGAAGCCAAGAAGATGTGACTAGGAGATCTCCTGGGAGGATATGTAGACTCTGACAAAAGTCTGATAAATAAGAAGACCCTTGACAAAACATATCATTAGGAGATGTGTCATTCTGTATGAAGGATGCCGATGCTTACAGGAAGATGTCATGGTGAAAGATCTGTTGATCAACGGTTGTCATTGATGTCAACCCAAGCAGCACTAGGGGCTAACCCAATATTGCATGGGAATTTTCACCTACCAAATTAATATATTCTGGGTCAATAATGCTTTTGATGGTTTCTACTTGTCGAGATGTTTCCGTTGATATATGGCACGCCATGTAATTCTTCACGTTTGAGAGATATTCATGTTTGAATTTTGTACCCCGAGTTAGTGGGCTAAAACCCAATGGGGTTGGGGCATGGGTCATTGAAAATTCATAATTAATATTTTTTATGCTCCTAAAATCCCTCCCACGTTCACTTGTTGAAGCCCCTCTCAACTTAAGCATTCATATAAATTGTGATCTTCATTTCCTCCTTATGTAAGGGATTCGGCCATCTGAAACAGGTCATCGTGGAATTTTCGCTCTAACTTTTTTTCTACTAAGGTTCAGAAGCTGAAATTTTTATGA
The DNA here is from genome assembly GCA_034641835.2 of Pinus albicaulis. Classification (NCBI taxonomy): domain Eukaryota; kingdom Viridiplantae; phylum Streptophyta; class Pinopsida; order Pinales; family Pinaceae; genus Pinus; species Pinus albicaulis. Next base: position 1,130,641,355 of record CM076578.1, on the reverse strand, counting down.
GGCGAAGCCGAAATCCTTAGGAAGCTACAGTAAAAATTTCAGATCAAGTTGCGTAATATGTTTTGAGATATGATCTGTGGAAGTAAGGGTTTTTGCAGGCTCCTGAAATTCATCTCAAAGAAGTGACCTTGGTAAAATCGTCATAACTCTCTCTTTGAGTATCGGATTGGAATTCCGTAAAAAGTGGCAGATAGTGCACAGTTTTTAGTTTTTGCTCTATCAATTTCAGAGGCAAATGAAGAAACAATGACACGTGGCACGCCGTACAAGTGCGCTCTGCTGAAACAATCCATAATTAGGGCAGTGTGAGAAATTGGGTATAACTCTCTCTTGAAGAATCCAAATTGGGTCAGACCTACGGCATTGGAAAGAAGACTCAGAGGAATACTACATCATTGAAAATCAAATATTGAGGATATGAAATAACAGAGATACACCATATTCAATATCGAGCTCCTAGAAGGCAAGAAAAAGCTAGATCATGTGTTGTCAAGGATTGCAAAGGACCAGACTTTCTACGGAAGAAAAACAAAACAAGGTGCAGCAGAGGGTAGCATGACAAGAGCGGCAACCAAAGTGCATAACAACAGCAAGAAGTTCATCATATGAAGTCTTCAAGTGGGCAGCACTGCATACAATGATTGTACTTAGTCATTGTAAATACATTATTGTACAAATTGTACTAGTGTCTATCTGCCAAGGGTTGAAGAGGCAGTGTTGGGAGGTCTAGGATCATCATCATTAGGTGGTTGTGTCAAAGTTGGGGTTATGGTCTAGTATATCTTCTTCTTCTACATCATTCTATATTATTGTAAAATGGACCATTTTCCTTAGTTCGGGAGTCCATTCTTCTTTTATTCTTCTATAGGGTGGTAGGGTGGTGCTAGGGTGAGTTGTAGCTCATTGGGTGTTGGGGCATCTGTTTAGTGACTACTGAAGAATCTCAGGCGTTGGAGCTGGAGAAGAATGCTTTTCTATATTCTAGGAAGTTGGAGCTTTATTTTCAATTGGAGTTGAAAAGAATTATTAGAAAAACATTAGGTGGTTTTTGTCTCGGAGTGCGTTTCCACCTTAAAAACTGTGTGCATTTGTGTTCCTCTTGTTTGCTGCTATCATTGTACAAACACTGATAATAATTGAAGATTAACTAATGCTCTAATTGAAAGAAATACTGATTCACCCCCCCTCTCAGTATTTCCAACAATTGGTATCGGAGCTTGGTTCCTTCAATAGTACTGATCCTTGTCATGGAGTATACCAAGAATGGTACTATTCAATGAAAATAATTATGCACTTTGGAAATAAAAGAATGGAGGTCTATCTCTTGGCACAAGGTTGGCTTAAGTATGGGACACTCGTTCAAAATGGATTTACATCAACTGGCGGATAACAAGAAAAGAAGAATAACACCCGGGAATTAGTTCCACGACCAAAAGATAAAAATGTCACTGGGACTAAATGGGTGTTCAGAAACAAATTGAATGAAGATGGACAGGTTACCAGAAACAAAGAAAGATTGGTTTGCAAAGGCTATGCACAAGTGGAAGGAATTGATTTCGATGAAACATTTGCACCAGTTGCCAGAATGGAAGCCATCCGAATGTTTCTCGCCTATGCATGTTCAAGAAAAATCAAAGTCTACCAAATGGATGTTAAGTCAGCATTTCTGAATGGAGAATTAGAAGAAGAAGTTTACATCGAACAACCTGAAGGTTTTCTACTATCAGAAAAAGAAGACTATGTTTGCAAGTTAAAGAAGGCTCTATATGGTCTCAAGCAGGCTCCCAGAGCATGGTATGCTTGTCTTGATGGATATCTACGTCAACAAGGGTTCAAGAAAGGTACTGTTGATAACAATCTTTATGTACAAATAGATAAAGACAATTTAAAAATTGTTGAGGTATATGTGGATGATATAATATTTGGTAGCAATGATGATCGACTAAGTAAGAACTTTTCTACAAAGATGCAAAGTGAGTTTGAGATGTCTTTACTTGGTGAGTTGACATACTTCTTAAGGCTTCAAATATCTCAACGAGAGAAATGAATATTTATATGTCAAGCCAAGTACATCAAGGAAATTCTCAAGAAATTCAAAATGGAAGATTGCAAACCCGTCCTTACTCCAATGGTAACATGTTGCAAATTGAGCATAGACGACTCATCTAAGGATGTGGATCAGAAGTTGTACAGATCTATGATTGGTAGTCTTCTATATGTAACAGCCTCTCGGCCAGATGTTATGCAAGCAGTTGGACAAGTAGCAAGATTCCAAGCAACACCAAAAGAATCACATATTATTGCCGTCAAAAGAATTCTTCGATATCTAAAGGGCACAGAAGAATATGGCTTGTGGTATCCCAAGGGTAACAATCTCATTATTCAAGCCTTTACAGATGCAGATTGGGCAGGAAGCGTTGATGATTGTAAGAGTACTAGTGGAGCAAAATTCTATCTAGGTGGTTGTCTCGTATCATGGTTGAGCAAAAAGCAAACTTCAATCTCGTTATCTATAGCGGAAGCAGAATACATTGCAGCAGCATCATGTTGTACTCAAGTCCTTTGGATGAAACAAACTTTGCAAGATCTTCAAGTACAATTCAATGAGCCTATTCCCATATTCTGTGACAACACTAGTGCCACCAGCATCTCCAAGAATCCTGTCATTCATTCAAAAACAAAACACATTCCAATCAAATATCATTTTGTTAGAGAACAAGTCGCTGAAAAGAATATCAAACTTGAGTATGTTTGTACAAAAGAAAAAATTGCTGATATCTTCACTAAACCTTTACCTCATGAAGCATTTGAATATCTTCGTCAAAAGCTTGGGATTCTCCCAAGTTCTCATTAGATTTTCCTTTTTCAAGAATATAAAGCGGGAGTGGAAGTGTGTACAGGTCTGCAGGACGATTGTGTGTCAGCGGGAGTGGAAGTGTGTACAGGTCCGCATGATGGTTGTGTTTCAGGGGGAGTTACCCTTTGCCATTGATGTCAAAGGGGGAGAGAATGTTGTAGGAAGAGGTGTCATGATCGCAGGGGGAGTACTTGTGTTGCCATCAATGCAAAAGGGGGAGATTGTTGATCAGCAGTTGTCATTGATGTCAACCCAAGCAGCACTAAGGGTTAACCCAATATTGCATGGGAATTTTCACCTACCAAATTAATATATTCTGGGTCAATAATGCTTTTGATGGTTTCTACTTGTCGAGATGTTTCCGTTGATATATGGCATGCCATGTAATTCTTCACGGTTTGAGAGATATTCATGTTTGAAGTTTGTACCCCCTGTTAGTGGGCTAAAACCCCATGGGGTTGGGGCATGGGTCATTGAAAATTCATAATTAATATTTTTTTATGCTCCTAAAATACCTCCCACGTTCACTTTTTGAAGCCCCTCTCAACTTAAGCATTCATATAAATTGTGATCTTCATTTCTTCCTTATGTAAGGGATTCGGCCATCTGAAATAGGTCATCGTGGCATTTTCGCTCTAACTTTTTTTCTACTAAGGATCAGAAGCTGAAATTTTTATGAGGCGAAGCCAAAACGCTGAGGAAGCGGCAATACAAATTTTAGATCAAGTTGCACAATATGTTTTGAGATATGATCTGTGGAAGTAAGGGTTTTTGCAGGCTCCTGAAATTCATCTCAAAGAAGTGACCTTGGTAAAATCGTCATAACTCTCTCTCCGAGTATCGGATTGGAATTCCGTAAAAAGTGTCAGATAATACACAGTTTTTAGTTTTCTCTCTATCAATTTCAGAGACAAATGAAGAAACAGTGACACGTGGCATGTCGTACAAGTGCGCTCTGCTAAAACAGTCCATAATTAGGGCAGTGTGAGAAATTGGGTATAACTCTCTCTTGAAGAATCCAAATTGGGTCAGACCTATGGCATTGGAAAGAAGACTCAGAGGACTAATAAAATACCGAAAATCAGATATTGAGGATCTGAAATAACAAAGATACACCAGATTCAATATCGAGCTCCTAGAAGGCAAGAAAAAGCTAGATCATGTGTTGTCAAGGATTGCAAAGGACCAGACTTTTTACGGCAGAAAAGCAAAACAAGGTGTAGCAGAGGGTAGCATGAAAAGAGCGGCAACCAAGGCGCATAACAACAACAAGAAGTTCACCATATGAAGTCTTCAAGTGGGCAGCACTGCATACAATCATTGTAAAGGTATCATTGTACTTAGTCATTGTAAATACATTATTGTACAAATTGTACTAGTGTCTATCTGCCAAGGGTTGAAGAGGCAGTGTTGGGAGGTCTAGGATCATCATTAGGTGGTTGTGTCAAAGTTGGGGTTATGGTCTAGTATATCTTCTTCTTCTACGTCATTCTATATCATTGTAAAGTGGACCATTTTCCCTGGTACGGGAGTCCATTCTTCTTTTATTCTTCTATAGGGTGGTAGGGTGGTGCTAAGGTGAGTTGTAGCTCATTGGGTGTTGGGGCATCCGTTCAGTTGACTACTGAAGAATCTTAGGCGTTGGAGCGTCCATCCAGTGGAAGCTGGAGAAGAATGCTTTTCTAGATTCTAGGAAGTTGGAGCTTTATTTTCAATTGGAGTTGAAAAAAATTATTAGAAAAGCATTAGGTGGTTTTTGTCCCAGACTGAGTTTCCACCTTAAAAACTATGTGCATTTGTGTTCCTCTTGTTTGCTGCTATCATTGTACAAACACTGATAATAATTGAAGATTAACTAATGCTCTAATTGAAAGAAATACTGATTCACCCTCCCTCTCAGTATTTCCAACAAGATCATCACTAAGGTAACTTTTACTCTAAAAGTTCATATGTATATGTTTATCTGGATGAATTTGTGCAGGGTTGCTAATCATAAGAAAGGATGTATGATCCTTGGGGTTGATTTGAAGAAAAGCGGCATGGCATAATAGTGGACCAGATGAGGAAGACTGATGAATCACTTTTTGATAGTGGAGTCGAGACTAAAAGTGATAGATGATCTGTGCCCTATGAAGCCAAAAAGTTGAAGATTCCTCAATATCGAAATCCATGACATCGAGGGGAGGAACTCTTCATGAGTAGCTGGATTTATGTTGCAGGACCCTGGTTGATGAGGAGCCTGGTGGTAAGTTTCTTGCTTGGAAGAAACTTGAAATATGTCCTTCGTGTGTTAAGAGGGAGTGACGTGTGTGATTCTCTATTACATGTGTCATGCACTAGACCAGGACTAACAACCGTAAGTCTTAGTGAAGGCCATGTGAAGAGAATGGATAGACACATCATTCTAGTCTTCACCTGGAAGACAAAATGGAGGATTTGGTAATCATATGGCATTCGATACTCTTTGAGAATGAGATAGGGCATTCAAGATAAGAGTAGTCGTGGACCGATATTCTTTGAGGGTTGGCTTCCCAAGAGAAGAATAGTCCAAGAAGGTCATACTCTGGGAACACCTAGGTGGGGTATGTACCTTGGAGAGACAATGATTATGGTGTCTATTAGTCACGTGTCTCGCCAGCATTGTAGCCCATTGTCTCGTTGCGAGATGGGGCTGTTAGTCAAGGCCTTGCACTAGGAAAATGCTGGTTGATATGATGCTATACAGATGCGATTAGAAATCCGATTCTTCTTATGAGATTCTTCAATTTGAAAGTGACCATGTACCTGTATGAATACCTCCCTAGTTAAGAGGGAGTGTTGAAAAAGTGTAACTAGGTCGGTCTTCATATTGACTATGTAATTATGTATTTATGTAAAGAAAAATACAAAGATAATAAAATATATTTTGTATATACTTGCTTCATGGATTTCATGAGTAAGAAGTTTTATTATAGGTCAAAGACTTCTTCTTGATGTCTTTAGGAATTTGTCTAGTCATAAATATAATTAGAGTGATGGAGTCATGTTACACTTATGAGAGAACAAATTGATGATACATATATATGCTCGAAGACCTTGTCACTTGGCTCCTTGAAGGAAGCTCGAAGATAATGGAAATACTCCTTGAAAAGTCGGCTTGAAGATGCTGGTAAATAGCACCTGAAAGGACGGCCCAAATAGACACAACTGTTCACTGACAAGTCAGCTAATTTACAGGTGGCAACAACTATATATACCCTATAGTTTATGCACATAAAATACAAAATTTGGACAAGTTTCTCTGTGAAAAAGTGCGAGCTTCAGGACTAAAAAAGTGCGAGTTTCAGGGCTATGTTCAACAGAATTAAAGTGTTGTTCAAACAATGTTTAAGGTGCTGTGTTAAGGTGTGGATTTAAGAGAAGAAAGAAGTGTGGATTCCAGGCGAAAGGACCAGTATATATTTGTATAAGGGTAAAGGAATTTTAGACTGTTTTGAAGTGTGAAAGAACTCTGTAGTCAACTCTGAAATTGAAGTGCAGACATACTACTTGAAGTACGGATTTGTGTCTAAGTGTTGTATAGTAAATGCAGATCTGTGTCTAAGTGTTGTACAGTGGAGAAGAGGCAACATATCTCAAGTAAAGCAACCTCAATGTTATGTGAAGTGAAGGGTCCTGAGTGACCTAGTCCAATATCTGAATAGAAAGAAACTTGTGGAAATTCACTTCCATAGAACAACTAGTAAGGTGTGTTATGAGCAACCGATACGAAATCAAGGAAGATAAACTTAGAGATTGTATTCTCTAGTGATGATGCAGGATAGTGTAGGTTGGTGTAGAAAAGAATAATCAGTGCGACAAGGAAGCAGTGACAAGGTCTTGGAAGCATACATAGGTCAAGGGTCTAAGTCTTGGTCATGGTACTTGTCATATGAAAGGTCTATAAGAGGAATTTATCGTGGGTTTTCCTCTCCAAGAGGGAGAGGTTTTGCCTTGCTCAAGGAGCCCAATTTTGTGTTTCTTGTGCTTTGGTAATTGAATTGATGAAAGACTAAATAAGATAAGAATAAAAGACATAAGTAAATCAAATAAGCTCACAAGTAATTATCAAGAAGAGAATTTGTATTAACCTACTGCCCTCTAAATTCTCAATAGATGCCACAACTGTGTGAGTCCTTCCCTCGCTGATAGCTGACCGGACTCTGCCACCCGACCACCTGCAACCACTGTTCATTATAGTGGTATCATCTTGCTGCTACCACCCGCAACCCATAGTACCACAGACACCATCGACTCCCGAGCATTCCAATAATGGCTGTTGCACCCGACACAAATGCCATCTGGCTTCCTCCATTTCCACCTGATCGTGCTTGTATAACGTGTTTCTATCGCGTTCCATTATCCGCCCAAACACCACAGGCAACACTATCTGCCAACTCCTTTCCCGTCTTCCGCAACCCCTGTTCGACACCCCCAATCCCACACCCGTCGCTGTTCCGACTGAATGTCGACTCGCTGCCATCTTTATCGACCTGACACCCCTACACCGGTTCGCTTCGGGAGCCGTTGAGATTCTGAGCCGTTGTTTCATCTACCCCGCATCTAACCGCCATCAGACGTGGTCGTTGACCCTCCGGTCGTGTCTATCCATCGACTGCCCATTTTGGTTAATTCAAAACTTATGCGATATAATTTTATTATATAGTCGTTATATACATTTTAATTAATGTTTATATAAATATTATATAATTTAATTATATATCCAATCATATATATATATATATATTATTAAATTAAAATATATATTATATATTATATATTTAAAAAAATTAAAAAAATAAATAAAAAAATTATCAACATTCTAATAAAAAAATCTAAAGCTGAGCACTTTATGAAAGATAGAAGGAAGTTTTTAATAATAAAAGGAAAAGGGGTTACACAAAAATAGTTGAAGAATTAATAAAATTTAAAGGGTTACCTTTAAACCTAAGTCACAGGACATGTCCTCCAGGGTCACATGTCTCCTATTTCAGGTGTCAGACATGAAAAACAACCTAAAACATGTCTAATACGATTTTGGTCGTGTCCTCCAAAACATAAAACATACCCTTCGTTTTGAAAACGTGCCCTTGATATAAAACACGTTTTTTAAGTTTAGAAAACATGCCCTAGCATTTTCCCCGCGTTTGGACACATGTGACACAAAAAACACAAAAGCAACCCCACGCAGTTTAATTTTTTGGTTAATTTTTTAATTGGTCTTTGTTCGCTGTGGTCATTGCCGTTGCTGCCGTCGTTGGAAATTTGTTCACTGTCATGGCTGCCTTTGCTGCCTGCCGTCACTGGAGATTTGTTGTTGTTGCGTTGTTTTCCCGGTTTCATCCTTCCACTAATCTTCCGTTGTTTTCCCGGTTGCTTCCGCTAATCTCCGAGCCAAAAGGTATGTTACAAATCTATGTAGTATATTGTTACCTGTATCATTAATGTTTATAAAATTATATGCCTATGAGTCTAAAGGAGTTGATGCATTTGATGGCAATGTTGAATGCTTGCAAATCTGCACATCTGTCTACCCTGATTTAGCTTCAATGGAGCCATTTGAGGTTTTAATAGGACGAGGTACCTCCACTATGTTGGTGTTCTCCATAAATTTGCCTCTATTATTTTTCTCTTCATGTCTTCCTCATTAAAGTTGATAATCATAATTTGTTTACCAAGATTCATCTTCTTGAGCTTTCTTTCCTCTATGCTCAGTTTCTTAAGGTTCTCGCATGGTGAAGGTAAGGGAATAATAGGGTAACTAACAACCCTAGCCTTGGCTAGAGAGCTCAATGCTTGTTTCACTTCTAAGTTCTGCTCTATTAGAACACCCTAGAGAATGAGATAGGCCTTCGTTAGAGCATGTACAATGCATAAATTAGTTGTTACCATCATGAATAACTGGTTGTTCTCTGTAATCTGGTGATGATCTTTTTTCTTGTTCGAAATAATAACAATCCAATAATTGCATATCCATATGTGAAATTAGTGAAGAGTTTGCTGCCTTCCGTTTACTAAAGATTTCTAAGTTAATAGAGGGTTTACTTCTCTTCATTAGCTAAGGACTTCTAAGGACATGGAGAGTTGTCTTTGCCTAACTATCAAAATATTTTTCATATAAGGAGCTAAAATTTCTGCAACAAGAATGATCTTGTACCACAAAAACTTCCGCCTCACATGTTGCATTGACTTTACGCTCATCCTTTTATGGGCTCTCTTCGATTGTAAGCAAAACTTTACATCCACTAGAAAACTCTCCATAGTTGAAGCAACAACAAAATCATTCTTGGAGGCAGAGGTACCTTGTGGCTGAAACAATATTTTTGTTATTCCCGCATCATTACTTTTATAGGATGAAAGGAAACCATAGCTTTCTACCTCAAAGGTTACATTATCTATATTAGATCTGGGAAGCAAATCATAAATAGGAGAATCATCACTTCCTTGCATAACTTCATTGCTCTTGGAAGTGGTTGGCATCAATATACTAGCAATAGTAGTATCCTTTATAGGATTCTCGAATCTCAAATTCCAAGACCCACATATTTTGATCTACTTATAGCACTGTTTATATGAAAAAATAGGGATATCTTCAGGATATTATTTATAATAAGTTTCTGATAAAAGCTCGAATATTAGTCTATGAGTGTTGAAAAACTAACCGCCTCTCTAAAAGAATCTTCCATCACTAGGGTTTCTCCCACAAAGCCAAGAAAATGGCTCTGATACCACTGATATGAGCCAAACTTGGAATCTGATCATTTTATCTTTGAAAATCTGGAAACTGATTACATGCTAAAAACAAAAAAGCAACAGTAACACCAACAACAACAGGTTCAACATTAGCAACATAAATTCATGAAATGGATTTGATAGCAAATTCTATAGCACTAATAACAGAAGAAAATCCTCAGCACATCAAATATGAAGCTTTCTAAAAATAGTGATCAAATTATGCATTAAATATTGAAAACAGATTTGTGATTTCTTAGTAAGTGTTCACTTTTAAGAAATTAGTAAGAAATTTACTAATTGTTTAATTGTTTTTTTTGTAGGTGAAGGATATGGAAACTGTTGCAACTTGCAATTCATTTTTATTACACTTGTGTCTTGTGGAGTTTTTATAACAACAAGAAGATTAATGGCTCAATCATCCAAGGCAGCTGGCAGAGGTCAAAGGAAAGACAAGGGTGGTGTTTTTCGTGGTCCTCCCCCCCTCCAAGTTTTTCAACATCTGTTGGTCATAGTGCCCCAACTGATTCAAGTGAAGCTTTAGGTGTTTCTCAGCCCACATATGATGCTGTTGTAGCAGTACAACAAGCACAACTAAAAAAATACCCTCTATGGAAGTATTTAACCAAGAAACAAGGGCCAAAGGTTGGTGCGGGAGGGAATGTGCTTTGGTCTTGTAATTTATGCAAGGGTGAATTTAAGAGAACTTTTTTTTTGATTTAAGGGCCATTTGTTGGGTCTTCCTTGTAGAATTGGAGCATGAAAAAAGATCAGTGATAGAGATAGAATGGATTTGGAAAGGGAGGATACAACTGGCTTGAGGAATGTGGTGGCATCAAGTAGGAAAATTAGAAAAAATAAAGATCCTCTTCCATTCTTGAGGAATACCAGTAGCAGTAGATTTGGGAGTGGGGCTGAAATTCAACCAACAAAAAAGATGGCAACCCAAATTTGTGGTCCAATGGACAATATATTTCAGCGTGAGAAGCGAGATGAGGTTGATCTCACAGTTTCATTCTTTTTCTATCTCAATTTCATTTATTTTAATGTTGCACGGTCTCCTTTGTTTATTGAGATGTGTCGAGCTCTAGTTGATATGGCTCCATTGGGTATGTGCCTCCAAGTTCAGAGAATCTTAGAACCGCATTATTGGTTAAGGAAAGGAAGGAGGTGGATAAAATTATACAACCTATTAAATCATCATGGATATCATTTGGTGTCAGTATTTTTTTCTTCTTCTGACGGATGGAAAGATACAACACGCCATCCTCTCATCAATTTCATGGTATATTCCCAAAATGGACATGTATTCTTGAAAGAAGTTGATGCTCTTGGTCAATACAAGGATGCACAATATATGGGAGAATTGTTTATTAAAGTTATTGAAGATGTAGGTGTTGAATGTTGTGTGAAAATCATCACAGATAATGCATCTGTTTGCAAAGTTGCTGGCTTGATTGTGGAAAATAAATATCCACAAGTATTTTGGACACCATGCATTGTTCATTCCTTGAATTTGGCACTTAAATCTATTGCTTCAGATGTGACATGGATTGCAAATCTTATTGAGGATGCACACCATATCCGAAATTTTGTACAAAACCATACCAATGCTTTCACAATATATAAAGAGTACACACATCTATCGTTGTTGAAGATTACATATACTCAGTTTGCTACCTCATTCATCACGCTTAAGAGGTTGAAGGAGGTGAAGAATGCTCTTGGGGCCATGGTTATTTCAGATCTTTGGTCTTTTTGGAGAAAGACATATCAAGCTGCTTCAAAAAAGGTAAAGGACACAGTGTTAGATGATGGTTGGTGGGAGAGGGTGGATCTTACAATAAAGATCATGAACCCTATCATTTCTTTCTTGTGGTTTGCAGACACAGACCAACCGATCTTAGGAGAGGTTTATGAGGGTTGGGATTCCATGATTGAGTCTGTGAAGAACATTGTTATGGAGAATGAGTTCCTTGGATATGAGACATCAACAGAGAGCTTATGGTCCACCATGCATGATATTGTTATCTCTAGGTGGGATAAGAATTGCACACCTTTGCATTGCTTAGCTCACTCTTTGAATCCCTAGTACTATAGTCAAGAGTGGCTGTGGTGGGACCTCACACAGATACCCTCTCACATGGATGGAGAGATTTCACAGGGGAGGAAGATAACATTCAGAAGGATACTTCAAGATAGAGCATCTTTTCTTGACGTGGAGGAAGGCTTTGTAGAGTTCTCCACTAGCACTAGGAGATTTGGCAGGTATGATGTACTTGGAGATAGGGGGGTCAAAGATGCCTATGCTTGGTGGGAAACTCATGGGGAAGCATGCGCTATTGTACAACAATTAGCCTTGAGGGTCCTCTCTCAAGTTACTTCATCTTCTTGTTGTGAGAGGAATTGGAGCACTTATGGGAATCTATATAGTTTGAAAAAGAGAAGGCTTGAGCAATCCAGGGCGGAGACAATGGTGTATGTGCTCACCAACCTTCATCTTATTTACAGGTAGAGACATGAATGGTTGAAGGAAAAGACAAAGACGTGGGATGTGTTTCCTGATGATATGGGCTTGGACAACAATGTTGAGTTGGCGTTACCCAACATGGATCTAAATGACCCAGTGCTAGAGCCAGTGAATTTTGATGATGAGTCCCTTGAGGGGTCATCCTCCACACCAACAAATGCAGCAGGCGCAGGAGATCTTGGATTGGGCATAGAGGAGGACGGAGTAGGGTCAGATGGCAGTGGCAGTGATGGTGATTATGACACGAAGGAGGACATGGACTATTGATAGAGTGATGAGTCGTGAAATCGTGGACTCGTGGCTAGTGATGTGGTTCATGACCTACTACTGACGAGTCACGACAGCAATGAGATATGATATTCCTACTTATTTTGTATACTCTTATATTTTCTAGTGGCATTCCTTCAGTATCTATGAAATACATTTTGATTTTGATGACTTTATGGAAAGTCTATATATTATGGTTTTAATATCTAAGTTCTTCTAAATTTCTAGTTATTGTTATGGTTTTAATGACTCATTGACTATTGTTATGGTTTTAATGACTATTTCTTATGTGTTGACTATTTCTTATGTGCTTGTAGCCTTGTATAATTGTAATTTGTTAATATTAAATAATAATATGGATTAAGAACTATATTTCAATATTTTATTACACTGTTTCCAACTTTCCAAGGTAACAGAGCCACTGTTTTCAATGTAAGATCAAGCCACGAAGAAAGTCATATCAATGGGTTAAATTCTAAAGACTCGCTTCCCAACTAGAGCTGCTAGTTTTATTAGTACAACCGCCATCATACTGTTGTTGTACAGATTTCTAGCAGAAATGATAAATATGATTTTAATATTTATTAATTTATTATATGATCTTATCTTTTCAGCAAGCAATCACCTATGGATCAAAATAAATTGCCAAAATGGCAGAGCAGAGACAATAAATGCAAAGGCACTATTGACCTTACCCTCTCTGATTCATATTTCTAGCAGAAATCTGATTTTAATTTTTATTAAATGATTTTATCTTTTCAATATATATATTATTTTAAATATAAATAAAACGTGTTCCTCGTGTCCTGTTTTCGAGGTCACCGTGTCTCATGTCGAATACTCGTATTTATGTGTCCTTCGTGTCTCGTGTCCTTGTGTCATGTGACTTAGAATTAAACCCTAAGCTTAGTGAGAAACACAACGAAAATTCATCATTAAAGAAAGATAGAGTCTAAATTGAAGATGAACAAAGAAACTATGGATTCCACACATAACTCTACATTTTGGGCTAGATGTCCATTTTGTGCAGTAGGAGACCAATATTTATCGATTTTTAAAAATCACACAATACCTTGTTCCAAATGTCGAAGATTGTTTACTTTAGAAGAATATCAAGATAACGCCCAGACACAAATTAAAAAATTAAAGGAAGAGATCTCAAAAATTCAACAAAAGAGCGAAGCGTTAGAGAAGAAATATAAAGATCTCGCAGATTGGTTTCATGCAAAATCAACAGAATGCAACGAAGAAATTTTACATCTAAGGAACTACAATGAGAAATTACTTTCACAGATTAAAAATTCCAAGGTTAAGAAACAAAAATTAAAGCAAGAAAATGAAAGTTCTAAGGAGAAATTTAACGAGAATCTGTCAAAGAAGGAAGAAGAAAATTTACATTTAAAGACCCTGAATCAAAGATTATTGGAACAAATCAAAAGTTTAAAAGATGTGGAGGATACTGAGAATAAGGTCAACAACCCAGAAAGAAAATAGCTTTTACGTCTAAGGAATCATAATCAAAATTGTTATTAAACCCAGCCCCAAAATAGAAGAAAAGAGAGATCAACGTCTTAGAAATCAGCCACTTCGAGGGGGAAACGTCCTTTACATTACATAAATGAACACATATTGGATGATACAAATGAAAAAACCTCCTTTCTGTATATAGGAGTCCATGAGGTCACAATATAATCCTAGTCGACCTAACAATAATAATGTAAGTGCACAATAATAACAATATGGGGACTACATGGGTACAACAATAACAATAAGGGGGCTATACTAACAACAATAAGGGACTACACTAGTAATATAGGGCCCTAACATGCCCCTCTCCTTCAAAAAAATGTTGTCTTCAACTGTTTATTAGTTCTGTATGCTTCTATATAAAATTATCATCCTCCCATGTGGAATCTTCAGTGGGTAAGTTCTTCCACTTGATGAGAAACTCTGAAATTGATCGATTTCATAGCTGTCGAGTTCTTGTTTTCGTGAATTATTCAAGTTCCAATATGATTTTTCCTTCCTCATCAAGTTCTGACAATATTGTTTGAATTGGAAGTTTGTCACCCATAATCTTCTTTAAGCATGAAACATGGAACACTGTGTGCACTCGAGAAGATGCAGGAAGCTCCAATTTGTATGCCATAGTACCAATCTTTTGCAACACCTTGTAAGGACCATAGTACTTTGGCGATAATTTATTATCGTTCTTAGCTTGCTTGAGGGGCATTTGTTTGTATGGTTGTAGCCGTAAAAATACCTAGTTTCATACATCAAAACTTCTCTCGCTGCAATGTTGATCTGTCTGTTGTTTCATTCGATTCTGTGCCAAATTAGGTTATACTTTAAGAGTTGGAGAACTTGTTGTTGATGCTCGATGTGATCTTCCACTGCTTGAACCTTAGAATTTTCTCTTAAACATTATGTGATGGACAACGAATGATATCCATAAAGTGCCATAAATGGGTTCATTTTTGCTGCAGTGTGGAAGGAAGTGTTAAACCACCATTCAGCCAGAGGTAACCAATTGACCCATTGTGTTTGTTTATCAGATACAAAGAAATAAAGATATCCTTCCAAACATTTGTTCACTATCTTAGTTTGCCCATCGGATTGAGGATGATAAGATGAACTATGAGCTAGTTGAGTACCCAAACAAGAAAATAATTCTGTTCGAACATTTCCAGTGAAAATGGGATCTCTATCGCTTACAATAATCTGTGGGTTTCTATGTAGGTTTTGAATTGTTTCCATAAATGTAGTAGCAATTGTACTTGCTTTAAATGGATGAGATAATGCACAAAAGTGTGCATACTTGGTAAGCATATCAACTACCACCATGATGACACTCTTTCTTTCAGACTTAGGTAAACTTGTGATAAAATCCATTGAAACCTCCTCCCAACATTGATTTAGAATGGATAAAGGTTGTAGCAGACCTGGGGTCTTAATTGTCTCAACTTTATTTTGCTGGAAAACCAAACATTCCGCCACAAACTTTTGAATAGCAGATTTAAGGCCATCCCAAAAAAATCTTTCTTCACCCCGTGGTAAGTTTTTAAAAATCCGGAGTGTCCTCCTATGGTAGAGGTGTGCAATTCGAAAAGAATATTTTGTTTTAGTTGGGAATTCTTACAAAGATATAAGTGATCTTTGTACCATAATGAATCATTTTTCCAACTAAATGTATAAGATTTACTGATATCTTGCTGCAAATTTTGAATGAGTGTCCATACTTCTTTGTCATTCTTTCATTCCTCCCTTGCTTCGGTTATCCAATCTGGTTGGATAATAGAAATGGCACAAAGCAATGCTTCCATATCCTCATCCTTTCTTGAGAGTGCATCTGCAACAACATTTAGCTTCCCTTTTTTGTAGAGGATTTCAAAGTCATAACCCAACATCTTTGTGACCCATTTTTGCTACTCTTATGAAGATAGTCCTAGTTCCAACAAGTATTTCAGACTATCATGATCAATTTTTACCTTGAAGTGTCTTCCCATTAGGTAAGGTCTCCATTTCTTTAGTGCGTGTAGTATTGCCCACATTTCCTTCTCATAAATAGCTTTCTGTAAATACTTTCATTTGATTGGATGACTTTCAAAAGAAATGGGTCTTCCTTCTTGCATTAAAACAACAACAATTCCATTTCCAGAGGCATCACATTCCACAATTAAGGTTTTTGTGAAGTGTGGCGTAGCTAAGACCGGTGCTTGACACATTTACTCTTTAAGATGTTCAAAGGCGTTAGTTGCTTTAGGAGTCCATGAAAATGCATCTTTCTTCAATAATGTTGTTAGAGGTGCTACTATTCTCCCATAATTCTTAACAAACTTGCGATAATACCCTGTTAACCTGAGAAATCCTCGCAACTGCTTTATGGTTGTGGGGACTTTCCATTCCTCAATGGATTTAATTTTGTTAGGGTCTACTTTAACACCCTCCTGAGATACAATATGACCCAGATATTCCACCTCTTGTACTTCAAAGAAACATTTGGAGGTTTTTGCATATAATTGTTTCTCCTCCAATAGTTTGAGCACCCTATCAACATGTTGAACATGATCCTTCCAAAACCTGCTGTAGATTAGTATATCATTAAAAAATACTAACACAAATTTTCGAAGGAAGGGTTTGGAAATGGAATTCATCGACCCTTGAAATGTAGAAGGTGCATTCGTAAGGCCATAAGAAATGACCAAAATTTCATAATGACCCTCATGAGTTCGAAATGATGTTTTCAGAATGTCTTCAGTCTTCATTCTAATTTGATGATATCCTGAAGGAAGATCCAACTTGGTGAAATAAATTGCTCCATGTAATTCATCCAATAATTCATCAATCACATGAATGGGAAATTTATCTTTAATAGTGAGCTTATCGAGCTTCCTATAATATGGACACATGCGCTATGATCCATCCTTCTTGTGCACCAATACTGCTGGAGCAGAGAAAGAACGTTGACTAGGTTGAATTATACCAGCCTCTAGAATTTCTGCAATCATATGTTCAATTTTTCTCTTTTGGACATAAGAATATTTGTAAAGCCCGATGTTTGGAGGAACACTTCTTGGAATCAAATGAATAGCATGACCATGATTATGAATTGGCAGGAGTCCTTTGGGAGTTTCAAACACCTTGGAATGATTGTCCAAGACTTTTTGGAGATATGGAGAAATAGATGGTTTTGATGTTGGAACTTCTAGTGAGCATAATTGTGCAATGATGCCTTGTTGTTCCTTTTTCAGAATTTTTGTCATGACATTAGAGCTTATTATATTTATCGGCTTCCCCGCGATACCCCATAATTCCACTTCCTTTCCTTCCGAATTTTTTTCAAGAAAAGTTCTTGAAAATTAAAAGCTACCGTCCCCAAATATTTTAACCATTGTACTCCTAGTACAACGTTAGCACCACCCATTGGAATGTAAAGCATTAGAATATTCAATACATATTCCCACATGGTTAGCTTGATATTATGGCACTTTCCAGAGAAATTTATAGTTCCTCCATTTTCCACCATCACTTGACACTATGATGCTGGGTATAGGAAGCAATTCATTCCTTGGCTACCTTACAATGAATAAAATTATGGGTACTACCCAAATCAATAGGAAATATTAAATTTTTCTTCTTGATGTGTCCTTCTATATTGAGAGTTTGAGGAGTGGTAATTCTTGCCAATGAATTACAGAATATGGTCGGATTCATTTCTTCTTCCTCTAGGGTTGGTTCTTGGTGTATATCCTCTTCTTTTGAAGTTTCTTGTTCCTTTTCTTCCTCCTCTTCACAATCTATGTAAAATAATTTCTTCTCAGCACACTTATGACCTTTAGTGTATTTGCTATCACAACTATAGAAAATTCCTTTTTCTCTTTTTTCTTCCAATTGTTGTGGTGTCAACCTTGTAAGTTGTGGAAGTCTAGGAGTAGCAACACTTCCATCTTTATAGTTGTGAGTGGTAGGCTTCCTTGATGCCATAATTTTGCTTTCAATTTTTCTTGCCAACCTGAATGCCTTCTCCAATGTATCAGGTTCCCAAAGGCGAACCTCATGTTGGATGTTATCGTTTGGAGTCCCTACGAAGACAAAAATACTATGTTCCTCTGGAATATTATTTACCCATATATTCATTTTTGGAAGTCCTCAATGTGCTCCATCATTGAACCCTTTTGTTTGAGATTTATCAATTGGCTAAAGAAGGTGTTGCTCTTTTTATCCTCATAATGTGCTATCATTTCCTCCATAAAAATTGACAAAGTGACCAGTGGTTTACGAGAACAAATCCATCGATACCATACAAACTAATTTTGTTCTAAATATAAAGTTGCAATGCGTACCTTTTGTGTTTTTCGTATTATGGAGCTCAAAGTATTGCTCCATTTGTAGTATCTAGGTTATCGAATCCTTGCCATCAAACTTCCTCATATATTTCTTTGGAATATTGTGGGTCTTAAATCCAACATTAGAGTCTATGAAATCATGACTAACATTTCTTTTGTTCTCATCATTAGTTTCCTCTACTACTTTTTTCGCCGTTAGGAAGCTTTTCTTGTAGCATCTTTGCCAACCCTTCCTTCAAACCTTCCATGTATTTCTTCAAATCTTCTATGTTTCCTTATATCTTAGTTTCCACGCCATCCATCTTAGCTTCCATGCCATTTTTCAAACCATCCATCTTAGCTTCCACGCCTTTCTTCAATCCATCTATTGTAGCTCCTAGAGACAACCTTGAGTTGTGAAGGACCAATGCCTAGGTCATCTTAAAACCAAGAAGATTTAAGAAAGCTTTCCATGGTTAGTGGTATAAATCTTCTTGTCACAAACAATTCTATAACTTCATGAATTGGTATCAACACCTCGAGAACAGAGATATACGAGCAGTAATACCCGATAACAAGTAATAAGGGTCTTATGGAGAAATTATTGAAGATGAATCTAAATTTTACGAGCTAAGAGAAGGGCCAGATTGTGAGACACAGTGCACAGATATAAAAGTGTGAAGAGTATAGTAACAGTGGCAGGAAATGGAGAACATATTAACCACAGACAGGCTTAATATCACATAAGAATTCGTCGATAGTTAACATAGGAAGAAAGATGAGTAAGTGAAGTGAAACATGTGAACATAATATCATAGCTCTGAGCCATATTTAAAGCGCAATGGACTAAAGACATGAGTATCCGAAACAGATAAATTCTAATCAAGCACTCGCATTCCATAAACATATGATATAGAAAGAGTGACAAAGTGCCAAAACGTTTGCATTAGAATATAACAAGGAATACAAACTGTGACTGATCTCACCAAGAATCCATCTCACAACAATAACTTTTCATTATAGTTTCCCATCGGGATTCTTCAAAATACAACACAGGAAATCCTCAAAACTTTACAAAAGGGGAATTAACCAATAATAGTCTTTGTTCTAAAAATCTGGAACCTTTATTTAGACTCAAGTTCTTTCTTTTATAATTCCCTTTGTCCACCGTTAGCAGAAGATATTTTTGGATCAACATTTTTTTACTGAAATATCTTTTCGGTTGCTTGTCTCTATCAGAATAATAAATCGATGATGAGGAAGAGCGCCTCTCATCATCTCTGTAGTGGCCTTAGCATGAGTGCCAACCGTAAGTAAAACAACTTAAACAGAAAATAAAGATGCATAGGGTGAAATGACAATTACACCCGATATTACAAAAGTAAGAAAATAAAAGTAAAAAGGCCGCTAGGGCCAGAACATGATCATCACTTTTTAAGAGAGTGAGGTGTAGCATCTGTCGACTGAGTTGGAAGCATCGATGACGCAGACGAACCAGTTTTATGCTTCTGAGGTGGCGGAGACTGAAGGGACGATGTGGCGACTGGTGTATTTACGAAATTGCTGCACTTTTGCCATATGACCGCTCCTGGCAGGGGCATTGTAGCAAAGATCTCCACAGTGGCTTGCATATCTGTCAATTCCGAATAATCCACTTGTACCGTCAAGCGCTGTCTGATCTGGCAGAGAAGGGAAATTTCTTTTCCTAGGGTAGCAATTATAGTCTCGGCTTTTAGGCGAGTGGTTTTCTCATAAGGAAGGTTTGTCTGATTCATAACTGCTGGCAGCTTCTCTTCATAATTATTTAGACTTGAGAATGCGACAGTCGTAGAATCCCAGCATGATGGGAGGCCTGCTTTCACCAGCTCATCCCATTCTTCTTCAAACTTCCTCACTCCCTAAGCGACTCACTCCAAACCACTCAATGCATTCACACGTGCTGTCTCCGCAATTATCCTTCTGATTTCCATCACTCCTCTGAAACGGTCTTCAATCCCTTGCGTGGCTAACTCTTTAGAGCGTAAACCATTTAGGTAGGTGATATACCTCTTGGCCATGGCTACCTTTGCCTCTGCTTCCGCTCGTCCTTCGTGCAATTTCTCTTTGCACAATTGGACAACAATTTTCTTCTCATTCATCAGCATAATAAAATCCCAACACTTCCTTACCTCCATCCTGATGTCAGTCCAAATGAGATGCCTGGCTTCAAGGAGGGTTGCATTTCCTTTCATCCGGTTATTTAGGTCTTTGATAACCTTCTCTTGCAGCTGCTTCTCCTTCTTTGCGTTCTCCACCTCTGTTTGTAGGGCCGCTATTACTTTATCATTTTGTTCCACTTTAGCCATCAACTCCTGAATTCTTTGCTGAGTAGTATGAGCTCGCTTCTCTGAAACCTGTAGGTCTGAGAGGGCCTTGGTTAAATATGTTGAGGTAGCGTCTGCCGTGTCAGGAGCTGGGGTTACGCAGACATGGGTATCCCACTGAGCTTGCAAATCAGTAAATATCTGTTTGAGGGCAGCCAACTCTTCAACTGTTTTGGCATTCTCATATCTTTCCCGAGCAAGGGTATTTGTGAGGGCTGAATTTTCTTTCTCCACCTAAGCTAATTCCTCCAGTTGCACGTAGTCCCCTCGAGGAATTTTAAGTCTCTTCTTTAATTCTGAGTTTTCAACCTCTAAATCTCGAATGATTTTCGTCCGGATTCCTTCCTTGTCGCTTCCTTTTTCACTCATTATTCTTCTGAGATGGTATAGGTTATTGTTGACCCCCCTGGAATTCGTCCTTTCTTTTTTCAGATTATCTACCACTTCTTTGTATTTGTATTCAAGCTTTCTTAACGCGAGTGCAAGCTTCATGACCATGTCCCTTAACATGTCCCCGATACATTGATGTAGGCCCAGTTTATCAGTTAAGGGAACCTTTGACAAATTCAAAGCTACCTCCAGAGCCTTGTAGCTAATTTCGTTTGTCATAGGGTCTAGCACTGCCTCCGTGATAGCGATTATTAGCTGTTCTTTATCCATATCCAGCTCTGTGGCGAGCCGGGTATGATACTTGTCTACAAAACTTGCCAGTTCTGCTCGAAGTTTCTCCCTCACGGTCTTGTTTTTGCTTCTAATTTCTTCTCTTATTTCGGCTCTGCTTACCGAAGTGGCCTGCGATATTACAGAGGGTTCTGAAGATGACGCACCGTCATAATTAATTCTGAAACCCTCCTTTCTTTTATCTGGCTCCCCGTATCTGACCAACTCCTCTAGAGGTAGTTCATCCCAGAGGATTTCCATATCATCACTTTTATGATTTTTGGAGGGATGAGATCCCTCCCTTGTATACGATTCTTCCGGTTCTTCTGAAAAATCTCCTTCATCAGTCTGTTGTTTTCTGCCTGTGCTTGCTGAAGCGGTGTCACCCCTTCCTTCTGCTGTCGAAGATTCGACCTCCATCTACGAAGCCAAGGGCCATGTGTCAAGGTTAGCTCTCCATTCAATGAAGGGCCTAGTCTCATGCACATATGCAGTGGACCTAATCTTCCTTTTCCTACTTGACATAATTCCTTTTAGGTCGTAGGGCCAGACTTTCCCCAGCACTAAATCCATTCCCTGGAGTAGCGTCTCCACCGTGGAGAGGGCATGTCTCGAGTTTACAGTAAAAGGACCGATGGTAGTAGGAAACTTGAGGATATAACCCTTCTTAGCAGGGACGAAGTGGAACTGGTCTGCTTTCATGGTTTGGCGAATGTATTCAAGGGTGAAAACACGCATGGCAGGAAACAACGGTAGGTGGTAGGGGGGTACATCAGCACCGTAGACCCTGATCTCGGTATAATCATCAAACAAATACCAGTCCCCTGTGCTTTCTTCATCGCCAAACTGCAACCAGTCTTTCTGCTTGGGAGAAATCCTGGGCGGGGGACTGTCATGAAGTATGGTGTAGGCAATGGACATGAACTCGTTTAAAAACCTCGAGTAACCCCTCCCATTTGGCTGCTGGCGTACTGAAATGTTCCACTCAAAGACGGTTCTGGGCTGGCTATTCATTCTGGAGAGTTTTTCAAGGCCCAAAGCTTCAAACTTGTCAGCGTGCTCAAACAGAAACAGGTAAAAGACCAGCGAGCAGAAATGGAAAGCCCTCGAAGAGGACAATTCTTGAAACTGAGTTTGGATGGCCGAAGCCAGAAAGGTGGGGATATCCAGAATGACACCTGGTTGGGACATGAGCCAAAGGAGGGCTATGCACTCTTTGGACACCTTCTCAACCTCCCTAAGACTTAGCAACCCAGAGATGAGAGCGAGAACCGATTGGAGGCCATCTACAAATGCAGTCAAGGGTACCATGTCTGAACATGGAATGGACGTGAGGCAGGAGTCTGAGATGGAGGAGAGGAATTCACTTTGTTGTTTCTAGGGTAATTTAGAAAACTGACACGATAGGGACAAATCGATGAACTCAACATAATCTAGGCTATGTGGGAAACGAAGTGTGTCCTTAATGAGCTCAGAGGATATTCGGAAAACCTTGTTTCCCTGAGCCGAGAGGAATACATCCCTGCACTCATCATAGGCATCTCTGAGCCAACATATGAGCTCTGTGGCTGGGAAAGTGGGTGGAGAAATTTGGTAATATAGACAGAACCGAACAACTCTGAACCAGTCTTGGCCTTTCACGTGACTTTCTAACAGGTCGGGCCGGACACGGGAAACACTGAAAGGGTACTGTGGGTCGCGAATGTGGGCCTACGTATCAGTAAGGGGGTCATGTCCAGGGATGGCCCTAACTTCGCGGGCTTGGGGAGTTTCTGGTTCAAACTTTTTGGACTTGACTCTCCCGACGACCGTTTTGAAAGAGTAAAGAGGAAGGAAAACTGTAAGGAACAGGAATGGCTAAATACCTGTGACCTATGCGGAAAACCCAAGAAGGAAAGCGACGCGGGGGAGTTGAAAATGACCTGCTGCTGTAATCCAAGCTTTAACTGTTGGGCGAATTCGTAAAAACAAGTGATTTACCCAAATGAGTCTTGGGTGGGGTTAAACAGGCCATATTTTAGAAAAATGAGGTTCGGGTGACAACTAGGAGGGCTGATGTCATAAGGACGTCGACACTGAGGCACGTGGCATTGGGTTATTGGCCGTTAGGGGCCGAGTAGGTGTGTGCCACGAGCCGGGTTAATACTAGTACTGGTCGTGTACTAGGTTCCCTAACATACCTTACCTTCTCCTTCGAGTGCGCCACCTGTTCGTCCCGAGGGGTCCACCACATAATTTCGACGAGGGCTTGGGAAGTTCCTCCATGTTGCACCACTGACCCACGGAATGAACGGAATCTGTTGCCACCGAGCTATAACGTCATGTGGTTCTGGGGGTCGAGACTCCCTTCTCTTCGCGCTTCCCTTGGTACCCTCGGAATCTTTCCACGTGGCAGCGCTGTTGGTACTATCTTGTTATTTAACCCGCTCACCTTTCTGCTTAGTTCTACCACCTTTTTCATTTTATTATCCACGCAGTCTTTATGAGGAGAGAATATCACATATTTCCTTTATATGTCTTTGCCCACTCATATTTTACAATAGTATGCCTTAGTTCATTTTAAGATATCTTCTTATCGAACCTTGTGTGATGAGGGGCACCATAACAACATTGGCTCCACTTGGGGACGACGCGTTCATCCTTGGACGTGTCGAGAACTTCGCAGACCACTTGTAATTTATTCTGTAAAAACTCAGGTCTTTTCAAAATTTTAAAGCATTATTACGACGAAACAAACATCAACTATGAAGGCAGAAATGACGACTATACATATATACACTATAATACAAAGGTCCCCAGGACCTGGATCAGGTTTGGAAATAGGACTTCAGAAACTGCCCATTTACGGGTGTCTCGATCACATCACCTTCCAAGTTCTCCAGTATGAAGGTGTTATTACCATTAAATTCAGCAATTTTGAAAGGTCCAAACCACAGGGGGTTAAACTTTCCATGTTTGCCTTTGTCGGCTCTCCTGATATCCCACCTTAGTATTAACTCCCCTGTGAGAAATTCTTTATCTTTGGCATGTTGGTCAAACAATTTTTTCATTCTCTCCTGATACTCTGCTAAATGATCATTTACTTGACTGCGAGTCTCATCTAACTCGACCAATTGATTTATTCTCCTGGTTAGGTCGTTGGGATCTTCCTGGCTGTCCTGAAGGAACCTGGCCACGGGTAAGGCGAGTTGTATTGGAAAGACTGCTACTCTACCATAAATTAGTTCATACGGAGACTTACCTGTCGATCGCTTACTTGTGATTCTGTTTGCCCATAGTGCAAACTTTAACTGAGAATCCCAGTTCTTCTAGCTTTCATTTATAGTCTTCTTTAATGCCCTTACCAGTGTTTTGTTTGAAGACTCGGCCAATCCATTTCCCTGAGGATAGTAGGCTGTAGAATGCCCCAGGGTGATATGGTATTGCTGACAGAAATTGGTAAATTTCACAGACTTAAAAACTTGGGCATTATTTGTCACAATCTTTATTGGGCAGCCAAACCTGGATATAATATTCTCCTCTAAGAACTTGATCACCACTGTATCAGTTGTGTTCCTTGCTGGTATGGCCTCTACCCACTTGGTGAAGTAGTCAGTGGCGGTTAGTATCCACTTATGTTGACTGCTGGATTGGGGATGAATTTCCCCGATGAAATCTATCCCCCATTGCTGAAAGGGCTCTTCTATGTGTACGGGGATCATAGGGAGGGGAGAAAACTTCTTCTTTTCAACAAACCTCTAACTTTTTTCACTGGCCCTGACTCGAGCATGTACATCCCCAAACAATTTGGGCAAATAAAAGCTTGCATTTAATATTTTATGGGCTGTTGACCTCTAGTTGTAATGTCCTCCACAAATGCCTTCATGGAACTCAGCCATAACTTCCTCTACTTTCGTTTCTGTTAGGCATAGGAGCAAGATTCCCGAAGGATATTTCCAATATACTCGGCCATTTTCAATGATATACTTCAGTGACTTAAGCCTCAACGTTAGATATTTAGCCCTATCAAAGTTCGGTGGGCACCTAAGAGTTAAAAGGTATTCCACAATGTCTTTATACCAAGGACTGATCAGATATTTCATGTGAGTCTTTTGTATAGTCGTTTCTATCTGAGGCCGTTCCTCTGTGTCTCCAGATAACTCCCCAATTCCCATAGATAGGTTTATTCTTAGGGCCTGACAGTTAGAATCAGACAAAATCTTGGCTAGACCCTGTCCCTTGATGAGCTTTGTAGGATGAATGTCCAATTCATATTCTTGGATCTTAGCAATCCATTTTCCCCTTTTGCCCTCACTATCCCCCTGAATCAGAATATCTTTCACTGCGGCTGTGGGTACGAAAGCAGTGATTGCTGACTGCAGGACATACATTCAGAAAGCTTTCAAGGACTTCACCAAAGCGTATGCTGATTTTCGAGGATATTGTACTTTAGCTCAGCATCTCAAAGTACCTGGCTAAAAAAGGCAATGGGATGTTCATATCCTTCCTCATTTTTCTGCAAAAGCACTGCGGCGACAATATGTGGTGAAGCAAATGAGAAGATCACGAATGGTTTATTATAGTCTGGTCCTGCTAATATTGGAGCTTCTGCAAAAGCACCTTTAATCCTATTGAAAGCTTCTCTTGATTCGTTCGACCATTTCACCTCATTTTTCTTTCTAAGCATATTGGTGATATGCCGAACTATATCTGCATAGTTTAGGATGAACCTTCTCAGAAAATTTATGCACCCAAGGAACACCTGAACTTCTTTCTTATTATGAGGTAAGGATATACCATTTATCACTTCCACTCTTTTTGGGTCAATCTTTACTCCTGCTTTGGTAACGATATGCCCCAGTAATTTCCCTTCTTCTAAAGAAAACATAGATTTCTGAGGATTTAAGGACAAACCATACCTGCGACATTTCTCAAAAGTCCGTCTTAAATGCTCCACATGTTCAGCATCATCCTTTGAGAAGACTATGATATCATCCAAATATACCACTACAAACTTATCTTATTCTCCCACGAAAGCGATGTCCATAGCTCTCTGGAAAGTGGCCCTAGCATTTATCAGACCGAAAGGCATACGGGCATACATGAAGGTACCCCATGGTGTGGTGAACTTTGTTTTCTTTTGATCTTTTGGGAGGACTGCCACCTGATTATACCTCGAGAATCCATCCATCATGGACATTCAGGAATACTCCACTACTTTTTGCAGTATGTGGTCCATTTTAGGGAGCGGGTAGTTATCTTTAAGGGAGGCCCTGTTCAAGTTCTGAAAATATACACACAACCTGATCCCTCCATTCTTCTTTCGGACTGGCACCAGATTTGCCACCCATTTTGAATACCTCAGAGGTATAATAATCTTAGCCTTTAGTAGCTTTTTAATTTCCTTCTCTATAGCAGGGAGCAACAACGGATTAATCTGCCTTAGTTTCTGCTTATGGGGTTTAGCTTCAGCCCTCAGTGGAATCTTGTGCTGAATAATGCTTATATCAAAAGTTTTGAGATCTTGATAAAACCAAGCAAAAACATATTTATAGGAGTGGAAAAGCTGCACAGACCTCTCTCGGTGTCCTTCTGGTACTCCTTTAGATAGCTTGATTATCTTAGGTTCTTCTTCCGTCCCAACATTTATATCTTCCACTTGTGTTTCTGGTGTTAGTTTATTGGGGCTGATGGGAACATCATTCTTATCAAAAAGCCTCTCCAAGGGTACCAGCCCTCTAGGGATCACGTTTCCTTTCAACTGCAGTACTTTATGACCAGCCACCATCTCTTGCCACTTATTTTGGGGTTTTTCTTCAGTTTCCTCCTCCTCGGTATCAATAACCAAGTTAGTGAATTCCCCAACAGTTTTCATAAAACGTTTCATATGCTCCTCGTCCTCAAACACCTGCCAATGTTTGACATTGTCTGAAATGGAAGGACGATAACACACCTCCACTTCATATCTTAGAAGTTGATTTTGAGGTGGGTGGAAATTACTTGCTGCCAAATCCAGTGAATCCGCCATCCTGTTCTTATCCCTCGGCATAAACTGTATGTTGAATGCTAAGAAAAAATTCTCCACCAGGTCCCATACTTCGTTTATGTATGCTCTCAGCCGAGGATGTTTAGCTTGACACTAGTTCCTTATTTGTCTTACCACCAGCTCTGAATCTCCAAAAACTTTAAGGCTCTGAATGTTCATATTCTTGGCAATTTGCAGACCCAGGAGTAAAGCTTCATACTCCGCCACATTATTAGTGACCTCATACTCCAATTTGTAAGATAAAGGTACTAATTTTCCTTTAGGGGACATCAGGAGAACCCTTGCTCCATTTCCTTCTCTGGAGTTAGCTCCATCGAAGTGTAAGGTCCACATTTCCTTCTCATCATCGTCTGAGGAATGTTGAGGTTTCAATAGATTGAATGATGGTTCTTGAAAAAAATCCTGATCTTCTTCAAGCATCAGACATGATAAATCTCCCTCCTTGCTATAAACCGGTGAGGTGACAGAGCCATCCGCTTTGGTTACCATTTTGACAAACCTTGATTCCCTGTACAACCTTCTTTCTTGTCTTCCAAACACCGTAATGGTTGCATAGGTCAGATCCAATTTAATCGACCCTTCGATCTTAGTACCCCATGATCTGGATAAAAGCATTCCAAAATGGGCTGGGATATTAGAAACAACTATATCCATGACGACACTCTTGGCTGGGATCTGAGCCAAATTCACCACTAGGTATTTAATCATCCCTAGACATTTAACCCATTTAGAGTCAAACGAATAGAGATCTTTGTAGGGACGGGTGATCTGTAGACCTAGCTTTTCCATGACTGAAAGTGGTAATAGATTATGTGAGGCTCCTGAATCCAACATACATTTATGTAACAACAAATCATGGATGACCAAAGAAACATAAAAAGTTGGAGTTGTCGAGTCCAATTATTCTACATGGGGGCCAAAAACTACCATGGATCTTTCTTCTTGGAGGTTAAGGGAGTCTGGGGGTGGAGTTACTCAATGAGAGAGCATGAACTGGGATACTTAGGCTTTATAGGAGGGCTATTTCATAAGTTCAACCAAAGGAACCGGGATTTTGACCTTCTCTAACTCTTTTTGGAGATTGAACACAATACTACCTTTTTCTGCAGAGGTATCTTTTAGTTCCTTAATGAAGATAGGGGGATTTTTGACATTGGACATACCTTTATCATGAGTAAACGGATCGGGTATGGCCTTGGATGATGACGCAGGAACATATTTCTGTGCAGAAAGTTCTTCAACAGGTTTCTTGCCTTTGTTGTCAGTGTTTGGAAGGACAATTTCCTTAGAAGGTGATTCTTCCTCTTGATCTTGAGTACGAGTCCGCTTCCTGGATGACCGCAGATCATACTTATTATGAAATTGGGCTTGCATAAAATCAACAAACTGCCTGCAGTAATCATTTATGTCAGGTTCTTCAGTGGGGTTTACCTTTCCCCCCTCTTCTTCTTCTTCTTGTAGGGAAAGACTTACCTCTTCTCCTTCTGAATAAGCAAAACAATGATCCTCTTGCCCATCCGGAACATCTTCAGTGGGGCCTTCCATTTGTCCCTCCAAATATAAAGGAGGCTGAATGTGATCTTGTTGCTCTTTTCTGTCCCTTCACAGGATTTGTAGAGGCGGTTTCCTATTTTGTTGATTATACCCTCTGTTAAAAGCAGGCTGAGCTGGCCGAGAAGAGGCATTCTTAGCTTCTAGTTCCAGTTTCACCAATTTGCTGGAAAGACTCTTAATCATTTTATTCATCTCCTCAATTTTGTAATCTGAAACTTCCTTTTCTTGAATCGAAGAAGAGGTTTCTTCCTTACCCTTTCGCCTGAAATCATGGTCCAATCTACCTTTCAATTTTCCTTCCGAGGAAAAGTTAGCTTCTACTTCTAAAGCATCGGTCTGAGCTTGGTCGAGCGAAGCAGATTTTCTCTCCCTCAGAGTGAAGCTGAATTCAGACTCAAAAGCTCCCACGAACACTACTTTAGCGGTTGCTTGGGGTGGCTTCATATCAGCTGGTAGGTTGGTGTACAACTTATTAAATCTCTTTATACATCCTGCCACGTCTTCGTTGTGTATTTTCTTGGAAGTATTGAATTCTATGAGACAATAACCATGGTCTCTTTTCTCTCCCCACTTCCGGGTGAAAACATTTTCCATCTCTTCCCAGTTGGTGATGGAATTATCCCCAGGAGTTTTGAACTAATTCCTGGCTTCTCCATCCAAAGATTGGACGAATAGCCTCAGAACTACATCCAACTGTTCTACATTGAAATTCTCTTCAAAGGCACATAAATCTTCCAAATGCTTCTGTGCAGAACTGATATCTTCCCCGATGAACTGGGGCAAGTGCTTCATGTCACTACAAGAAAAAAAGACATTGGTGAGGGGCGAAAAATTTCACCATAAGCTCATTTTTGACGATCAAAAGAGCCTTCGTCACCAAAAACTGAACGTCACCAAAGGTGGCATCGCCGAAAGTATAGGTGTTGTGGTGACATTCAAGGTTCGTCACCAATAATGATTTATAATGATGGATAGTGACCGTCACCATTGCATATGAGCAATGGTGACGGACAATAGCCTCTGTCAGCAAAAAGTTGAACGTCACCAAAGGTGGCGTCGCCAAAAGTATGTGTTGTGGTGACATTCAAGGTCCGTCATGAATATTGATTATAATGATGGATAGTGACCGTCACCATTTCAAATGAACAACAACGATTTATTGTGATGGACCTTCCATGGCCGTCACTATTGTTGCATATATATTGCGACGTTCATTGACCGTCACCATTTCATATTTGGTGAGGGTCAAAAAATGTCATGATAAGTTCATTGGTGACTTCAAGGTCTGTCACGAATAATGACTATAATGACAAACAGTGACCCTCACCATTTCATATCAACAACAACGATTTATGGTGACGGACCTTTCATGGTCGTCACTATTGATGCGATATATGGTGGCATTCATTGACCCTCACCATTTCATATTTTGGTGAGGGTCGAAAAATGTCACCATAAGCTCATTGGTGATGGTCAAAAGAGCTTTGTCACCAAAAATTGATCGCCGCCATTCCATATGAATATCAGGGCACGATGGAATCGAACCACCAACCTCCTGCTTGTAAAGCAGGTGCTCTTCCATTGAGCTAGCACCCTTTAAAGAATTAGAATCCAGTGAAGAGATATACAAATCAGGACTGAAAAAGTGTGCAAATACTGTGATATGAATTGCCAAGTTAATCATCTGAAGTCTGAAATGTTGTATATTTGCATAGAGAGAAAGTAAAAGAAAGGAAGGTAAATCGTGAATTGCCAAGTTAATCATCTGAACTCTGAAGTGGTGTATATCTCCATAGAGAGAAAGTAAAAGAAAGGAAGGTAAATCGGAGATTTACCTTCCTATTCTTAGTATTCAAAAGAAAGTAATATATATATTTCAAGTGAATATGAAGTAAGAAGCAGTGTCTTGACTAAACCAAGGAAAATAGAAGTAGAAACCAAGTTCTCTAAATGTTGGAGCAGATCAATGTAAGACAATGAAAATATAAAGGATCAGCATTGGAAGCAGTGGTGAGGTCTTGGAAGCATTCATAGGTCAAGGGTCTAAGTCCTGGTCATGGTACTTGTCATTTGAAGATCTATAAGAAGAATTTATTGTGGGTTTTCCTCTCCAAGAGGGAGAGGTTTTGCCCTCACTCTAGGAGCCTAACTTTGTGTCTTTTGTATTTTGGTAATTTACTTGATGAAAGACTAAATAAGCTAAGCAAGAGAAGACATAAGTAACTCAAGTAAACTCACAAGTAATAATTATCAAGAAGATAATTTGAATTAATCTCCAGCCCTACAAATTCTCAGCACATAGATCACCTTGTTGAAAGTTGAAACACCAAACCATCCATTACCAAAATACAAAAGACACAAAGTTAGGCTCCTAGAGTGAGGGCAAAACCTCTCCCATGAAAGACTAAATAAGCTAAGCAAGAGAAGACATAAGTAACTCAAGTAAACTCACAAGTAATTATCAAGAAGAGAATTTGAATTAATCTCCAGCCCTACAAATTCTCAAAACATAGATCACCTTGTTGAAAGTTGAAACACCAAACCATCCATTTTTGTTGTTTAAGGTTTTTCATGTGTAGCTATATTTTCCTTTTGAATGGGAGGGAATAAAAAAAACATACTTTCCCTAGTATTATCTGGAGTATAGATAAGACCTTCTCCAACAATAAAGGCTAACAGATGTATGCTAGTTTCCCTGAGTTCTAAATCTACACCTTGCATAACATTTAGTCATGTCACTCGATTCTTTGCAAGATGGCACATAAGAGTAATGGGTAAGGAACCTTGCATAACATTTAGTCATGTCACTTGGTTCTTTGCAAGATGGCACATAAGAGTAATGGGTAAGGAAGATTTCATCGAAAAACATAATAAGCTTGAAAATTGCCACAAATATCTTGGATTTCTTCCATAAAGAATTCAATCTCTAGAGCAGTTGATTGTCAATATTGGCGCAACTACCTAAGTAGAACTAAAAAAGTTCATATTTCACTATTATTAATTCAATTACAACTGTTCTTTCTCTTGATAAGCTTGCAGTGTCTAATCCTGCGCTAATCATAGAAGATGTAGATACAAGCCCTTCCAAAGCACTGAACCCCCTAAACACCACACTACTCGGCCACAAGGAAGACACATCCCATGGAACCTATGGAACGCCTCCCTCTCCACCATCCTTTCTGATGACTAGTGTCCTAGCTATCTTTTGTGAGTGTTAGTTTTTCAAACACTGCTGGAGACATATAGATGATCAATGTTTAGTTCTGCTTCAAGGAAAGGTTCATTGGTGTTTTACATCTTTTGGAGATTGTCAATCTCTAGTTCGTATTGCCCTCTTTGGGATATGGCAGTCCTTACAGAGTTTGGCATTATTCAATCTATGGAAGATTTATGTTTTTCACCATGAGGATAGCTCATTCTATGCTTATGTTCTGTGGAGGGATAAGGTATACCATCAGCGTTTGGCCAAAGACACTACTGATCAAAGATGCCCAATGTTTAGATCCCATTGTTTATTTTTATAGGCTCTTATATTTTGATAAGAGTTTGTGATCTCCACTTTTTTCTCTACTATTTTTGAATAATTTCTACAAATATAAGACATGTTTTCCAAAAAAATAAAAAGCATTACAAAGTCCATCCTTGCCTGGTATTACCATCAATTTCATATAGCAGAACTAAAGAAAACTAAGATGGGGAAAAGGAGAAGACGTGAACACCAATGGCATACGATTCTAATTTTAGCATGGATAGGTCAGATTCATATCTAGAAATGGACATTCAGCAGCTAAGCTGCAGTTTTCTTCTGTATTTTTCAACAAATTAAACGTGATACAAAACTTTGTACGAGTTTTTATCCCAGCACAATGTTAGGGAAGTGTAATGGAATAAGAAAGGTAAAGTTTCGAACCTGCATACATTCATACCAATAGGTGGAGATTGAAACCTGTAGACATTCTTACTGCATATTTTCCATTTTGGCATTGTCCATTATTCCAAACCCAACCTAGAATTCTAATAATAGTGACTAGTACAACTTGCTAGTATATACTACAGACCCATGTCAAATAATTGTGACAATACAAAACTTAAAAATATGCAAGTACATGTTTTAAGGTCATTGGGATCTGCATCCTATCTCTGCATGATGGACATATTTTAATTAGTGTGCTCCAAGGAAGAGATAAAATCTCCTTGAGATCTACACCCTATCGCTAGATTGCTTGCACCCTTCTTAACTAGACTTCAGACTAGGTCAAAATTAGCAAACTACTTAAATGAATTTAAAACTAACACTTGCAAAGTGCATGCACCCTATTTTACATGGAAAACACATGCAAATTGATGAGAATGTTAAGAACATAACAACAATCCAATCTATAAGATTGATCACTCCCTCATAATTAAAGTGCCATACTGTTGAATTTGGAAAGAGGAAGTGTGCCCCTCACTATCCTGTCGAAATTCTACAACTAAAGCACTCATACCTCATTCATACATGTGCCGAGGAGTGCCACATGTGCAACTAGATTGTAAAAGACTATCCAAGGTACAATATTTTAATACTACCTCTTATTGAGGAAATTGTTCTCCACCCATCCAAGTCTCCCCATGAATATCTTGAAATTCCCTTGGCCAAGGGCTTAGTCAAGATATTTGCAACCTGTCTGAATGTAATCTAGATCAATTGCTCCCTTCTAAAACATGTTCCCAACAAATGGTACCTGATTTTAATGTGCTTGGAGCAATCATGGAATATTGGATTATCATAGAGTTCGACACAATTTTAATTGTCACAATTGACCCAAGTGGGCTCCAACATCTCACATGTTAGTGCTGCAATCAACTTGTGAAGCCATATATGGCTTTACAACTAGTAGTGTTGATTGCAATGTACTCTGTCTCTTCTAAACTCAATCGCACTAAATGTTGCTTCCTAGTCAACCAGAAAATTGTTTCTAAACCCAAATTGAAGCAACACCAGAAAGTACTCTTCCTATCACTTGCATCTCCTACACAATAAAAATCAATAAATCCATGCTGCATCAACTCACCATCTCTTGCATATTTCAAACCATACTGTTTTGTACCCTTAAAATATCAAAGAACATGTTTTGCAACTACCCTATGAATATGCCTCAGATCAACTGTGAACTAGGTCTAGGTGTTCACTATGAAACATACATCAAGTTTGATGTTACATCAAGTTTGATGTTACATCAAGTATCTAATCAATTGTCTATACATCAAAGGATCTACCATGTCTGAGTTCAAGTCAGCATGCAACCTAGAATTGGCATCATTGGGGTGACCATGGATTTACAAACAATCATTTGGAATCTTTTCAAGGTCTCAATCATGTACTTTCCATACCAAAGGAAAACCTCACTTGTACTTGGCCACACCTCTGGACCCAAGAAATAATACATCAAACCAACGACTTTCATATTTAAATATTCATTCCTACTGGGTATGTGTTATATTCAGACACTGGAAGCTCTACGAAATGAACAAGATCGATATTGTCAGCTTCCTCTACTCTTTCAATTGTTGCTTTTGCTTGCCTTTACAAAAAATTCAAAATTAGAAAATTTATTATGAACACTTGTAAGGAAACCAAATCTGAGTATTTCGTAAAGGAAGCAGTGATATTTTCTGATTTAGCTTCACCCTTTACCAAGAATAATGACAACATTTTTGTTCCAAGATCAAGTGCAAATTATTACAAGGCTATCCACCATTTTCTTTTAGCCATAGATCCCCTTGTTGAAACACCAAACAATCCATTTTAGTTGTTTAAGGTTTTTCATGTGTAGCTATATTTTCCTTTTGAATGGGAGGGCATTGAAAAAACATACTTTCCCTAGTATTATCTTGAGTATAGATAAGACCACCTCCAACAATAAAGGCTAATAGATGTATACTAGTTTCCTTGAGTTCTAAATCTACACATTGCAGAACATGTAGTCATGTCACTCGGTTCTTTGCAAGATGGCACATAAGAGTAATGGCATGCTCTGTTTCTTGTAATGCAACAAGAGAAGTCTAGGGTCTTTATGTTATGTTATTTTCCTACCAAGTGAATCGGTTGGAAGGTCAGCGGCATACAATGCACACAAGATATAATATTTTTCGGAAAATAAAAATAAAAATAAAAATGGAAATGCATTGTCTAGAACTGAAACAACAATAGCATTTTCCCCAATATAATTTACCCTCGTTGTTACAACTGCTAGCCCTAAACCCCATAACCCATCACACTGTCTATCTTTATACCACACAGAGAATGGGCCCTCTCTATCTCTAAAGCCCGATGAAAGTTCATCCCGTAGGAAGTGACTAAATGTTGACAAGCTTGAAAACATCCCAGCAAACTGCAATATCTCAGCACCTCCTCTAACACATGATAAAGATAAAAATAAATTCAGGATTACAAGAGCTGAATCTCTCCAAATATCATGTCGAAGCTGACTAATTACACACTTTGTGGGAAAATGCTTTTGAAAAACAGGAATCCATGTATTAGATGCAAGGAAACCTTTTAAGAGCATATCAATTACAGCCAAAGATATGTTTGCAACATTATTTTTTTCAACACAACTGCAAAGAACAGGCAAAAATCCCAAACTCATAAGAGAAACATCAGAAAGGACATCTCCCACATTCTTCCTATCTTTGGTTCTCCATTTTCCTAGTACTTTTTATGTTGAGAATGAATAATATCTAATGATGTCACAAGCACTTCCAGGAGTCATCTAAGCATTGTTTCCAATCCATCTGGAATAAATGGCTTGATATACATCAATGATCTTAGGCTTGTGATCACTATTCTGATCTCCTTTGCATAAAGCGTCCAAGTTTGCATCTTATTTGTTATTGATACTATACAGCTGGACATCCATCTCACAAAAATTATCAAAAGTTGGGCCTATTTAAAGATAAAATTTAGCATGTAATTTGTTGGGTCACCAAGGGGCCCTAACACCTGTATTGATAACAGATAATTGAAAATATCTTCAACACACAACCCTATTGATTCTTCTGACAAGGCTGCATTTAGGTTTATTGATCCCAACTGCGTCCCCAACAAGACACAATATGAGGTCCTATAAACAGAAGGATAAGCACCAAAACGGATTGAACTGAAAATGTTATACCATAAACAAGGAAAGTAGGTAGAGTCTAGATACATAACAAGCACATAAATTGTTTTGGATAAGTATGATAATTCTCAAGCATGAATGAACTTACAACCTTTTTGTCGAATATTGACAAGGCTAACACAGTCATCAATGCTTTTAAGGCATTCAACTAAAAATCTGCAAGACAAGAGGCCTTGTTTAAACTTTACACAACTAAATATTTCTAGTGTCTTTTTTGCTGCAGCTGTGAACCCTTTGTCTTCAGAGTGAGACCACCACCCTATACCCAATTCTATTTCAAGGGATTTGGTATCATAAATATACTTATCTTCACACAATGGATGAAGCTCATGCTATCTGAATTCTTCATCAAGACTTACTGATCTTG
This sequence comes from Pinus albicaulis, assembly GCA_034641835.2. NCBI lineage: Eukaryota > Viridiplantae > Streptophyta > Pinopsida > Pinales > Pinaceae > Pinus > Pinus albicaulis. The sequence goes on along the minus strand of CM076578.1, from coordinate 1,130,604,994 downwards.
TTTCGTTACATTCATAGTGGTGTCAAATGTTGCTGAACTTCAGATTCTTTTGTCTTTGCAATTCCAGCTGCAAGAGCACCTCTACCAATTTAGTGGTGTACTAAATCAGCCATTGAATCCTATAAGATAATGCTAGCAAAGAGCTCAGTATTCTAAGCCATTGAATCCTATAAGATAATGCTAGCAAAGATCTCAGTGTGCTTCTTGAACCTCTTAGACCTGTTATTGTGTGAAGGCAGTTGTTCTTTCCTGATAGGCGACTTATACAGTTTGACTGTGGTAAATTGTAGAAGTTAGTGATTTTACTCAGACAGTTAAGAATTTAAGATCAGTAGGGCACAAAGCACTGGCATTCACTCAAATGACGAAATAAATTAGAAAGACATTGCTTTTAATGAGATGAAGGGGCTTTTGTACCACCTTGAGATGAGTTGAATTATTGTACAAACCTAGATAGATATATTTATATGCTGAATTTGATTCCAATATGAGAGCCCTCTTTCCAATCTCATTAATGGCCTAAATATCATCCAAGATGATCATGAATATGCTGGGTATGGTGCTGAATTGGAAGAGCCCCTCAATCATTTTATGACATCATCGTTTGAGGAGTCTGGTTAAGAGTCTATCCATCAATTTCGATAAATAGTGTAGCAAAACAATTCTTTGCATTCTAGTGACTGGTCCTCTGCACTTTATAGAAGATATTTTAGTCACCCTAAATTTCCATTTGTGAAATCAAGCTGTAAAATTTGCCATTAATAGGCCTTGCAAGACCAATTTAGCATCATCATAGAAATTCCTTGAAAATATTTCAAGGTTGTCCTAGTTAGCTTAGCAATGGAAAGAAGTCATTAAGCTTAGAAAATTTCGCTTTTCTTTTTCTTTACAGTTGCTTTGATCATGCCATGGTTAAGTCCTTTGATATGACAACCTACAGGAAAGGAATTTAAATGATTATAAACATATTTCTTTTATGGGTCCACAAGGAAGTTTACTAGCATGAAATCCTTAAGGAAACAATCCAATCAGCTACAAACACAAGGTAAATGACCAGAAATCATAAATCAGATCCCTGATGCATCCCTTAGTCTGTATCGTAGCCATTTTGAGTTGACAATTCTCCATGATATATATTTGGTGGATCACTTGCAAGAATTTTGAGCCATCTCTTGCCAAGTCTGGCAGTAGAACTAACAGAAAAACACTTTGATGGACCATTGTAGCTTACTGAAGATAGCGTTCCCACCTATAAATCACTTCATTACAGCAGTTATACCTATAAGGAATAGTTCATAAAGGAGGATGGTCTTTCTTTCTCACACTAGTACCACCAATACCTCTTATTTCATTCACCAAAATATGTGAGCTCGGGATATCTGCACATCATGATCTCAAAATGGTATCCTTATATCTGCAACTTATAAACTACATGTAAAAGAAATCAATCCCAAGGGCGCAACAACGATGTCAATTTTAGTCCAAATTTGTGCCTAGTTTTTTTTTTCAGCAGCTTTGAAAGACATTTCTCAATGATCATTTGGAAGAACACACTTATGTGTTTTCAGTTGAAAGCTAGTTCAACCTCAATTGTGAGCCACTGCTCATCAAGTGCCACATTTATCTCCTCAGCTTAGCAAATCCCCTTGACATACAATGACAAAAATTTACCAAGGAAACATCCTTTCTCAAAGACAAAATTGAAGTAAAAAAGGGAGGGCATTGTCTGAAGAATAGAAGACATTAGTGCAACATAAGTAGGAAATTTCTTAGGTTGACGACTTGCCTGAGACGTGGACTTAGATGCTCCCACTTTTTCCTGTACACCCTACAATGTTTGAGTAAGCCATCTTAACTTCATGGCTACACTAGTAAGTAATTAGGTCTCTGTTCCTTGACTAGAATCTTGCTGATCTGACTTTGATTTCTTTTTCAGTTTTAGAACAGAATCTGGAACAACATTTTTGCATGCATTAATCACTATAGGATGTTTCTATGGTTTTGAGGACCATTCATCTTCATCAAACTTCATATCCTTGCTCACCAATGTCTTAAGTTGCACTTTAATTTAGATCATGTAGGCCTTGGATATCTTACTCTATCCAACAAAGACCGCCTTTATGTTCAAGGGTTCAAGATTAGTCCTTTTCTCATCATGAATATGAATATAAATTGGAAAAAAAAAAGGAAACAAAAATGTCATACTTGTGGCTTCTCACCAACAAAAGATTTCTTTGGTGTTTTGTCCTTCAAGATCTTGTGAGGACATTGGTTCAAGATATAGACAATGTGTTGCAAGCTTTGGCTTAAAGACACATGGGGAAATCCATGTCCTGGATCACGGTTTTAGCAATCTCAATGATGGATTTGTTACTCTACAAGCCCATTCTTAGCATCCTCTTGATCCTTGTTTCCCTGCAAAAGGTATCAAAGTCCTTGGACAAGGTTATAGTCCACTAGATCTGTCTCTCCCCTAACTTCCAAGGTTGAATGTAGGAAAATCAAGACAGAGTAGCAACAAAATGGGCATGTGAAGCAATTTGGATTGGGAAAATACTTGCAGATATGCAAGTTCATTAGGATAAGCATAATACTTTTTGCGATAATGAGGGAGTTACCAAGATGGAAAAAAGACCCGTCTTTGATATTAATCAATTGCATTGAGGTGCAGATATTACAACACTCTATGTTGTTATTTTGTTTTTGGTCAAAATCAGGGGAAACACTTCCCCACTATAACATGGGGAAGAGCACTGTAAAAAACAGTGGACCATTGGCTAAGCTGTTGCATTTGAGGGTTTTCTATTCCCATATAAAATCCATTTGGACTAGAATTTTGTATTTTCCTGTTGGCCTCAGCATGGGCCCATAGTAACACAATGGAGTGTGCTTGTCAGGATTTGAACCCAAGTCATCATATGAACTCCCTCTTATTGGTAGACCATTTTTTCTTGCAGCTCTTTTTGATAGCCAAAAGCCCTATTAAGGGTGGTGTTGGCATGGGATAAATTTTAAATTTACCCTTTGTCCTGCATATTTTCAAATTCATTAGCGAAAATGGGACAAATTTGAAATGGCTTCACCAACTAGTGCCCCACCAACTGGACCTGCTACTTACGTTGTATACTGCCTCAGTATCTTGAATCTTATTGACACTCACAACAATGAAGCCCTTAGCCACTTGTTAATAAAGCTAGATACACAAACCAGTGCCACTTCTAAGGGTTTTGAATGTGCTCCTTTGGGCACAAATTTTGTAGTTCCTGTTTCAAGTCCATCTGTAGTAGAAGTGTCTACAAGACAACTTCCCGTAACCATTCATCTCTCAGCAAAGACAGCGCTGGTAGATTACTTGGGAAGGCTTTCAAAAAGGTCTTAGCTATTCATAAGAAGTTACCACCTGGTGGTATACTGGTATTTGTCACAGGATAAAAGGAGGTGGAATTTCTATGCAGACAGTTGAGGAAAGCCTTTGTGAAAAGAAGCAAAAGCAATGTTAAAATACAAGATATTTCTCAAAAAATAAAAGCCCACTGTAGACACAAATGATGTTGCAACTGAACCCAATCTTGAGGGCATTTCTCAAGCTGTGGATGGCACATATGATAGTGGGAAACACAAAGATGGAACTGATAGGTTTAACTCATTTGATGATGAGGGGTTTGAAGTTCAATCAGAGGCAAACTCATCTTCATCTGATGTTGAATTTGATTCACATTCAGATAATGAAGAAGAAAAGTGTCTTGACAGTGGAAGAAATTGCAGTTGATAGTGTTGAAGCAATAAGTGAGGGAGTAGATATGAAATTGGGAAATATGTTTGATGTTTCAGAAACATCAATGTCTCTCCCATCCAATCAGCCTAATATGGAACAAGATAAGAAGCACACTGTGGTAGTTAATACATCAAATGAAATAGCTGGTGATGGAGACATCCCTCATGAATGCATTGTTCGGTCACGGAGAATGCAAGTACCAAATTTTGATATGCAACATAAAGTCATGATTGAAGCAGTTGAAAATCATATGCCTCAAACAGTTATTATTGATGAAATTGGAACAGAGCCTAAAGCAATGGCAGCTAGTACTATTTCTCAGCGTGAAATCCAATTGGTTAGAACTGCGCATGGAATGGCTATTGAAAATCTCATAAAGAATCTTTCTTTAGAGATGCTTGTAGAGGGTGTGCAGAGTGTTACCCTTGGAGATGATGAGGCAAAGAGAAGGGGAGTTCATAAGGCTATACTTGAGAGAAAAGGACCATCCTCATTTAATTATGCTGTAGAGATGACATCAGGGACCGAATGCCGTATTCATCACAGCTTAGAAGCAACTGTGAATGCCATATTATCAGGTGCTCTATAAAGTTTATCATATCCATCCCGGGGGATAAATATGCTGTATGATACAATATGCAATGTCAATTCAAAAACATAAATAATTAATCAAGTATCTATCTTGGCGTGTTCAAACTTCATATAAAATTTCCATGATATGTTGTGAATAGGAAAATCTCCATCATTTGAGGTCCGCCAGATAGTTATGAAGGTAGTGACAGATGGAAGTCCTACCACAACAGAACCAGGAATTGGAAGCCATTTTAGGAGCACTTTGACATGTTTAGAGTCTGATGGTGTTTTTGAGGTTGGTAATGAGAGTGGTGATGATGATCTTTTTGGGTTGAAAGGTAGCTATGAGCAATTTCAGAAGGATGATGATTCACGAATTATTTTATATACTTATAAAAGATCATGGAGGCTGATATGGAGCAAGTAGTGGAAGTAATGGGCCTAGAGAATGCAGTTAAATTCACAATGACATTGGAGCAGCTGATGCAATTCTTGCTTTACATTCTAAGCTCAAGGAGAATTCATGGATTCGAGGAGTGGCTAAATATCAGCGTCTACCCATATTTGTGATGAAGACAAACACAATGGCGGAGATGGTAAGGGTCATGCGTACTATTCTTGGTTTGGAGACTCTTGGTGCAAGTTATTTTAGCTCATTCAAAAAGCTTAAGAATGATATTGAGATATCAGATGGAGCAGCCAAGAGAATATCTTCCCGATAAGAGATTGATGCTTTAGAAGAGGCCAAACTTGCTATTGAATATATTGTGATCCCTGGAGGGCAGCCAGTTGAACTTCTTCCAAGATGTGCTGACATTATTGCTCATCAAATAAAGCTGGTGGAGAGCTATCAATTAGTAACAGAGAAATCAGGGAGATAGCGACAAGTGACAGCTGATGACTACCCATGTTTCAGAGATATGACATTGCAAAACATTGAATCAGCAAAAAAAAAAAACAATGACATAGTAAGCCTCAGTAAAGATTCTATTGAGTAGATACATAGAGGCAGTGAAGATTCTCAAATGATTGAGCTGGTGGTTCAATGTTATAAATATGAAAACAAGTCTTTTCCCCAGACTATATCAACAGCGATAGGTGTGTCTAAAAGAATGGCTGAACGTTTTGTAAATTCAGAATCTATTATTACAAATGAGCAGAGATCTCTTGAAGTGGAGGAAGATAATCCCAAGATGAACCTGATGCAAGTAAGGCTATGCGTATTGGTGTTTCGACAGAGGATGGTTTGGTAGAAGGAGATTTAAGAGTTAAGAACTATAACACTATGGTAGTGGAGCTTCTGCCGATATTATGCTAAACCTCACGCATGTTCGACTTATGAAGGATAACCGTTGGTTTAGATTGACGGTTCAAGTTGATTTCGGACCCCCTCGGTGTTTCGAATTTTAATGGAGGAGGGGGGGTTCAAAATGGGTACTTTTCAAACCCAGCCATTAACCACGTGGCAAGCGAAGGATATGTTCGCACCCCCCCCCCCCCAATCACAATACGGCTTACCATCTGTTGGGCTCTCCGAAATCCGGTTTCGAGTTTTCGTAAAACAAATGCTCAAAGTATATACTTGGAACAAATTTTTGTTGCTGGGAAAGGAAAGGAGGTTTGAACTATCATTACCCAAAAAGAGCGATATTTGTACGATAATGTACACTAATGGCACAACTGGTGAACCTAAAGGCATATTGATCACAAATGAAAACATTGTTTCTATGGTGACCGAAATTGCTTATTTTCTTAAATGTCAGAATGAAGAGCTCACAGAGAAGGATGTTTATTTCTCATTTCTTCCTCTAGCACATATATTTTATCGGGTGACAGAGGAATTTTTCATATCAAAAAGTGCTTCAATAGGCTTCTGGCACGGGGATGTGAAGCTTTTGGTGGAGGATATTGCAGAACTAAAACCAACTGTCTTCTGTGGTGTCCCACGTGTTTTTTGATCACATTTATTCATGTTTAAACCAGAAGATCATCGTTGGAGGATTTCTGAATAGAAAGGTGTTTCAATTTGCATACAAATACAAGCTTAATAATATGCACAAAGGGTTGAAACATGAAAAAGCATCTCCACTTTTTGATCAAGTTGTCTTTAGCAAGATTAAACAAGGTCTGGGAGGACGTGTCCGTGTAATGTCATCAGGAGCAGCTCCACTTGCAAGACATGTGGAAGAGTTTCTACGAGTAGTGACATGTTTCCATGTTGTACAGGACTATGGTTTGACAGAAAATTTTGCGGGAAGTTTTGTTTCCCTTCCAAATGTTATTTCAACAATCGGGACTGTTGGTCCACCTATTTCGAATATTGATGTTTGCCTTGAGTCTGTCCCTGAAATGGGATATGATGCACTTTCAGAAGTTTAAGCTTTCACAAGGAGAATACGTTGTAGTGGAAAACCTCGAGAATGTGTATGGCCAGTGTTCTGCTATTGATTCGGTTCGGATGTTGTTGAGTTCATCATTCGTCATGTAGAGGTCTTAATTGCCTTTGTCCAAGAGGCAAAGCTTCCTGCGATTTTGAAATGATTTCAGATATTAGTTGAGCATGAAAATGCCGTGAGGAAGGCTACAGAGGAGCGGAAAAGGCGTTCCGATTATAAACCCATACTTGAGCAGGATGGCCTTATATGGTAGCATTCTTCCTATTAGGGGAAAAAGAGGGAGAAAACAAGAGAAGAATCATTAGCTGAAGTAAGAGATTACAAGCGGCAACAAATGTCATACCATGGAAAAAAGGTCAAGCGAACTCCAACACAGGTGTTACAAGATATAATTGAGGGCCACATGGAGGAAATTAAGATAGCAGGAGGAATTGGTTGTTTTGTAAAGGGTATATTTGAGATACCACAGAAGGCAACACAATCTCTTCCTTCAAACAGTGTGTCTGAGCGTGAACAACAATGTGAAGCCACCAATTCAACCTTTCCTAACAGGGGTGAAGGATTCTCTGTGTCTAGCTATCAAAGGATGCAAAGTGTCATGCGACTAAAGTTTCTGTAGGAAGCAATATTTTGTCTTCTCTGATAAATAGGATCGATGCTATGCTTCACAAGCTAGGAAAAGAAATTGACGATGTAGATGTAAAAATTGGTGACCGATGGCAAATATTGGACAGAGATATTCGAGGGTACACATGGTAGCCAGCGCCGCATTAGAACTAATGATCCAGCAAAGGTGGTCTGAATGGCAGAGCCAGATGTCAGAGCCACCCAACGTTGCCTCTTCGTGACCACCTCAGCCACTTTCAGCATACCTTTTTGATTTACGAAGAGCTGCCAAAGTTAATGTTACAGTCAATTTTGAAAGAGATATTTTTTGTTCGGGCCTTGCATGGCCACAATTGTCAAATTCTAATTAAATTGTAGTTAATGAAGATTGCCAAAGTAGATTAGGGAAACCAACATAGTTGCAGTTAAATACTGCTTGTATTTTCATTATCAAGGGTTGGACCTTGTTAGACTCTGCATTGTAAAGATCATTGTATTGGAGCGCTGTAGTTTTTGTTGGGGCATCAATAATAAGAGACCGTTCACAAGATTCTTGAGATATGTTAATGGTGATGTTTCTTCTGTGTTAATTTTTTTCTCTGCCTTTCATGCTGAGCATAAATTTGTCTGATTGTGAAACAGAAAATTTAGATTAAGATTTTCTAAGAGAGCACCTTAATTTTGTCTGTGTTTACTATCTTAATGTTTTCTTCTCAAGTATAGTTAAAGAATTCTTAACTGCTCTTTAGCTATTACTGAACTCATTGTTTTCTTCCATCTCATATTCACACTGCCAGTAAGATCCAGTCTGCATAGTTAGCTTGCCCTGTGAATGCCCTTGAAAAGTTGATGCACAATTCAGCCTTTTATGATTCCATAGCCCAATAGATTAAGTTTCATAGCTCTATCTGTCCAACCACATAATCAATCAAAACAAATAGCCCTCATAATTTCTATAACTAGCCTAATATCAGCCTTTATAACCATCAAGCTAAATCATAAAAACAAAGAGAGCCCTCTCTGAGTCTAGGAAGGATAGGTTCTGGACTCCAAAGCGGTTTGATGTTGTCCTCTGTCGTTTATTCTTGCCAATCTTATAAATTACAGGGCCACAACAGGTGGCACTAATGTTGCAGGCTAGCCAATCAAGATAGTCCTAGTCAACTTCTATGCCTATAGGGAATAGAAGCTTGGTCTCTAGCATCAAAATTGGTCCAACTTACCACTAGACCAAGCCCTATGTAGGCTAAATATTGATGGTGAGAAATCACCAGAGGGAGCCACTGATGTTGGAAGCTAGTCAATGGGGATAAACCTAGTCACTTTTGTGCCAAATAGGAATAAAACATTAGTCCCTAGCATGGTATATGTTCTTAAATTACACTAGAACAAGCCTAATCAACTCATATTTTTATTAGTAGGAATGATAGAGATGTGATTTTTAAGGATGGTCTGGCTTTAATATCTTCTCTAGGTTGTTATTTTATTTTTGGTCAAAAGCGGGGGAAACACTTCCCCACTATAACATGGGGAAGAGCACCGTCAAACACAGTGGAACATTGGCTAAGTTGCCGCATTTGAGGGGTTTCTATGCCCATATAAAATCCATTTGGACTTGAACTTTGTATTTTCCTCTTGGCCTCATCATGGGCCCTTAGTAACACAATGGAGTGCACTTGTTAGGGTTTGAACCCAAGTCATCATATGCACTCCCCCTTATTGGTAGATCATTTTTTCTTGCAGCTCATGTTCATGGCCAGAAGCCCTCTTAAGGGTGCCACTAACGTTGCAGGCTAGCCAATCAAGATAGTCCTAGTAAACTTCTATGCCTATAGGGAATAGAAGCTTGGTCTCCAGCATCGAAATTGGTCCAACTTACCACTAGACCAAGCCCTATGTAGGCTAAATGTTGACGGTGAGAAATCACCAGAGGGAACCACTCATGTTGGAAGCTAGCAATGGGGATAAACCTGGTCACTTTTGTGACAAATAAGAATAAAACATTAGTCCCTAACATGGTGTATGTTCTTATTGCACTAGTACAAGCCTAATCGACTCGTATTTTTATTAGTAGGAATCATAGAGATGTAATTTTTAAGGAGAGTCTGGCTTTAATCTCTTGAAGAATGTTCTTGTTGATTTCCCTCTATGTGTGAGATTTTCTAAACTGGCTCCTTAAATTCTGATGACTAGAAACACTAAAGGATATATGTAATTCCTGGGAATCTTGTTAAAGCTTTAAGTGAGAATGTTAGCAGCTAGCTATAATTTCTTGTTTTGTATCAATAGTGAATTGAAGCAATTTGGACGCTGGGAAATTGGACTTCACCTGTTGATTTTGGAAATGCACCACTCAGGTACACAAGATGTTATGGATTCTGTAAATTTTTTGTAAACTTCCAAAGTAAGAAGTTGGACTAAGCTAAGCAAGAATCAAGATGATAAGAGGAAGGAAAATTCAACTGGGTTTTGGCATATGTAGAAATGGAGAAATCCTGTCTGGAATATGAGCGGTGTATCATTTTGTATTTGTCACAAGAAGGAAAATTCAACTGGGTTCTGGCACATGTAGAAATGAATAAATTCTGTCTAGAATATGAGCAGTGTATCTTGTATTGTTTTTATGATTAACCTCCATATTATCATCTAGAGGATCAATGGAATAAGGAAGGAGTCAAAGAATAGATGCAAGGTAACAAGGTTGTTTTGGATATTTGTGTAATAAAGAAGGGAAAATGGGCACTTAAAAGGCATCCTTGTGCTCTCAAGGAATTGAACTGTTAAGAGCAGATAAACAATCCAAGTTGGAAAGAGAAAATAAAAAATAAGGACACGGTTAAATCTTTGCTCCATCAATCATACTGCAATAGCTAAAAGTCTAAGGATGGTTGGACATAATTCTCATTGTAGCATCTGCTTGGCATTGAGAAGCAAGGACTATAAGAAGGTTCTTGTACAATAATTTCTTATAATTTGCGAATGTCATTGCCGAAACTGCATCTAACTTTCATGTGTGTCAGGGAAGAGTTCAGAAATTTGCTTCCTTATGCAGTTAGAGAGGAAAATGCTAAGGCTTGCTAAAATCAGCGATATGCCCGGTGCACAGAGGGAAACTAGATAGAGACAGTTACTATTTAACTTTCAAGAACTTATGCTTGACTAGCTGAAAAGTATTGGATTTTTTTTCTCATGACCTTGAGTACAAAGTCTCATAATCAACTGGATGAAAAATCAAGTCTATATTTCAAATTTTTGAACCAGGACTATATAACTGATATTACAGCAATAAAAGAAATAATTCCAGTCTATAGAAAGGTAGCACAGTAGCAACATACTTGAATTTTTGGGGTGCTTCAAACAATATCGTCCTGAAGATAGGATTCCAGGTTGTTTGCAGTTTTTAATTGGCGAAGTTGGCTCTAATTTTGGAACTTTGTCGACTCTTCTACAAGTATCATTTTGCACCAATTCTTCACCAGGTCTTTTTCTTGGACTCACTAAAGGAGTTTCATTTTACGCATCCTTTGTATGATTAAACCTTCCATAGAACATTGGTTTGCCATACAAACTTTCTTAGAGAGAAACTGGCAACTCGGAGCAGGTTATAAGACCTCCTTCTATAATGGACAGAGGTGACCCCAGAATGTGGCAACAGTTTTCCACTTCAGCCGTTGTAAAATAAAACAAAGAGCTTCTCTCTGTAACTTCTAAGGCCTACTTGGATGGCCTATTCTGGCCAAAACAGCAAAAAAGTACCTCTACGTTGTTATCTTGTGAAGGATAACGTTTCCCTCCATTAGTAACTTTTTCTATAGTCCTTGCTTCTTGATCCATTAGTTTTGACTTATCCATACACTAAAGAACATTAAAGATTGTATTCTATTGCACAAAGATGATCTGAAAGGGAAAACCTGTTAAAGCATAGTATTTCAGTTGACGTATCAAATTCTCGGTTGCATACAAACAGAAACTGCTTGTTCCATACAAATAGAAACCACTTGAAGATATCTATGAACCACCTGAACATCAAAAATGTTCAGTCTCGTAACTCTTAAGTAAATCTGTAAAGAATGTGACATTAGCCTTCTTGGCTTAGTGAAAGCCCTAATGTTCTATCCTATTTGACAGTCTTAAAAATCTCACAAAAACCTGTAAAGATTTTGGCATTCTGTACGCCCAGCCTCTAAAAGCCCTAGCTTTCTATCTTCCTCTGTGTAATTTGAATAGAATACCGTCAAATACCAGAATAATTAATGTCCATTCTCCCAAGACTTTGAAATGTGAAGAACAGAAAGAGAAATCATTCAATCAAACTACTCGAAATGTATCAGAATCCCCATCCTTTAACTCAATGAATTTATTCGCAAACTCTGTCGTTTTTTTAAACAAATTTTTGAGCACAACCTCCTCTAGTCCATTTATAGAGAGCCTTAGCTTATGAAATATTGTCTATAAGCCAAAATAGGGTTAAAATTTTCCATTGAAAGCTTAAAATAATTGAACTGAGGGAACCAAAGAACCATTGTAGATACTTTAATCAACTTTTTTTTTCTCTAATTTTGCTGCTTAAAACAGTGTTTTGAGCAAGACCTATTTCGACAAATTTAGTTCAGAGAATACAGTGGCTTATTTAATGAATTTTCTCCAAGACAGAGCATACAGGATTCGTGACAGCCACAAAAAAAATTTATGGGATTTTGCAATTTAAGCATTCTCTTGCAGAAAATACCTTTTCTGAACTCGGTGAAGAAACACAAATGATTTGTTGGAAGTCGTGCATAAATGATCTGTTGGAACCCGTGCATGAAGGGATCTGGGGGCTCGAGGATTTATTCTAGAGCGATTGCAAACCAGGATTGTACAAAAGCGAGCTCCTGAGCTCGTTTCAATGCGTGAGCTTGTTTCAGGGTAGGGAGAGTCAGTGCGTGAGCTCGTTTCAGGGCAGGGAGAGGGATAATGCAATAGCGGCAAAATACAAAGAGGCATTAAATGTAAAGGCACCATATATTTGTATTTGAGTCAAATGATTTCAAAGAATTTGGAATAGTTTAATATTTTTTTTTAATTTGGAAAAATAAATGGAACAAGAGGGCAAAGGAATGAAACTAAGTGATTGGGTGGGATAATTATAATGGCTTGTGTCATTTCTTTGAGTCACATTGAATCGATATATAAATCAATTATAAATTAAGTAATTATTCATTATTAAAGTGGGGTTTTATATAAATTATTTATTTATTAATGTTAATTTGTAGTTTTTAATAATATATTTGTGTTAAAGAAAATTATTTAAATTAATGTTGTATTAAGATTTTTGTTAATTTTTCTATATTATATTTTAATTTTTTTTTTTTTTTTTTGAAATATGTTTTCACCTTCATGTATGGAGGTTATTTATTTGCATATTTAAAGTTTTGTTGTAGTTTTTTTCTTTAAAAAATGACTATTGTGATTGTGATGGTGAGAAGGTATTCTATAAATAGCGTTAAGGATTATTTAGAATAAATAGGAGATTCTTTCTCATTATCTAAGACTAATTTTTGAGAGAATGGATATACATTCCCTAATTATCACATAAACAATAGGTTAATCTTGCATTTATTGCTTTCTCTCCATGGAGGTTCGCTAAACAAAGGGAATACCTCCTCTTATGTGAATTTGATTGTCTCCACCTCTTAAAGGATTTTCAAACATTAATAATTACATCTTCATTACTTTAAAGATGTAGTATTGTCGAATATACCAAAAACATAGTAGGATTCTTTCATTGTGGACAAAATCAAGTATATGTCTGAGGGAAGTATTCCTCTATGGATGGTTAACAAGTTCATCAATAACTACAAGCAAATGCTTCAATCTATATATTTAATGATCTTTAGTCATCATCTAAAGAGTTCAAGAATCAAATAAATTCCAACCTAAGTTCTACGTATATGGTAAGCTTGTACTTAGAGGTTCTATTATTGTAAAAATTGACAACTATGGAAGTTGTGGCAAGGTATTGGACGAGGCACTATCATTTTGGGGCAGAGCTAGCCTCTTTTTAAATGATAGTTTCCAAAATTGAATCCATCTTCAATGTATGTACGTTGTCTAGCTTTGAGTTTGGTTTCCCTTTCATCCTAGAGATCAGAGAAATACATGCAATGTATTATGACTTTCTTAGCCGTTTAAGTTAGTCATTTTTAGTTCGATCACTTCAAATTTCTCAAATTTAGTATTAATTTAGCAGGTGAACTTTTACAACTTGTAATTGTAAGATCATTAGATGAGGTGATCCTCTAACTCAATGTTGTGTATATGGCAAAGCTAGAAGATGTTATTGAGAAGAGGAATATCATGATTTCATTGGTTTCAACTAGACACTAATGTAAACCCACTTTGAAACCACCATGGGGGATTTGAAGGGCAACATCTAGTGCTCTTGTGTGTATGAGGGTTCAAAATTAAGGCCCCCTCTTATTTGCATGAAGTGTTCCTAGTACAAATCCATCTTAGCGTCAAGGCCATGAAAATATGAAGTCTAAGTACTAAATTAATTGTTTATAAATAACCTCTTTAACAAATTGACACAAACATATAATGATGTCATTTACATTGGAGGTGTATGTCACCTGAATTGTGTTACAACTTTAATCGCTACCCCACAAAAAGGTGTCATGCTCCCTTGTGATGGTGCATCAACCCTAATGGAGAAAAATCTCGTGATGTAAAAGGAATTTAAACATGATGTAACTTTAATAGTGCCCTGCATTCACCCCTTGGCTCACCACTCGTGGCAAATGTGAGGCTATTTCAAGAATTGATGTGGATAATATCATTTTATTTTCTCTTATGTATAGTATTATACATTGACACAATTGTGGTTTTTTAGCAAACAAAATATTTCTATCAAGGGTTAGCTCCTTGTTCATTAGGGTTGAATAGGTTGTGTCATTATGAGTGATTTATTCATTGTCAACTCCTTATGTGGGAGAACACTACAAGCTCCATGTCAACATGAAGAGTAGATATTGTGAGCAATTCTTATCGAGGTTTTTAAAATTATCCAGTTGTTCTACATTTGGTATACATGTTATAAGCACATTACCCACAAACGCACACCCTCGAGACCAATACCCAGTTCTCTAAAAATCAAATGGTACCAATATTCTTAGTTAGAGGTGAAGGATTCTCCTAAGAGGTTATTTTGGTGGTTTGAGGTGTTGTGTTTTGCCTTAGATAATAAGTGGTTAAGGGCTTCAAGAGTTAAGATTTAAGGGCCAAGGGCTTGGGGGGAAAGGGATTTAGGGGTTAAGGGCTTAATAATTAAGGGATTTAGGTGTTAGGGGCTAAGGGGTTAGGTTTTAAGGTGTTTGGGGGTTATGGATTAAGGTTTAAGGGTCACGGGTTAAGAGAATAAGGGGTTAGTGCTTAGGGGGTTCATGGATTCTAGGTTATGAGTTAATAGCTTAAGGTTTAATGCGTCAAGGGTTCGGTGGCTTATGAGGTATGAGTGTAGGGGTTAAGGGAGTATGGCTTCAGGGTTAAGGGATATGGAATTTAATGGTTATGGGTTAATGACTTATTGGTTGTGATAATGGGGTCCCTAATGCCCTTATCACCACTATGAGGGGTTCCCCTTTCAATTTCTCTTGTTACCTTCCCTCTAGGCCCCCTAGCCCCTATGACATTAGGTCTTAATCCCCCTTCTCATTCTCTAATGCCTGGATTATAGATCTTAGTAAACCATGCTTGGACATCCAACTTCTACCCATCCATGCTACATGTGTGTCCCCCAGTCCTGTTCAATACGCCACAAAATACTCCTCCCACCTTTTCGGTCATATCATTCAACTTATCCTAACAATATGGGTGAAATTGGTGTTTATGTTGTAAAGTGAACAGAGAAAAAATATTACTTGTTTTTTCTATTGAGAAGATGTAGAAATTAATTGTCATGATTGGAATGTGCATGCATCAATCTAGATTGGCTTGTTTTTCGAGCTTAGACATGAATAATCATTTGGTCATACTCCATCCTATCGATGGAGTCTGATACCAAAAAGGTATCGATGGGAAATTTGAGAGATTCTTTTGAAAGCTTGTATGTTGTGGTATTTATCTCCTTCTGAATGTGTTTGAAAGATAGCTAGTCCAAAGAGTTGGGGGAATCTATGATATCTTGTAGGATGGGGTGTACGTAGATGTTTTCTATCATGAATTATTGACCCAATTTATCATGATTTTTTAATCCCCCATGATCTATAGGGATTTGAATATTTTGATGGATGCAATTTCCAAAAGGGTACAAAGAGTAGTGGAATCAACTCAGTTGTTGGAGCCTTAACTTTGGGTATGTCTTACTTTCTTTCTATAAGACTGGGAGAGGAAGAGTACCACACCCACTTTGCATCTAGGTGGGATACCTTGTGCAACACCATCAAATAAGTCACAAGGGCATCCAAGAGGGAATGGAGGAATTACCAAAATCCATTATTTTGTGGTTTAGGATGAATCTTGTCTTCCAAACACTATTTTTTATCAATTTAATTGTGATCTTTGTTAGAATTTCTCGTGAACAAAATGTGTTTTTGTTCCAATCCCACAAGATATTGCTGATTAGAATGCATGGGACACCTTTAGAATAATCTTCCATGATGTTGAGCAGCTAAGTTTTGAAATTTTCTTCCAAGCTTAGATAGGACAACGAGCCTGTCATGTTCAATTTTGCAAGGGTGGTGGTGATGACCTACACTGTGTTGGGACAAGAGATAAATAAGTGTGAAGAAATATCATCATATGAATTGCATAAAGGATAGATGTTAGGGTGATTCGTAAACTATCATGGATATTTCTCGTGAACAAAATGTGTTGTTGTTCCAATCCCACCAGATATTTTTGATTAGAATGCATGGGAAACCTTTTTAATAAATCTTCCATGATGTTGTGTAACTAAGTTTTGAAATTTTCAACCAAGCTTAGATAGGACCATGAGCCTATCATGTTCAATTTTGCAAGGGTGGTATTGGTGATGACCTGCACTGTGTTGGGACAAGAGATAAATAAGTGTGAAGAAATATCATCATATGACTTGCATAAAGGATAAATGTTGGGGTGATTCATAAACTATCATGGATATTTTTCGTGAACAAAATGTGTTGTTCCAATCCCACCAGATATTGCTGATTAGAATGCATGGGAATTTTTTAAAAAAAATCTTCCATGATGTTGTGTAACTAAGTTTTGAAATTTTCTTCCAAGCTTAGATAAGACCACGAGCCTATCATGTTCAAATTTTCAAGGGTGGTGGTGATGACCTGCACCGTGTTGGGACAAGAGATAAATAAGGGGTGATTCGTAAAATATCATGGATATTTCTCGTGAAAAAAATGTGTTGTTGTTCCAATCCCACTAGATATTGTTGATTAGAATGCATGGGAAACCTTTATAATAATATTCCATCATGTTGTGTAACTAAGTTTTGAAATTTTCTTCCAAGCTTAGATAGGACCACGAGCCTATCATGTTCAATTTTTCAAGGGTGGTGGTGATGACCTACACTGTGTTTGGACAACTAGAGATAAATAAGTGTGAAGAAATATCATCATATGACTTACATAAAGGATAGATATTGGGGTGATTCATAAACTATCATGGATATTCCACTAGACAGTTCATCATAACAGAATAGATAAAACTATATTTAAAAATGAATGAATAAGAGTTTGTGATAGGAAGTGTCAGTGAGTTTCGGATGTGCTAAGGAGGGAGTGACCAATAACCCAAGATTCTCCCCCAACTTGTCAAACTTCCCCTTTGTTAGGAGCTTTGTCAAACTATTAACCATATGCAACTTTTTCAGAATGTGGTCCAACACTACCAACTCCCTAATGAACTTGGAATCTTAGGAAATTATATTGAATATCAATGTGTTTGAAATGGTCATGACACATTGGATTTTCATAGAGCTTGATGTAACTTTGATTCTCACAAGAGACAATATTGGTCTTCAACAACTGATTGGTTGACTCTACAATCAAGTTGCAAATCTAGATAGATTCATAATAAGTATATGAAACTTCCATATACTTTGCTTCAGTGGAACTGAGTGCAATTGTTGCTTGATTCTTGTTGATTTGATGAAAATGATTTATAAAATGATAATAATGATGTTTAAAATGAGCCTTATGATAGTCTAATTATACACATTGATTGTTCACGAGGTGTAGGGGTATGTTTATAACATCACTGCCCTTGAAAGCTTTGTCTTGAAAGCACAATAATTAGAATTTTCTTTAGTTAAGCACATTTTTGTGGTGGAATGAAGTTTATCAGATATCTATTTATACTTTGTAGAGGTTTGACTTTGTTTTTCCTTTGAGTGTTGGTGAGGTTTCTTTGTATTTTTTGCATCATAGTCTAAAGTCTTTTGACCTGATTGTTTAACATGAAAGCTTTATGCTTATTGGCAATATATTTGAAATACCTACATGATCAAGAAACTGTTATGGTTAATTAAATTACTAATTAGGTACTACAGAAAGAGGATGATGCTGAGAGGGCTTGCCTGGGTGACTCTAGGAGCAACCCGGAGGTGGTTAGACAAAGCTCTTCTAAGTTACAAATCTGAAGAGAAAAAATTGGTGATATATATGTGGTTGCTCAACCTGGGTTGTATGGAAAATCTTGGAAGAGAGTGTTTACCTTTCCGTGTCTTCACGAAAGTAGGTTGTCTGGTCACAAAATAAGATCACTACATGTAGGTGATGGTTCTGTAATAAGTTCTCAGCCTTATCTTCAAAATGGCTAACAGAGAGGATCAGGTTTGAATACAGGATATAATTTGATGAATTTGGAGATTTAGAGTTAAAGAAAAAATTGTGGTGATGTTTGGATGGGTGCTAATTTGTAGGGTTTTCCATTTTTATAATTTTCTTTGTTGTGCTTTCTACCATGCTACCTAGTTGCTTTCCTGTTGCCCTACCATTTTAACTTTTTCGATGTTTATCTCTCTATTGTTTCTTGCCCCATTTGAAATGTCATCCTTATTTGGTAGGTGTTTTCTTCAATATAGTGTCAATATTTTTCCATCACACAACTTCTGTGGCATTTGTCTACGCAAATAGCTTGTAAGGCCCATTCATCGGGGTATTTGATGAAATAAAATGATAATCAATGATCACCAACTAATGGTACCTGCAAATATTTACTCTAACAATTCTATAGTTTTCCTGTGCCAACAATTATACAGCATTTTAACCTCGTGAACTAGTCTCCTCTGTTCTCTTAGCTGATGCTATAAGCACTTATTGCTGTTGTCAAAGCTTTTACTCTCTAGTCCCATTGGGCTATTTCAGTTATTTGTGGACATTGATCTATTTTCATTTCATTTCTTCAATTTTTCTGACTGTTATGCGTTACCTTTGGCCAATGCCTTATTTCTTACCTATGTTTTTTTTGCATAAGCATTCCATCCAGCCAGAGCAACAGGGGTAGCAGGAGCCACTCAGTCCAGCCAAATCCCACCAGGGGTAGCGCAGAGGCAGTAGGAGCCACGCAGGGCTGACGCAGGCCCAGTCAGGGCAGCACAGGGGCAGTGTAAGCCCTTCAGGTGTGACGTAGGCCCTTACTGAGCAGCGCGGAGGCTGAAACAGGCCAGTCAGGCTGACATAGAGGGATTCAGAGCAGCGTACTATTGCCATTTTTATTTCTCTGTTGGGTGAACCAGTTTTGGTGCCCAAGGTTGTTGTACTTAGATTATGCATAATAATGAAAACCCTCCAGAGCTAGTTGCACTGGTTTTCCCACATTGGGTTTTTTCCAGGGACAGTTGTCTAGAAAATCTGTGTGTCACTTTGTCTATGAGCATGTTATTCAATATTTGATATGTATGTGTAGGTTGCTAGTTGTATTTACTATTTAATTCGCTAATTTACTGAATATTTCAAAAATTAACTTGTAAATTAATTCAAGTAGGAGAAGTAAATCAAGATACTGCAGTAGGGTTTCTTAGATTAAGAAATTTTCACATTCCCTAGGTCTAGCCCCATTAGGTCATCTAGGGCAAAAATTTCCCAGGAATCTAGCTAGAGGAAAACTTCTATATCCTAGAGGTAGCTGCGTTGTTGGGTGCCCTCACTCTCCTAAGAACTTGGGCCAATTCTGATGGTGGAATCTTCAGATACCTCAAGCCCTAGCTCTAGGATCAAGTTTTTCCTAAGTGTTCCCAAGGATAGAACCTAGTAGGATCAATTTGACCTATCGAAGTAAAAACTCTTGTCTGATCCTTTCCCCTCACCTTGTCCAGGATAGGAACATCATTGGTTGCTAAATTCTATCCCCAAACCTAGGCTGGGTCCACTTGGCCAAGTGTGGTCCCATTTGGTGTCAAAGGCCTTTCATCAAGGACCATTTGGGAATCCAATTTCCCAAAGGATTTTAGGGATTGAGAACTTCCTTCATAAGTATTTTTCTTCTCCCTCAACCCTTCAATCCCCCTCCTCTCTCCCTAGAAGATAAATTCCCTTGCTTTAAAGGAAAGCAAGTCCCACTCTTTATTTTATCTTAAGGAAATGGTTTCGAGGGTCACTTCCCACCTATTCATTGACCTATACTCTACAAGTGACTTCCTAAACTACCGGGACTCCACCCATCGGTGAAAGTCCGTGAAGAGCAAGGAGCCTTAGCTGTGGTGACAATGGGCTAAGCCTCCATCATTTCCCTTGTCCTGGCAGTTGCCCTCTTAGGAACCCCTTTTAGGTCCACTACTAGTTTGAGTGGTAACAAGTTGTTCACAATTCCATTTGTGAACAACTCTTTGGTATGCCCGTTTTTTCCATACTACAGCTCCAAGATGAGAAGTCTAGGGCTATGAAGACTGCCCTTCTTCTCTCTGAATCAATCCTCTACAATATAGTGAACTAGGGCTAGTTGGTTGGCCCACTTGACTATTACTTTAGTCCTTCAAATTCTGAACATACTTAGGCCCTATACACCTACCCTTCTACCAATTTTGTTGTCCTTCACCAGAACAAGAGTCAGGGCTCTTCTTTGACAATAACCTAACAACCCTCCAACTGTACTTGGATTACCATCAATCTTCCCAACCACAGTCAATTATTTTTACTGATATAGGGCCCACAATATTGTCTTCATCTAGGGCTCTTCAAATCTGCCACCTAAAAATGGTTTGAGTCCTCTCAAGATCACTGTTCTTGTGTATCGACAATTTGATCTAATTTGTTGTCTAATCTATGAACAAATATGAACTACTCTTATTATCATACTTCTAACAATCTATAGATGACAGAACTAGGGTCACAAATCAACCACTAACAGTCCATTTACTAATTTTTCATAGGTTTCTTCAGATCTTTGTCTAAAATTCTATGGAAAGTCCACCAAAATCAACTCCTCTGCATGTCAATCCATTCTTCATATGGCACATTTCTTCTGTATGCTCAATCTTCTGCTCAGGTTCCACCCTCCTTTAGATCTATTTTCTCCACACATACTGAATCTGCAAACCATCTTCCAGATCTGCGGTCTTTATTGTAGAAATAAACCTCACTCTAAGGGTCACATCCCGTCTTCTTCTACGCAAATTTGTCACAGTCTTAAGGGCATACCTTATGAACTAAACATGCTAGGAAACTGTCCTAACTAGGGCATTATACTTATGTACTTCTAATTGTTGTAGAACAAACCCTATTCACACAGAGAAAAAACACAACTTTTGCCTCCATAAGAGACTCGACCTAGCTCATATGGATCCATAGATTCTGGGCATTTCTTTGACTAAATATTGACATGAACTTCAGATCTCAATGTCGACCCTCAAACTAGGGTTAACTCAATCAATATTACGCATGCGTCGACTTATGTTATGGCTCTAAATTACAGTGCAAGCCCTCCTCCATTTATGTTGGTCTTTATCATAGACCTTGCGGCCTACTAAACACCACAAGGCAAGATGGTATCAACCCTCTCTTCTATTTCATGTAGAAAATCTAACCAACGAAATTCAATCTGATCTTGTAATGTACTAGAACAAGATATTGAATCCTTCCTACAATTTGTGGAAACAAAACAAGATCACACAATCACATATAAGTAAGAGAAAAAAATTATCAAATGCACAACACAAGATGTATCTGGGGAAGCAACTGCTCAAAACCCTCTATCTCTATTTTGTATTAAGTCAAGGAATCATGAAACAATACAATGCTTAATCTCTCTTGAGATTCTCTAGCACTTTGTCAATTGTCTCCTATTGATCTATGCAAAATCGATCTAATACTTAGCCAATTATCAACCTTCCTTCAGCCTGCCTTTCTCATGCAATTCCTATGGAATTATCTCCATATTAATTAGGAAAATCAACCTTCCTTGATTGCGGAATCCATCATGGCATCCCAATGACTTTATAATTGCACATGGGAAATTTTCTATAAATACAACTGATAGTTATTCCTTTGAACTGTGTTACAATAAGGATGAAGGGTATTTTTATTATTTAAAACTAAGATAAAACCCTAAACAACCAAAACCCTAACCCGAGGAGATGTAACACCAAGATTTTATGGGCCCCATTGGGGTTAGTTGGGCAGCCAACTTCCCGGGGTCGTAACTTGGTCATATTATCTTCGTTTGATGCACATGATACCTTGTTAGAAAGATCTCTCCGAGGACTACAACTGCTAATGCAATTTCAATGAAATCATGAAACCTTTCATGCCCAAAAAACGTCGTTTGGGGCCTCAAAACGACTCCAGAAGTTCCGGACCGGAAAAACTGACAAAAATAGTAAATTGTGCTATAATTAAGGAAACTGAAAAATTGAAAGAGACAATGGCGACGGCCCAAGTGGAATAGGCGGGTGGCCACCAATATCCACCTCGAACACCTTAAATCAAATTTCTTGAGCTAACTCAATCATCATGACTTAGTTAACTGACACAAGTTGTTATGAGACGAAATTACAATTTATTGTCCAATTTATTTAAGGGAAAAATAAATTAGACGCCTCACATTCTTCACTCCTGGTACATCAAAATTCCTCACTAGTGTGGGTGCATTTTTTTTTGTCCTTTCTATTTGCCAATTTCACTGTTTCTTGTTGCAAATTTCAACACTCCCTCTCCACAAGAACGGAATTCAATCTATCCCCATCTGGTACCTTTGGAATGTTCTGCATGCTACACTTCTCTAGTGTTGTTTGTACCTGCAAATCGTGAAACTGAATAGCCTCCGAACAACTGAATCAGTATAATGCATCTGTCATCTGAGTCATCTGACTACTACTAGCTACTGCACCTGTCTGGTACTAGATTCTCTCCGCTGCTGCTGACATCTGCATCAGTGCCCTTTGAAATGTTGCTAACTCTGATTTGTGCTCCAGTATTTGATATCTATCACTTTGATTTCTATCTTGCTGACATCTGACTACATCAATCTAGCTGATCCTTCCTACTATTATTGTACTATGGGCTCCTCATAGCCAGTTTTGATCCATGAGACATGCCATCTCAATGGACCTTGCCCAAATTTCTTATCTTGGGATTATGTCTACACATCACCCCACAATACACCTCGAGGTATGGCTGCTCCCTCTTCCCATCTGGCTCAAAATTTCCCCCTCATGGAGGTCTCTGCTTAAGTCGACGCTTCCACTCGGTTTCCTCTCTGCTTCTCATGAGGATGCATGTTGAGAGGTAATTTATGCCCCCCTTTAAACCACCAAGTCTCTAACTTCTTCCTTTCTCCTAAAAGCTTCGCATGCATCTGGTACCTCAAGTACATATAGGTTTTTAACTCACGCATAGTGTAATTTTCCTGACGTTACAAAAATTTTCTAAAAAAGAGTTGATTTTAAATCGATGATATCTCCCTCATCCGAGCTCCGATTCAACCAATTTTTTTTTTTTTCCATTTGGGTAGATTTTCGCAAGGAATCCAAACATTATATTTTTTTTTGAAAATTTTACATCAATATATTCAGATATTCTCTGCAAACTCACTGCCCCAAAAATTCCTGCTTTGATACCATGTAGAAAATCTAACCAACGAGATTCAATATAATCTTGTAATCTACTAAAACAAGATATTGAATCCTTCCTACAATTTCTAGAAACAAAACACGATCGCACAATCACATATAAGTAAGAGAAATAAATTATCAATCGCACAACAACATGATGTATTTAGGGAAAGAAACTGCTCAAAACCCCTCTATCTCTATTGTGTATTAAGTCAAGGAATCATGAAACAATACATTAATGCTTAATCTCTCATGAGATTCTCCAGCACTCTGTCAATTGTCTCTCGTTGATCTAGGAAAACTCAGTCTAGTACTTAGCCAATTCTCATCCTTACTTCAGCCTGCCTTGCTCATGAAATTCCTAGGGAATTAGCTCCTTATTAATTAGGAAAATCAATCTTCCTTGATTGTGCAATCCATCATGGCATCCCAATGACTTTATAATTGCACATGGGAAATTTTCTCTGAATACAACTGATAGTTATGTTCCCTTTAACCTCTGTCTCAGCTGGGTATTCCTCGAAACTGACATGCATGCAACTATTAATAGCGAATTTTCAGTTATATGATTGATCACTCGTTGTGAATTAAATCTAATTTAACTCACTGGACCTCTCACTAGCTCATCACTCAGTTAGAACTAGTTAAACTAATTTTAACTCATTTAATTGAGTTAATTACACTTTCACCCCACTAATGCATCAACTTCAACTGGACCCCAAAAATATTAGAATCCCTCTAGATGCCTCATATTAGACCCTCAAGTACTTGAATTTCTTGAGCTAACTTGGTCATCATGACTTAATTAACTGACACAAGTTGTTATGAGATGAAATTACAATTTATTGTCCAATTTATTTAAGGGAAAAATAAATTAGATGCCCCACATTCCTCACTCATGGTGCATTAAAATTCCTCACCAGTGTGGGTGCATTTTTTTTTTTGTCCTTTCTGGTTTCCAATCTCACTGTTTCTTGTTGCAAATTTCAACATTTCAGAATTTGATGCGGCCTTCACACAAAGACACCATTGAAATCACATGCCCAGATTCTCATGAGAAACCTCTCTTAAGCTCGATCTGCCAGAAGAGAACCAACAATATGCCATCCTACTTCCTAGCACTAACCGACCATTAAGGTATGCAACATTCTTTTGAACCCTCACATGATGATCTTGCTCTTGGAAGATGATCATGACCTCCATTTAGCAACCCTTACTTGGCCCTCACACTCGACCTACTTTAGGACTACATCTCTCTTCACCCCCTTGATGTGCCAGATAGTGGGAATACATCTCAAACATGCTAAGATGTGCCAAGTGATAAGGCATGCCAAGATGTGCAAGGGTGTGTCAATGCATGTCAGGGACTGTCAAGACAATAAAAGGGATAAAAAAGTTAAACTACAAGGAAATGAACACGTAAGAGGTTTAATAAGTCATCAATTTACATTTTCCAAGAGGGGCATGCTAGGCAAACCAACACCAGGGGGAAATAGGTGCCAAGTGCAAAGTCTTAGTGCATTCTAAGTGCCAAGTATTCCTTTGTTGCTTCTCATCTACTTTCCAACAATTGATCATCACAAATAAATTTAATATTAAACCATGCCAAATCATACCAAGGCATCTCAACGTATTCCAATCATGCTAAGACTTTCCAAGCGCCAACACATGCCAAGTGCCAATATGTGTCAGTGACTAGTGTTATGCATGTTATGAAGTGGAAGGGAATGTTGAAGAGTGCTAAGGTGTGCTAGAGAGTGATAATGCATGTTGATGAGTGTTAAGGATTACTAGGAAAAAACATTAAGGGAGCACTAGGTAAAATTTCATGGAAGTTAATGAATATGAGGAACTTGTGCCAGAGACTAGTGTTAATGAGTGTTAGTTGTCATGCCAAGGAGGGAGTGACAAGGTATGCTAAGAATTGGTAAGACATGCTAGGGAATATCAAGGCATGTCAAGAATTCCCAAAGTGTGCTTGGGAGATCCAGGGTGTGCTAATTATATGATGTGAAAATTAATAGTGCCAAGATACGTCAATACATGCTAGGTGCTAAAGATGTGGCACAGGGTGCCAGGGTATGTCAATATGTGTCAAGGAAACAAAAGGAAGAACCAATAAGAGGGTTAATAAGTCAAGACTTTATCTTTTTGAAAAGGGTCATGCTAGGCACACTAATAATAGGTCCCAATACATGCCAAGTGGCATTGTGTGCAAGTGCTAATGCATGTCAATGCATTCAACCAAGGTGTTCCAGGGCATGCTAGGGACTATATGCAGCATGCCAACACATGCTAGGAGAGTTCCATGTTGTGCTAGCGCATGCCACCATGTGCTTGGGCGTCGGTGTTATCACAAGATGTTCTAGGTACAATGATGTTCCAAGACATGTGGGGTGCTAAGAAATGTTAGTGTGTGCCAAAGCATTAATTTAAGGTGTGCCTAGATTGTTGAGGATTGTTAGGTCTTTCTCATTAATAGAATTGTCAAAGCTTGATTATGTATTAAAGAATATATTTCCTACACACAATAGTGGAACTTTATCTAAAGGGAATTTGTTAGATAATAAACTTAATATATATGAATCATGTGTTGACTCATAGGAAATCGCTATTCGACTAGTCATTACTTGAGGGAAATGATACACACTAATTACTTCTAAAAAAATTGATTGACCCTAACCACTATGGCCTTGGACCCATTATAAAAAATACTCCACAATAATGGTATTAAAACATTATCTTTTGACAAAAAAATAATAACAGGCACATAGTGTCATCAAAAACTCATTGGAATGATCAATGATGACGGGCATTTTTTGACCGTCACCAAAAGTAACAAAAAGAGCATTGGTGAGGGTCATTAAAATTTCATCACTAGAAGTGTCACCAAAGAGAGAATTAGTGATGGGCCTTTAACGACCCTCACCAAAAGTGTCATTGAAAATGTCTTTGGTGACGGACCATAAAGGGCCATCACTATATACACTTACAGTGACAGTATTTTAATGATCAATGATGATGGACATTTTTTCACTGTCACCAAAAGTAACAAAAAGAGCATTGGTGAGGGTCATTAAAAGTTCATCACTAGAAGTGTCACCAAAGAGAGAATTAGTGATGGGCCTTTAACGACCCTCACCAAAAGTGTCATTGAAAATGTCTTTGGTGACGGACCATAAAGGACCATCACTATATACACTTACAGTGACGGTTTTTTAAGGACCGTCACCATATGTGACATTGGTGACGTACCTTAAAGGTCCGTCACAAGCATGACCCTCACCAATATGCTTTTTTCTTGTAGTGTGTAGTCTTGTGGCATATCATTCAGAATCTGAGGTAATGCCAGAGGGGCATATTTATTTAACAAGAAGCTAGGGACTGCCATGAGAGGTGGTGGAGCTAGAGGAGGGTTTTGCTGAGTGACACTGGGAATATGCTGAACTGTGGTCTGTAAATTCGCTAGGCCAAGTAGGAATTGAGGAGTAGTTACTTGCTTTATTTCTTCAGCTTCTGGGGTAGGGTGTAGGACAACTCTGGATGTATCTACAGACTCTGCCTCGTCTTTTAGCTTCAGTTGTTCAAGAAAGGGGTTATCTAGCTGGTATTGAAGCACTCTAGAAATCGATCCAGGACTTTGAACTTGAGCTTGCTGGGAAGAAGATGGAGAATATTCAAGGGAAGATTTGGGCATGTAAGTTTGTGTAGGCTGATTTTCCTTCTAAATCCTTTTAAATAGAATTTTTTTTGGATCAGATATGGAGAGTGTTCGAAGCTGAGAAGTATTTGAGCTTAGGTGAGGCTTCTGATAAGCCAAGACTGCAAATAGATTTAGAAATTTTTATGGACTATGGAGTCGCCAAGGTGAGGGATATACAACTCTCAACCCTTCGTGATCACCTGGTTTTGAAGGGTAGATATTATTTTTGTCGTACCTAGGGATAATATTCAAATTCGTTCCCCGACAACGACACCAAAAAGATGTTGTAGCTCCTAGAGACAACCTTGAGTTGTGAAGGACCAGTGCCTAGGTCACCTTAAAACCAAGAAGATTTAAGAAAGCTTTCCATGGTCAATGGTATAAATCTTCTTGTCACAAACAATTCTATAACTTCATGAATTGGGATCAAGACCTCAAGAACAAAGATATACGAGCAGCAACACCCGATAACAAGTAATAAGTGTCTTATGGAGATATTATTGAAGATGAATCTAAATTTTATGAGCTATGAGAAGGGCCAGATTGTGAGACACAATGCACAGATATAAAAGTGTGAAGAGCGTAGTAACAATGGCAGCAAATGGAGAAAATATTAACCACAAACAGTCTTAATATCACATAATAATCCGTCGATAGTTAACATAGGAAGAAATATGAGTAAGTGAAGTGAAACATGTGAACATAATATCATAGCTCTGAGCCATATTTAAAGCACAATGGACTAAAGAAATGAGTATCTGAAACAAATAAATTCATCCTAGTTAATCAAGCGCTCGCATTCCATAAACATATGATATAGAAAGAGTGACAAAGTGCCAAAACATTTGCATTAGAATATAACAAGGAATACAAACTATGACCGATCTCACCAGAAATCCATCTCACAGCAAAAACTTTTCATTATAGTTTCCCATCGGGATTCTTCAACATACAACGCAGGAAACCCTTAAAACTTTACAAAAGGGGAATTAACCAATAAAAGTCTCTGTTCTAAAAATATGGAACCTTTATTTAGACTTAGGTTCTTTCTTTTATAATTCCCTTTGTCCACCGTTAGCAGAAGATATTTTTGGATCAACATTTTTTTACTGAAATATCTTTTGGGTTGCTTGTCTCTGTCAGAATAAAAAACCGATGATGAGGAAGAGCGCCTCTCATCATCTCTGTAGTGGCCTTAGCATGAGCTCCAACCGAAAGTAAAACAACTTAAACATAAAATAAATATGCATAGGATAAAATGACAATTACACCCGATATTACAAAAGTAAGAAAATAAAAGTAAAAAGGCTGCTAGGGCCAGAACATGATCATCACTTTTTAAGAGAGCGAGGTGTAGTAGCTGCCGACTGAGTTGGAGGCATCGATGATGCAGACGAACCAGTTTTATTCTTCTGAGGTGGCGGAGACTGAAGGGACGATGTGGCGACTGGTGTATTTATGAAATTGCTGCACTTATACCATATGACCGCTCCTGGCAGGGGCATTGTAGCAAAGATCTCCACTGAGGCTTGCATATCTGTCAATTCCGAATAATCCACTTGTACCGTCAAGCGCTGTCTAATCTAGTAGAGAGGGGAAATTTCTTTTCCTAGGGCAGCAATTATAGTCTCAGCTTTCAGGCGAGTGGTTTTCTCACAAGGAAGGTTTGTTTGATTCATAACCGCTACCAGCTTCTCTTCGTAATTAGTTAGACTTGAGAATGTGACAGTCGTAGAATCCCATCATGATGGGAGGCCTGCTTTCACCAGCTCATCCCATTCTTCTTCAAACTTCCCCACTCCCTTAGCGACCCACTCCAAACCACTCAATGCATTCATGCGTGCTGTCTCCTTCTCAATTATCCTTCTGATTTCCATCAATCCTCTGAAACGGTCTTTAATCCCTTGCGTGGCTAACTCTTCAGAGCGTAAACCGTTTAGGTAGGTGATATACCTCTTGGCCATGGCTACCTTTGCCTCTGCTTCCACCCATCCTTCCTGCAATTTCTCTTTGCACAATTGGACAACAATTTTCTTCTCATTCTTCAGCATAATAAAATCCCAACACTTCCTTACCTCCATCCCGATGTCAGTCCAAATGAGACGCCTGGCTTCAAGGAGGGTTGCATTTCCTTTCATCTGGTTGTTTAGGTGTTTGATAACCTTCTCTTGCAGCTGCTTCTCCTTCTTTGCTTCCTCCACCTTTGTTTGCAGGGCCGCTATTACTTTATCATTTTGTTCCACTTTAGCCATCAACTCCTAAATTCTTTGCTGAGTAGTATGAGCTCGCTTCTCTGAAACCTGCAGGTTTGAGAGGGCCTTGGTTACCTGTTTTGAGGTAGCGTCTTCCGTGTCAGGAGCTGGGGTTACGCAGACATGGGTATCCCACTTAGCTTACAAATCAGTAAATCTCTGTCTGAGGGTAGCGAACTCTTCAACTGTTTTGGCATTCTCATCTCTTTCCTGAGAAAGGGTATCTGTGAGGGCCGAATTTTCTTTTTCCACCTGAGCTAATTCCTCTGGTTGCACGTAGTCCCCTCGAGGAATTTTAAGTCTCTTATTTAATTCCGAGTTTTCGACCTCTAAAACCCGAATGATTTTCATCTGGATTCCTTCCTTGTCACTTCCTTTTTCACTCATTATTATTCTGAGATGGTGTAGGTTATTGTTGACCCCCCTGACATTCGTCCTTTCTTTTTTCATATTATCTACCACTTCTTTGTATTTGTCTTCAAGCTTTCTTAACACGAGTGCAAGCTTCACGACCTCGTCCCTTAACATGTCCCTAATACATTGATGTAGGCCCAGTTTATCAGTTAAGGGAACCTTTGAAAAATTCACAGCTACCTCCAGAGCCTTGTAGCTGATTTTGTTAGCCGTAGGGTCTAGCACTGCCTCCGTGATAGCGATTATTAGCTGTTCTTTATCCATATCCAGCTCTGTGGTGAGCCGGGTATGATACTTGTCTATGAAGCTTGCCAGTTCTGCTCGAAGTTTCTCCCTCACGGTCTTGTTTCTGCTTTTGATTTCTTCTCTTACTTCGACTCTTCTTACCGAAGTGGCCTGCGATATTACAGTGGGTTCTGAAGATGACGCACTGTCATAATTTATTCTGAAACCCTCCTTGCTTTTACCTAGCTCCCCATATCTGACCAAATCCTC
Organism: Pinus albicaulis; assembly: GCA_034641835.2. Lineage (NCBI taxonomy): Eukaryota > Viridiplantae > Streptophyta > Pinopsida > Pinales > Pinaceae > Pinus > Pinus albicaulis. Next base: position 1,130,574,759 of record CM076578.1, on the reverse strand, counting down.
TAGAGGTAGTTCATCCCAGAGGATTTCCATATCATCACTTTTATGCTTTTTGGAGGGATGAGATCCCTCCCCTGTATACAATTATTTCGGTTCTTCTGAAAAATCTCCTTTATCAGTCTGCCCTTTTCTGCCTATGCCCGCTAAAGCGGTGTCACCCCTTCCTTTTGTTGCCGAAGATTAGGCCTCCATCTACGAAGCCAAGGGCCATGTGTCAAGGTTAGCTCTACACTCAATGAAGGGCCTAGTATCATGCACATATGCAATGGACCTAATCTTCCTTTTCCTACTTGACATAATTCCTTTCGGGTCGTAGGGCCAGACTTTCCCTAACACTAAATCCATTCCCTAGAGCAGTGTCTCCAGTGTGGAGAGGGCATGTCTCGAGTTTACAGTAAAAGGGCCAATGGTAGTAGGAAGCTTGAGGATATAACCCTTCTTAATGGGGACGAAGTGGAGTTGGTTCGCCTTCATGGTTTGGAGAATGTATTCGAGGGTGAAAAATCACATGGCAAGAAACAACGACACGTGGTAGGGGGTACATCAGCACTGTAGACCCTGATCTCAGTATAATCATCAAACAAATACCAGTCCCTTATGATTTCTTCATCGCCAAACTTCAACCAGTCTTTCTGCTCGGGAAAAAACCTGGGTGGGGGACTGTCATGAAGTATGGTGTAGGCAATGGACATGAAATCGTTTAAAATCCTCGAGTAACCCCTCCCATTTGGCTGTTGACGTACTGAGACGTTCCACTCAAAGACGGTTTTGGGCTGGCCGTTCGTTCTGGAGAGTTTTTCAAGGCACAAAGCTTCAAACTTGTCAGCGTGCTCGAACAGAAACAAGTAAAAGACCAGCGAGCAGAAACTGAAAGCCCCCAAAGAGGACAATTCGTGAAACTGAGTTTGGATGGCCGAAGCTAGAAAGGTGGGGATATCCAGAATGACACCTGGTTGGGACATGAGCCAAAGGAGGGCTATGCACTCTTTGGAGACCCTCTCTACCTCCCTAAGACTTAGCAACCCAGAGATGAGAGTAAGAACCGGCTGGAGGCCATCTGCAAATGCGGTCAAGGGTACCATTTCCGAAGACAGAATGGACGTGAGGCAGGAGTCTGAGATGGAGGAGAGGAATTCACTATGTTGTTTCCAGGGTAATTTAGAAAACTTACATGACAGGGACAACTCGGTGAATTCGACATATTCTGGGCTATGTGGGAAACGGAGAGCGTTCTTAATGAGCTCCGGGAATATTCGGAAAACCTTGTTTCCCTGAGCCAAGAGGAATACAACCCTACGCTCATCATAGGCATCTCTGAGCCAACATATGAATTCTCTAACTGGGAAAGTGGGCGGAGAAATTTGGTAATACAGACCAGACCGAACAAATCTGAACCGGTCTTGGCCTTTCACGTGACTTTCTAACAGGTCGGGCAGGACACGAGAAACACTGAAAGGGTACTGTGGGTCGCGAATGCAGGCCTGCGTATCAGTAAGGGGGTCAGGTCTAAGGATGGCCCTAACTTCGCGGGCTTGGGGAGTTTCTGGTTCATACTTTTTGGACTTGACTCTCCCGACGACCATTTTGAAAGAGTAAAGAGGAAGGAAAACTGTAAGGAACAGGAATGGATAAATACCTGTGACCTGTGCGGAAAACCTAAGAAGGAAAGCAACGCGGGGGAGCTGAAAACGACCTGCTGCTGTAATCCAAGCTCTAACTATTGGGCGAATTTGTAAAAATAAGTGATTTACCCAAATGAGTCTCGGGCGGGGTTAAGCAGGCCATATTTTACGAAAAATGAGGTTCGGGTGACAAATAGGAGGACTTACGTCATAAGGACGTCGACACTAAGGCACGTGGAATTGGGCTATTAGCCGTTAGGGGCTGGGTAGGTGTGTCCCACGAGCCAGGTTACTACTGGTACTGGTCGTGTACTAGGTTCCCTGACATACCTTACCTTCTCCTTCGAGTGCGCCACCTGTTCGTCCCGAGGGGTACACCATAGAATTACGGCGGGGGCTTGGGAAGTTCCTCCGCGCTGCGCCACTGACCCACGTAATGAACGAAATCTGTCCCCACTGAGCTATGACGTCATGTGGTTCCGGGGGTCGAGACTCCCTTCTCTTCGTGCTTCCCTTGGTACCCCCGGAATATTTCCACGTGGCAGTGTTGTTGGTACTATCTTGTTATATAGCCCTCTGACCTTTCTGCTTAGTTCTACCACCTTTTTCATTTTATTAACCGCGCAATCTTTATGAGGAGAGAATATCACATATTTCCTTTATATTTCTTTGTCCGCTCATATTTTACAATAGTATGTCTTAGTTCATTTCAAGATATCTTCTTATCGAACCTTGTGTGATGAGGGGCACCATAACAACACCATCCATCTTAGTTCCATGCCTTTCTTCAAACCATTCATGTTGCCTTATATACCATCCATCTTAGCTTCCATGCCATTCTTCAAACCATCCATCTTAGCTTCCATGCCTTTCTTCAAACCATCCATCTTAGCTTCCATGCCTTTCTTCAAACCATCCATCTTAGCTTCCAAGCCTTTCTTCAAACCATCCATTTCATTTTTTGTTACTTTTTGCAAGAGAAAAATTTGTTGCACTTGGTCTTTTAATTTTAATATATCATGTTGCACTTCTTCCTCTTCATGAGTCACAATAGAGCCTTCTGAGGGATTAATAGGTGTTGAATTATTTTTAGGAGGCATTTTAGAACCCAATACTGATATCTATGCTTCAATATGCCCTTGGAATCACTTCAAATTGATTTTTCAAACAAGACTTATGCAATTTAAAAAAAAATACACACCTTTTTCTTGCTTTTTAGGAGCTGAATATTGAAACTGATGTATCTTTGTAATTTCAGATCCCCAATATTTTATCTTCGGTCCTTTAGTAGCCCTATAAATCTTCTTTCCAATGCCATACGTTAGATTTTAATTGGATTCTTCAAGGCGAAGTTATGCCCAATCTCCCACAATGACCTAACTATGGACTGGTTTAGTAGAGTGAACTTGTACGATGTTCCATGTGTCACTGTTTCCTCATTTGGCTCTGAAATTGATACAAAGGAAGCTACAATCCGTGTAATTTTGACCACGTTTTACAGAATTCCAATCCGATGCTCAGAGAGAGTTATGATGATTTTCCCAAGGTCACCTCTTTGAGATGAAATTCTGTAGCCTGCAAAAACCCTAAATTCCACAGATCATATCTCCAAAAATACTGCGACCCAAGATCTAAAATTTTTCCATGAAGTTCCTCCTGATTTCAGTGCAAATGGGTTTTTTTATGGCTTCTGAACCTTCGTAGAAAAAAAATTATAACAAAAATTCCACGATGACCTGTTTGAAGCAGCAAAACCCTAGAATCCAAAGCTCTGATACGAAATGTTATGAAACCATCTCCCAAAATAGAAGAAAAGAGAGATCAACGCCTTAGAAATCAACCACTTCAAGGGGACATCCTCTTTTAAATTACATAAATAAACAATTCTTGGATGATACAAATGACAAAATCTCCTTTCTATATATAGGAGTCCATGGGGTCACAATATAATCATAGCCAACCTAACAATAATAATGTAAGGGCACAGTAATAACAATATGGGGACTACAGGGGTACAAAAATAACAATAAGGGGGCTACACTAACAAGAATAAGGGACTACACTAGCAATATAGGGCCCTAACGAAAACCTACTTACACAAATAAAGAAACTCAAGTATGATAAGAATTCACCACAAAACACATTAGAACAATCTATTAAAAAAGAAGCAGCAAAGTCTTCAGAGGTAACAATCTAGTTTGAAGAAAAAGGAACGAATATCGATCCAATCGAAATCGTAACTCAAGCAAAGGATAACCATATTGAAGTAAAGATGCATGCAGAAGTTTCAGTTCAAGCAGTGGCAATTCCAAACAATGATTCAATCATCAACTCAACAACAACAACGATTGAAAGAAATCATAAAAAAACCACTGACATGGTAAGGGATAGTCCAACCAAAAGAAATATGTATCGACATCTGAATCACAAGAGAATACTTCCATGTCAGTCTATCTACAAATATCACTCATAAAATAAACGACAAGTTTATGTTTTCGGGAATACTGAAGTTTGCAGAATCCAGTCCCACGATAACAATGGCATGATCCATTCTCAGTACGAAATTTTTTTCTATCACTCAGAGTATCATATCATCTTGTGTCGACAAAGATGAAGTTCAAAGACGAGAAAATATTCTCAGTAAGATTTGAGGAAAAATATTTATGAAGGGAGAGGGTATGTTATGAATATAATTCATATAAAAATAATAATAAATCTAACTGTAATAATAAAGAACAAGTATTTAACTAATGGTTAGTTAGTTAAGTAATGAAGAGGCATGTCCTAGGGACATGACTGTTCATGAAAGGGAACCTGCCTAGGGTATATAAGCAGGCCCTTATTTTCATTTGTAATCATCCTACATCAATTATTTTATCCAATATACAATTTACAATTACTATCCTACAATGGATGTCTTTGTCTACGAAATATTTTAAATATTTCCGCTGCGTATACCACTGTTGGTCGTTCCAAGCTCCAAGAAAGAGCCCAATTTCATACATCAAAATTCATCCATCATCCAAACATAGTCCTCCAAGGAAAAATGCGAAGTTCTCTAGCGATAGGGAGATCCCAAGTCAAGTGATGACACAAATGAATCCAAATGACACCTATTTAACACATTTTAGGAGTTCGATTTAGCTAATGAGTCTACATTAGCCCCTAAACATAACATAATGTGATAATAACCTAACTTTTGGTGACAATCCCACCAAAATATCTCTTAAATGAAATAAGAAGCCTCTCATGAGGTCAAATAATAATATGTGCATGTCGTGGGGCACTACAAAAGGCTTGATAATGTTCAGAAGTGCCATAATGGTGAATAAACTCCTCAAAATGTGATGGACAAGGTGGTGGCCCATTGTTCTCCAAGTAGTACACTTGTGGTGTTACCAATGGGTGTGGGGGAACATCAATGACGCCATGTGTCTACATATGAGTCGAAGATGCCTGTAGATCCTCAACAAGGGCTCAAATGATGGAATGAAAATTTCCATGTCATCATACAAGTCCTGGGACACATGCCAAGTGTGTGGTGCTCTTGTGGTGCCTGCTGGGCATAGTGTACCAAGTGCATCATGCTCGTCCCAAAAGTGGATCTCTAGTGAACTTTGGAAATCGGTGGGGATCTATGGAGTGCATTATGCTGCTGTGGAGGCCCATGGATCTCTATGCACACCCTAAATATGCCAATGTAGCCCTCTGGGAGGTTAGGATCCCATATAGGGAGACCAAACCAAAATGGACACCACCAGCAATCCTGTATAAGATCCAATGCATACCCTAGCCTTTAAGTACAACAATTCATTAGAGTAGTCATGTAAAATAGCTTACAATCCATAAAAAACAAAGTGGGCAATTCATAATAGCATGCCCTTCCATAGTGGGATTTGACATGTGCCAATGTCTCCAAGCTCCAAAGGGGGTTAGCCAGGTACCTTATTAGGTGGTTTCTACCCTTAAAGGGGATATTATGTCCAAGTTACATCCCTAAAATGGATGTTTCAAGTGATAAATAAGTGAAATGGAATAGGGAATGAGAGGGGTAGTACTGGGCCACATATTGGGGCTCAAGGGTAGCTAGAAAATGAGAAGCCCACACCTGGGTATGTAATGTATAGGAGGGAGCAATCATGGTACATGAGGTGCCCCAACCTTGATTTTTCCACCCTTCTTTATATGCCTTTTTCCTTTTATGAATTTTCTTTAATTAACTGCTTGTGGCTCAAAAGACAAGAGCATGATGTGTAAGATATAATAGTGATTACCCCCTTTTAGGTAGGGAGGTTCATTTCCCTCCAGGGGTTGGAACAAACATGGGTTCTTGAATGAAAAAGGAGGTTCATCTAGGGCCTATGGAACCAGGGTGATGACCATGGGTATGGAGTAAATCTCATGTATTGGATTTTTTTCACGTGTTAAATATTTTTTGTCTCAGCCATATTTTGTGTTTTGTGGTACAATTTCCTGTTTAATGTGGCCATTTATGCTTTTACTTTTTCTTTTAGCTACTTCAACCTCTAGGGCATCATTCCAGGCCTGACCCAAGGTGGGGGCAAGAGGATAGGGAGGTTGACCCTATGTGGACCCAGGTGGGAGAAATGATGAATGGGGGTATTATCAGTGGAAAGGGAGTAATATATGCGGATAAAGGAGCGGGACCATGCACCCAAAGTCAGGGTTTCCCAAGCAGTAACACCCTAGAACCAAATGGTCAATAAAGGAGATCCCATGGGACTAAGATATAAGGGTAACATCCAAAAGAGATCAACAGGATAGGAGCACAAACTAAGTCCACTATTTCCACCAAATCCCCCCATTAATCCATGCCCAAAAGTGTCTATTATAAGTAAACCCAATACTCAATTACCAAATGAAAAGACATACCTTTAGATTCGGGAGGCCCTCCTTCAAACATGCGATCAATACAAATGGGTGAGGGATCACATGGCTAGCTCAAGTGGCAGAGAAATGACACAAATAGCTAGTTGAGGGCTGCAAGGGGCTACCCACTGCAAACTGAGGTCCATCATGGAGAAAATTTTCTCCTAGGTATATCACCCAAGAAGTGGTGGGTAACAGGGGCAACGTCTCAACCTTCAAATCTAAAATAGTTGGCACTAAACAGTTTCTCAGAGGATTGAAAAGTTTTCATCCAAAGCATATTGGGTAGAGGCAAGCTATCATAATGGGTTAGGATGTGGTACGACTTGAAATAAGAGGAGTTGAGACGAGCTCTGCTAAAGAGCTCCATCAGTGGCAACAACAACAACAGATCAAAGGTGGTGAAGGAGGAGGAGAATTTGGTCCTCACATCAAAGGGTCCCAGTTAGGGAAGGGGGAGCAGAGAAAGAAGAAAAAAGGACCTATCTAAGGTCAAGTACTTCAGGCGTGGTGAGTTTGGCCACTACAATACCTAGTGTCCTCTTAGAAAGAAGGACAAGCAAGAGAAGCATTACCAGGCGGAAACACATGCTGAGATAGATAGGTTGTCCTCCAGGTTAGAGGAAGACTTTGTGATGATGGAAGCCATACCTCCTAGAGTGTGGTGGGGTGACTTGGATTTGTAGCCCCAGAGAGATATAGATTTGGGCAGGGTCCAATGAGGAGTCCACCTCATAGATCATCACCTAGATACGGGGGTCCATAGTATTCAGTAGCAGGATGGATTAGTGGGAGTTGATGCAGTCAGATTCCAGTGATAGTTGTAGAATAGTTGCAGTTAGATGTTGGAGAGCACAGTGTAGAGTTGGCAGTAGTGCAAAGTGGCACAGTGCAGAGCTAGCAACAACATAGATTCTCTAGAGACAGTGCAGAGGCTAGAAGCAGTTAGATAATTGGGAGACAGATGCATCATACTAAACATAGTTGATTCAATATTTTGGTTGCTTCTTAGTTGCAGTTGTTGCAGCAACAAATGAGAGGGAGTTGCAGTGTAGATGCAGGGATGGAAACATTATGTAGTGTCAGCAACAACAAAAATGCAACATCAAATTTGCACAGTGGTTGGTGGGAAGTGGCATGAGGTCACAGTGGCCAAACATTAACAATGTGACAAAGGGTGATACAAAGACATAGTGTTATAGCAGGGTATGCAACACTAGAACACAATCCTCACTAAGAGGGAATGTTATTTTTTGTAGCATAAGATGTGTTATAGCCATGAAATTTGGCGGGGAGGCGAAAATACATGAGATCTCCAAAACTGAGAAATTTTTTCTAGAAATTCCACATAGAGATGGCTTAGTTATATTATTATCTAATTTTTAAATATTTCCTAAGTCTAAACTTAGGGAATATGGTTAGTTAATCATAATTAATTAAGTCAAGGTGAGAATTCTTTAGAAAATCACACGGATCCACTTCAAGATGATCCTAGCCCTTGATTAAGATTTAATCTTAGCCGTTGAAGCCTCAACAAATGATTAAAAGAAAAAGTTGATGGGCACTTGCAGAAGACACACCAACAATTCGATTTACTTGGTAGATCGATTTCTAGAGAGCAACAATAGTTGTCGAAGAGCCAAAGACCGAAGCAGAGTCAGTGAGGGGCAAAGACAATGATCTTGAGGAATTTTTCTAGATCCGGAAAGGCTCCAACAAGGGGTCGAGTTATTCCTAGTGAGGCAGTGCAAAGGACTATGTAGTTGCTTCAAAAGAGAAACTCGATTTAGCTAGACATCATAGGTTGTGCATTGAGGCTGGCACAAAGGGTCCAGGAGGACGAGTTATTGAAGGAAAGTTGTGTCGGGGTTGCTTGTGGAAGATGGGTAATTGTCCTAGATAATTTTTGGCCAGATTTTATTTAGGTTTGGATTGCCAGTTCACCATCCATAGATTATACTCAGATGTCGCTACTGCTTAATAATAAAAACCCTCAGCTGCTACATCGGTTTTCCCACATTGGGTTTTTCTGGGGAAATTTGTCCAAAAATAACGATGTCATTTTTATGTGTGTGTGCTAGTATTTTCTAAGTTTCCAACGCTATTATTTCTGCAGTTTTTTTTGTGAACATTGCAATGTGATTTAGTTTATATTTTCCGTAGCAGATAAATTGTTAAATTAATGAACATTTGGAAAAATAAATTCCAGTTGCTGCAATAGGATTTTAGTTTTGAAATTTTCATAGTCTTGTCATGAAAATAGTAACTGCAAAGTATGGTTATTTCTAATTTATCTCTGGTAATTAGTGTTGGAAAATGTGCTTCCTCTCAAGTTTGCATTTTGGCACAATAAAGGGAATAATTTCCCGAATCAACGCATTTTAATGGGAGTCAAGCTTTGGAACTAAATGAAAAAGGAGAGACAAAAATCCCGGGTATGAAACAAGGATTCTGTACGAGAGGAAAAATGAATTATGAGTTTAGGAACTGTGGACTTCAGGTGGCACGATCTAGAGCCTCTGATTAATTAACATAACTCTGCGACCGAATATAGACCATCGTGGCTTGATCCTGAGAATCAATAATAATCAGCATACCCCTATAGCTGGTTGCGAAACATGTGATCAAATCCCTTACAAAGGACGAAGGAAAAGCATTAATTTTAAGGCTTGACCCTACGGTTGGAAACAAAAATGAACGTTGATACCACTACAGACGCACTATTTATTTCTATCGCGGATTAAAATAAAAATTGAAACAGACACATTATGTAACTCTGATGCATAACGCTGATGTAGATCAACATTGACGGAAACACACTATGTTTTTATAAAGTTGATCTGACTTAGATAAGGGACAACCGAGAACACGTCTGGCTATATGAGTCTTTGTTATAACTGATATTGACGTATGGAAATGTGACTTTGGATAAAATTGACTCCTGGCCATACAAGGCTTCAATAATCCACTATTGTATCACGTGAAGTGTCTGATGGTTATGTCTGGAGGTTTGTGGTTTTGATATCAAGCGAGGATGAATTTGGCAGCGAGTTTGACTCTGTAGCAACCAAATTAGTTAGACAACATTGCCAAGGATATTTCTGGGAAATATCTGTAGGGTGGGCTAGAGATAGGCCCTGAAACGAAGATCATTCATTATCTCCAGCAGTTGGTTACACTTTTAGGGTTCGACTTGCTCAGTACCCTAGGCCATTCACTCTGGTGGTTCGAAATTACATATTTGTAAGAAGAAGAAGTGATATAGATGCATTGGTTTCTAACTACATTTTAAAGCTAGACAAGCATAGTTGTTTATCATTAGTTCCGTGGATTTGAATTTGGTTGTGGATTAGTCTACTGGATGTTTTTTTTTTGCACTGTGTTAATGAACCAATGTTTACGTGTTAATTGATGTGTTGGTTTATGGTTGGAACAATACTTGTTATTTATGTAAGAAAAATAATTCATTGTGAAACCCTAGTTGTATGCAAAAAACCCAAGACGACTCAAAGGCCCTAAAAAAATAAAAAAAATTCCCAGCGCATTACAGTGGTATCAGAGTAAAGATATTTCCAACCAGGACAATATTTAAAAATAGAACCACTAGAAGCTAATTTTTGGCATATGTATGTGGAATCCTAGAGGAAGCTGGAAGAAAAACAAGAAAATATTTTTAGGAAGATGGAAGAGCAACAAGAAGAAACTGTCAACACGATGGAAGAATGGAATCAAAGATTAGAAGTTTATAACAAAACAACCCAACATGTAAGGAAGAAAATGTGGGAATACTTATGGAATAGTGAAAAAATAAAAAAATCAAGCAATGATGATGAGTGCAACAACTGTGCACTAACTCAAGAAAATGGATACATATTTCATTAGGTTGGGCTGGAGTGTAGTATAGCACCCTTAGAAGCTAGTCTGCATCGTGTACAGGTTCAATCACTGATCATGTTGTTTTGGCTCATGTCTTAGAAGTTGCTAGAAAGGTTGGAATAACTTTGGATACATCCACAAATGATATTTTATTCAGCCCTTCCTCTGGTCAAACAAAAAAATCTGAAGTTGATGAAATTTTTGAAGATGAAGATCCTACCATTCCAACAAATCCTTCTCGTGTTGTCTCAGTTTCAACCCAATGTTGTAATGTAAAGCAATCATAATTCATTGAATATGGTGATGGTTTGGAACCACATGAGCTATCCCCATTCTCTTCAGAAGTTTTGGAAGATGAAAACCATGGTATCTTATCAAGTTCTAGTGTTGTTTCATTTTCACCTGATAAGCATCATGAGGCAAAGAAATCAGTTTGCAAGGAATCTGAGTTTTTTTTGGGACCTCATATCATATCTGCAACTTCACCAAGGACAATATTTATACCATCTCAATGAAGAACTCAAAAGGTGGCATTATTGCTTAGATACCTTCCATTTCAAATCCCCTCCAACAATATGATGATACGCTATGGGATAGGTAAGAAATTTTTTGATCCCACTGGAAGACCATGGTTATCAGAAATTTGAAGCATTCTCAAGGATTGTGATGTCAAGGTTGCACAAAATTCGTTTTCAAGCTGCAATGATAAGTTAGAGTGGAGGTCCTTGGTGACAATAAAATAAGGCATAGAAAACGTCATTCTCGTTAGTCGTATACACATTGCAACTGCACGTTCTTAAAAAAAATCTATATGTTGAACATAAATTTACTGAAGAGATTCAAAGGAAACAACTCAAAGGCTTGCTTTGAAGAATCTGGATATCACTGAGTGGCTTGGGAAGACAATTAAGGTAGAGCTAAAGAGGAAACAGTTACCTATCAGGACTTTCCAAGACTATTTTGGCCTATACTGGCAAGAAACTTTCAAATCGAAACTAGAGCCTCTTCCAGAAGGGGGTTGGAAAGAAGGCCAAGGCTTGGGAAAACATAAATAAGGAATCAAAGGGATTGATGAGTTTTCCGCAAGTGAAATATCCTTTGATACATTGAATAAGACTTTGTTCAATTCAGGAAACCTACGAATAGACCGAGAGTTTCAAAACATAGACTACAATGCAAAACTAGATAAATCTATTGCCACATTGTTACGTTTACTCCCTAGATATCTGTTTCATGCACATTCTCATCAGAAGCCATAGTACTTGATTCAACGATACAAGATATGATTGGAGGTTTATGTGGTGTAGATTTTGAGATGCAACACTCAGAATATCCACAGTCTTCATTTTTAGTCGATGTTTCGAGTCTAAATCAAGACTCATACAAATGTCTTGATTTAGACTCGAAACGTCGACTAAAAATGAAGACTGTGGATATTCCAAGTGTTGCATCTCAAGATACAAGATATATTCATACAATATAGACGATGTGATACTATGTGCTCTTCCCTACCATGAAACAAGCTTATTTGTGCAAATTGTACAACTATTAAACTTAGAAAAAACTAGGTGGAATTTTATAAGAGTGAAGAGGTCAGGTGCGCCCCCACCAAGAGTTGTCCTGGTTAAACAATGCACCTGTGTGACAATAGTTTTGGAGACAATTTACAAATATAATATGCTAGTCATAAAAAGGCAAGCATGTATAAAATCCTTCTACGTGGCAATAATAATTCACACCTTGGGTGTTGTGACAACTGTGGACACTAATTTAATTAACTAAGTCGTCCCATTCATTATTTATTGCTTTGATCCTTTGGTTAGTCAAGACTGCAAGGTTGGTGGATTTATGATTGTGGGTACCTTAGTAGGCAGAGAAACATGGTCATAGAAGCCTGTTCAGAAATTGATTTGCTCAGCTGCAAGAGGTCTACAAAAGTTTTTTTTGATACAACCAAGGACAAAGAGGGAGAGTTTTTTTTTATACAACCAAGGACAAAGAGGGGGATTTTTTTTTGATACAACCAAGGAAAAAGAGGGAGAATCTACTGATGAAGAAGATACTCAACAAGCTTTAGTGCAAGATACAAGTTTGAAACGTAAAAGAGATAATAATCATATAGAGAATATTGAGACTCTCATTGAAAATGATACATCTAAGGGGAGGTCCCATGTCGTATTTGAAGTAAATAATATTTCTAGACCTAGGCTTAAGTGGAAGAAAATGAGTAAACAACTGTTTTAGGAGGTCCCATGCCAACCAATGAGGATTAAGTACCTAAAAGGGTGCATTTGGTCATAGTTGAATTCCATCTCATCTCAAATTTTCTCCTGCCATGATGTTGCTTCAAATTTAAGAAAAAAACTTGAAAATAACTCAAAGTTTGTTATTTATGAGACAAATTCTATGACTATTGGTGACATTGATGCTTGTGTGAAGGATATTAACACCACCAAAGAAAATCCTGGAAGCACCAAGCATGGATTCGACAAACAATTTACAGAAGATGCTATGGAAATTAACCATGATGGTGACTCGAAGTTTGATGTTCATGGTGATGGATATGAACTTGTTTCAGATTCTGAAAGTTGGGTTGAAAATAAGAATCAGGCTGAAGATGCTATGGAAATTAACCATGGTGGAGACTCAGAGTTTGATGTTCATGATGATGAATATGAACTTGTTTCAGGTTCGGAAAGTGTGGTTGAAAATAAGCATCAAGCCGAAGAAAGGAAAAAAAGGGGGCAACAAAAAAACGTGTCATTGCTTGAGGAAAAGCAATGTCGGGAAGGGGGGACTGTTATGTCCCCGAGAAATGAATTTTCCTAGTGATGAAGTATCATACTAATCCCTATATGCTATAGTCATTGATAAAGGGGAAAAAACCCAAATTACCCAATGTCTTGTTGAAAAGTGTAACTAGGTTCAGTCTTCATATTGACTATGTAATTATGTATTTATGTAATGAAGAAGACAAAGATAATAAAATGTATTTTTGAGCTTGCTTCATGGGTTTCATGAGCAAGGATTATATTATAGGTCAAATAATCCTTCTTGATGTCTTTTAGGATTTGTCATCTTGTCATAATTGTATTAATTAAGAGTCATGTATATGAAGTTTAAAAGTCAGTGATGTATGCCTCAAAGACCTTTTCAAATCAGCTTGAAGAAATGCTCAAGAATAATGATGATACCCTAGATCATATCAGCGTTGGAATACCTCTCCAAGTCAGCATATAAGAAGTGGACTAGTCGACTTATATGCAATGCACAGGTTGGCCTCATAACTGGTGACAGGTTGACTCAAACACATGTTGGAACAACAATATATACCCATCTAGGCTATGTAGAATAGAGCTTGGAATCCTCTGAGATTTTCAGACCTAATAATAGTGACAGTCTGTGGTGGCTTGAGGAAAAATTATGTGATATAATGCGAAGGTCTGGACAGAGATAAAGTGCAGAGTTAGGAGGTGGAACATCAAAGCAGTGAAGGATAAATATGTAACATGATGCGAGTTCAGTACTACAGAGAAGTGCGAAGATAATCAGACAGATTGTGAAGTAATATATAAATCACAGTGAAGAAATAAAGACACTGTTTCGGGTCACTATCTCACAATGAAGAAAAGGATATAGCCTCGAATAATTTTCTTGGGTTATATATCTGTTTTGGATTTTAAGGAAGTGACATAGCACAATTCAGAAGTGAAACAAGTGTAGAAGCATTGGAGAGAAGCCGAAGAAGAAGAGATAAATTATCAAGGATTGTGAAGTTGATCAAGTTTTTCTAAGAGACCGAGTTCTCTAGCCCTGGTGCAAGATGGTGCAAAACGGTGTAGAAAATAAGGATCAACTTAAGGAGTCAAGAAAGAAGCAGTGACAAGGTCTTGGAGGCATTCAAGGGTCAAGGTTCTGTGTCATGGTCATGGTACTTGTCAACTAAAAGTCTATAGGAATAATTTCTTGTGGGTTTTCGTCTCCAAGAGGGAGAGATTTTTGCCCTGGCTCGAAGAGCCTAAATTTGTGTCTCTTGTGTTTTGGTAATTGGCTTGATGAAAGAAATGATAAGTTAAGAAGATAAGATATAAGTAAAAGAAGTTATCTCACAAATAATTATCAAGTGGAGAATTTGAATTAAACCTAGCCCTACCTAATTCTCAACAGGTATCAGAGCTAAGGTATTGAAGACAAGGGATACTTGACAAAGAGACACTCAAGGATTAAAGAGAAAGAATCTATTTCTCTAGAAAGCATCAAAGTCAAGGTCAAATTTTGCATTGGAAAGTCAAATCAGTTTGCAAGAAAATTCTTAAGCCATCTCAAGAAGACCTTCAAAGGATCCACTCGTCAAGGATATGATCATTGCCATCAATGATTCTTGACATTGAAGACTTTGTTTGAAGACACATCATCAAGCTCCATCCTACACTATTCAACATCTTTGAAGACATCGTCATTTTGAAGTAATCATATAAGACATCCTTGATCCAAGATCACCTACTTTGAAGAGTTGAATCTAAGAAGTTCTTGTCATCATCTTCGTCATCATCATTAAGGAAACTGATAGAAGGAGGAATTGAATCTCCTCAAGTAATTATTTCTATGACCTCTTTTGATTATGTCAAAATGACTTATTGCAAAGAGAGCAACAAATTGGTTGGGTCATCAAACTTTAGTGCATGGAAGAATGGGACATATTTGAATCTAATCGAAGATGAAGTTATGGGCTAGATCAAAGGATACACAACTCAACCCTCAAAAGAAGATGATCCAGCTCATGCCAATTACATGAAATGAGAAATCAGAGCCTGGAGGATTCTCATAGAATCCATTAAGGGCTCACTCATACCCTATGTATCAAAACTAGAAACTACAAAAGAAATATATGAGAAATTGGCGGAGCTATTCTCCGTGAGTACTGCAGGAGAAGTAATCTCTCTAAGACAAGAACTATACAAGATGAAATTATCAAGAGAGGAAGGAATCACTTCATATTTTATGAGTATTTATGAAATGCAAGACTAGTTGCAGGAATTGGGAGAAGTAATGTCTGATAGTGATATGAATACAATGGTGCTAAATGCTCTATCGGAAGAATGGGGAAACTTCACTTCAAGGTTATACGGGAGGAAAGAAGCAACACCATTCTAGGATCTATGGTCTCTATGTAAAATAGAGGAAACAAGATTGAAAGCCAAAGATGATACATGATCAAGTGAAGGGAATCGAGCCTTTGCAGCCATGTCCGGGAAGAAAGGAAGATTCATTAAATTTGGTCCTTGTAATAAAAGAAGAAATATGGAAAATGTATGATTCTTTGGATGTAATGAAATTGGGCATTATAAAAGGGATTGTCCTAAGTATGGAAAGGAAAAAAGGAAAAAGGAAGAAGCCCATGTCACAGATAAAAGGGAAGAACCTAATGCAAAACAATCTAAGAAATAAGAAGTGAAATATATCTATTATGATTGAGATCATCTTCCTCTTTAAGTGATTTCTATTGGTTGTAAAATAGTATGATAGGAAGCATTGTATATTAATAGCATCAGGATATAAGCATGGAAGGAAGACTTGTCTTAGAAGGAGTGGCTCCCAGGAACCTTGCTGATGACAACATTGATGGGAGATAATAATTTGGATCTAGGGTCATCTATGAAACATGTGTTGGCACTTTCTAATGGAGTCCTCCTTAGATTCACGAGTTAGAAAGAAAGAAAAAAGGTTTCATCAAGAATTATATCTTGCAAAATTCTGGGATTAGGATATGATGACATATTGATGAAGTAGGTCAAGGGAATGAATTTCTTGATTCTAAGGAAATTGCTGCAGGATGACTCAAATGGATAAGATAAGGTACACATATGCTAACACTTGATGCTGTGAATTCATGTAATATGGTTGTAGGCGATGGACTTCTATATTTATAAGTATGATCAAAGAAAGGAGGATCTATTCCAGTTCACAGGTTGCCATTAACAGATGAAATCAAATATATCCTCATATGGAATATGATGTGGTTGTATAAAAACAAGGAACTGTATGCTGGAAGTTCCAGGGAATAAATGAAACTATGTGGAGAAATAAAGGAAGAGATAATGAAGTGCAACCATGTTAAGAGGCAGTTATCACCTAGAAGCCAAGAAAATGTGGCTAGGAGATCTCTTCGGAAGATATGTAGACTATAATAGAAGTATGGTAAAGAAGAAGACCCTTGACAATACATATCTTTAGGAGATGTGTCAATCTGAATAAAGGATGTCGATGCCTACAGGACGATGTTATGGTTAAATATCATCCTGAGGTAACTTTTGATTAAAAAAGTTATTATGTATATGTTTATCTAGATAAGTTTATGCAGGGCTTCCAACCATGTGTAACGATGTAAGATCCTTGGGAGATGGTTCAAAGCAAAACAACATGGCATAAAGGTGGACCAGATGAGAGAGAATAATGAATCACTCTCTGGTAGATGACATGACTCATGTATGAAAGTGATGGATGATTTGTGCCCTATGAAGCTAAAGTTGAAGATTCCTCAAGATCGAAATCCATGACATTGAGGGGAGGAATATTTATGAGAAATTGGATATCTGACAATTTGTTCTACAGGTCCCTCATTAAGAGAGAGCTTGGTGGTAAGTTTCTTACTTGGAAGAAACTAGATAATTCCTAAGGATGAGCTTAGGTACATTCCTTGTACGGGAAAGAGTACATTCCCTTATGGAATGGGTCCTCCTTGGTTGAGAGGGAGAGATAGAGACATCATAATAGTATTCAACTGGGAAGACAAAATAGAGGATTGGGTAATCATCTGACATCCAATACTCTTTGAGAATGAGATAGGGAATTCAAGATAAGAGTAGTCGAGGACCGATATTATTTGAGGGCTAGCTACTAAAGAGAAGAATAGTCCAATAAGGTCATACTTTGGGAACACCTGGGTGGAGTATGTACCTTGGAGAGACAATGACGATCATGGTGTCTATAAGTCATGTGTCTCATCAACATTGTAGCCCATTGTCTCGTTGGGAGATGGGGCTGTTAGTCAAAGCCTTTCACTAGGACAATGCTGGTTGATATGATGCTATACAAATGCAATTACCAATCTAATTCTTGTTATGAGATTTTTTAGATTGAAAGTAACCATGTACCATTATGAATACCTCCCTAGTTAAGAGGGAGTGTTGAAAAGTGTAATTAGGTTCATTCTTCATATTGAATATGTAATTATGTATTTATATACTGAAGAAGACAAAGATAATAAAATGTATTTTTGAGCTTGCTTCATGGGTTTCATGAGCAAGGATTTTATTATAGGTCAAAGACTTCTTCTTGATGTCTTTTAGGATTTGTAATCTTGTCATAAATGTATTAATTAATAGTGATGTATATGAAGTGTCAAAGTCAGTGATGTATGCCTCAAATACCTTATCAAATCAACTTGAAGACATGGCCCAAGAATAATGATGATACTCCAGATCAGATCAGCATTGGAATACCTCTCCAAATTGGCCTATAAGCAGTGGACAAGTCAGCTTATATGCAATGCACAGGTCGACCTCATAACTGGTGATAGGCCAACTCAAATACAGGTTGGAACACCTATATATACCTGTCTTGGCTGCATAGAATAGATCTTGGAATCCTCTGAGATTTTCAGACCTAATCACAGTGAGAGTCTTCGGTGGTTTGAGGAACAGTTCTGTGATATAATGCGAAGGTCAGGAAAGAGATAAAGTGCGGAGTTAGGAGGTGGAAAAACGAAACAATCAAGGAAAAATCTATAACATGATTTGATTTCAGGACTACAGAGAAGTGCGAAGATAATTGGATAGATTGTGAAGTAATATATAAATGACAATGAAGAAAGAAAGACACTGGTTCGAGTCACTATCTCACAATGAAGAAAAGGATATAGCCTCGGAAAATTGTCTTGGGTTATATCTCTATTTTGGATGTTAAGGAAGTGACATAGCACAGTTTAGACGTGAAACATGTCTAGAAGCATTAGAGAGAAGCCGAAGAAGAAGAGATAGATTATCAAGGATTGTAAAGTTGATCAAGTTTCTCTAAGAGACCGAGTTATCTAGCCCTGGTGGAGGATGATGCAGAACAATGGGAAAAGAAGGATCACCTTAAGGAGTCAAGGAAGAAGCAATGACAAGGTCTTGGAGGCATACAAGGGTCAAGGGTCTGTTTCATGGTCATGGTACTTATCAACTGAAAGTATATAAGAATAATTTCTTGTGGGTTTTCCTCTCCAAGAGGGAGAGGTTTTGGCCCTAGCTCGAAGAGCCTAAATTTGTGTCTCTTGTGTTTTGGTAATTGACTTGATGAAAGACATAATAAGCTAAGAAGAGAAGACATAAGTAAAAGAAGTAAGCTCACAAGTAATTATCAAGTAGAGAATTTGAATTAAACCTAACCCTACCTAATTCTCAACATGTCTAGGCAAGCTTTGGGGCAATTGGGCAAATAAAACTTGAAGTTGGGTTTTGAGTGAACCTCACTCAATTAATTAAGAAGAAATATATGTTATGCAGAATTTACGACTGCAGAACGAAGTATCTTCCCTAGAACTAGTGGAATGGTCTAGAACAACACAAATCAAAGAATATAAAGTTTCCATTAGAGGAATTGAAGAACAGAAATAGGCTTACTTGGAATCCGTCGCAAGCTTTACTCTCCTCTCGACTTATAAGCTCGAATTGTAGCTCCTATTTATATAATTAGCACCTGCACACACAATCATAACAAGCCAAAGATCTACGAAATCTATGTAGCATTATCCAATTACTTTATTCAATAAATCAACAAAGCATTGAAAGATATGAATGTAAACATAACATAACACATACATGGAAACAATATACTCTTTGTATTGATATGAATAAGAGAGAGTTTACAACCAAGAATAATAATTAATCTTGTAGAGATCTCCCCAAGTTGACTTGTCCTTCCTTGTCACAAAGCACACATCAATTTCACCCCGATGCATGAAGATGATGACTCTCTTAGATTCAAGGCATGAGGGCATGATCAATCTCAAAAGGCCAACCCTGACGTTGTTGATGACTATAAATTTATAGGAGAGTGTGGTAGTTTAGTAATTCTTATCCATTTACCAATCTAGGCTTGAGATCCACTCTTGATGGGAGGATGAGCCCAAGGGATAAGAGTTGAAATCTCCAAGGTAGGATTAGATAAGATTCAATGTTCTTATCCAAGGTAAATGATTAAAACAACTTCTGGAAGCTTCTCGAAGAGGAAGCTTCAAGACTCTTTTTATTTTTGACGAATTTATAGAATCACCGCACCCCCAACAAGGGACAACCCATTGTTGATCAATGCTGGAGCAGAATAGAGCAAGCTACTACTGAACACAGCTCTCTAAAGGGCCAAAGTGCATTGGGCCTTAAAAGCATTGATTTAAAGTAGTGAAACCCATTAAATCAGGTATTTTGAAGAGTCGTGCTTAGGGATTTGTGTAGGAATGACGACAAGGTGTTCACATATGTTCATTGATCTGGTTTGCATGCCTACTGACTAGATGCAACAAAATGGCCTATAAATGATTGTCCACTAAAGCATAAAGTTAGAAACAATGGCTGATGACTAAAGTGCTTTACCTTGTGACAAATTCAGATCAAGAACAACTGGTTGAGATCGTCATTTGTTACAATACATTTTCATCATGATATCTTTTTTGAGGGAGGCATACCCATGCTCAAAACATAAGCTAACATTACATTTAAAATGATAAAAAGTCGTGTCCACTGATGACAAAGTTTGGATCCATGATTGGATGACTGTATAATCATAACCATCATTCTTTGTAATCTTGCAACCCAAGTAGATGGGACTATATCCAAGGTCTTCTATCTCGTTCACTCGATCGTCTAATGTACGAGTCTAACCATGCAAATAAAGGAGATGAATTTGAACATGGTAGACACCATCTGATTATCAGTCAATGATGTAAGCCATTAACATATGTGAGAGAAACCACCAATGATGTTAATGTATCTCAAGGTACAATAGTGCAATACATATGGTGTGAATGAATGAGTTGAATTTGAACACCACATTGAATCTGTCGGTCAAAGGCCAATGATGTAAACCTCTCACCGAGAGTGAGGAAACTGTTAGGATATTCCGACACATAGGAAATAGTTAAGGATAACTTAGTCTAGTGTAGAGTTAGGTAAAGTGTGTTTCTTTACCATGTACATTTGTAACTTATAATCTGATGGTCACGATTTGTAGTGATCCGACGGTTATCTCTCACCTCGGTATTAACGACACTTGATCCGTGGCTTAACACCCGATTGGTCCATGATTTCTATTTAAAGAGCATGGAGGGTCATTTTTCTGGTAACCTTTTATGAGAGAAACATATGTAACTTTTCTTTTATATTAATAAATTCCCTGAAGTGGCCGCGTTGGCTCAAGGCGTGGACTGTTTCCCTCTTTGAGGGTTTTAACCACGTGATTATACTGGTGTACTGATTTGTGATCTGTTTGTGAGCAGTGACCTTTGGTTCTTGATCTACAAAACTTACCCTGTAAATTCCTACATGGTATCAGAGCTATTTTGAGGGCCGCATCCGTTGTTGATCAAAATCCGAAGCCGGTTTGACTGCATGCGAATGCCGTTTTGTAGATCTACTATTTCTGAACATTTTTGGGCTTGGAGAACTGCTCGGTTGTGTCTGGAGCGTCTGTTACAGTGATGAACGCCTTTCATTTCATGCGAAAAGGTTTTCGGCTGCCCAAGTTATGTCAGTTTAGATCTGGAGGTATAAAGCATCTATTTTGCAGTTATATTTGTTAATAGTTCTGTTTTTTTTTTTTTGTATTAAGGTTTTATTTATTTGCCAGATCTATACCCTCTTCTCCGTGTATTCTCTTTGTTGTGCGCTCCGTGTGATCTCGGCAAATCAGAAACAGGAAAAAGGGATTTTTTTTGCTACGTATGCTCTTTCCCCGCGTCTTTGTGTGATCTCGGGAAATCAGAAATAGTGAAAAAAATGATAGTTGCCGGTCAAGTGAACCGAGAATCTAACATTCCACCGTAAGGCTTTACATTTCATTTTTTTTTCTCGTTTTTTGTGCTTTTTGTGCAGGAAAAGGCATGCACACCGAAGAGTATTAATAACAATAACAATAACAATAACAATAATAATAATAATAATCCCCCCTTCCTCCTTTCTAAAATAACACGATCCTTTTACTATCTCACTTGGTGAGGGGTTACTTTATGAGAATAGAGGTCTTGGGTTCAAGTCTCCTTCTCAAGCTTCTTTTGTAAAAATCTTTTGTTCAAAGGGGCAGATTTTTTTTTTAAAGCCGCACTTCATCCCGTTCCTGTAACTTTTTCGGCATCTACAACTCAATTTTTTCAAAAAGCATAAATTCTTCATCCGGAAGTCGTTTTTCGAGCCGTTTTTTTTTAAACAGCCTAATTTTTCAAGATCTTTCCATTGGAGCAGTTAGTTTTAGATTTTCTCAAATTTAGTTAAAAAAAAATGGAAAGTGCATGCCCGATTATTCTTAACAACACCAATTATTTCCAATGGCTACCTCACATGGTAGATATACTTAGAAGTAAAGGGATTTATAGAATAGCCACAGGACAAGAAACTAAACCTTTTGATGATGATAAATCTGCTAAATGGGAAAATAAACAAGATCAAGCACGAGGGTTGATAGGAATGTCCATTGCTCAAGATCTTCGATTTCATATCCTTGACATTGACACCCTTGATGAGGCCCTGGAAAAGCTAAAAATTGTTTTTGGCGTTCAAAATCAAATCCGAGCCCACCAGCTTGAAAATGAGTTGCTTACTTTGGACCCCAATAATTTCTCCTCCATTGAAGATTTTTGTCCAAATTTAAGACCCTTTGAATTCTTTTAGAAGGTTGTAAGATAAAAAAGGACGATGGTAGCCTCATATATTGCATTCTTGCTAAGCTTGGTCCTGCATAATATGTATTTGTTTCCACCTTCCATTCCACCAGAGAAGCCATCATTTCTTCAGGAACCACCTACAAGAATCCCTCTTTTGATGCCTTTTGTGATTCTTTGATAAGAGAACAAGAAAAATTTTTACACCTTGGTCTTATCACTGCTGGAAATGCTTCTAAGAAAGCCTTAGCAGCCCAACAACAACCATATCAAAAGAATCCCAAGAAGTAGTATCCTAAAAAATATGTTCCTAAACCAAACAAGGGCCCTAAGAAATTTCAGCCGCAAACTGAAAAATCAAATCACCAAAATAATAAGGCAAATCAAAACAAAGGGAGGAAGACATAGAGACATTGCAACTTTTGCAACCGGGATGGCCATATAGAGTCCAAATGTTTTAAGAAGATGGAAGCCTTAGAAGCAGCAATGAAGAAGCACAACATCAATTTGGAGCACTATTCACCTTCATCTTCAGGCATGGCACTTTCTTCTTGTGGTTGTCAAGCATAAAGATCTGGTTATGCATTAAATATATCTTCTTCTTCTCCTTCTCATGAGTGGCTCATTGATTCTGGAGCTTCTTACCACATGGCTAAAAACAAATCCATGTTTTCTTCTTTAAATGATTGTAACACCAAACATATTTATGTTGGTGATGATAGATCTCTTAGTGTTGTAGGATCTGGAACCATTCATCTAGATAATGGTCAGTTTAATGATGTACTATGTGTTCCTACCTTGTCATGCAACCTTCTATCTGTTTATCAGATAAATCATTCAGGTGAAGGGAAAATAGTAGAAATATCACCTCATGATGTTGTAATCAAG
Organism: Pinus albicaulis; assembly: GCA_034641835.2. Taxonomy (NCBI): domain Eukaryota; kingdom Viridiplantae; phylum Streptophyta; class Pinopsida; order Pinales; family Pinaceae; genus Pinus; species Pinus albicaulis. Next base: position 1,130,551,575 of record CM076578.1, on the reverse strand, counting down.
GACCTCAAAGATCCTAAACATATTTTAGCTACTGACATTGTTGATGATTCCACAAGGTTGTATAAGTTTGACAACTTTGGGTCATCATCTCTTCCCTCTGTTTTTGTTGCTCATAATGATGATGCGAGCAAACTTTGGCATGAGCGATTTGGTCACTTAAACTATCGCTCTCTTCAAACTCTATGTAAGGAAAATATGGTGACGAGCCTTCCTATGGTATCTTGCTGGGATGGTGTTTGCTCCGGATGTATACTCGGAAAACATCATCGGGATAGTTTTGACAAACGTGCCTCTTGGCACACTTCAGCCCCTTTGCAGCTTGTGCACAGTGATTTATGTGGTCCACTTCCTGTTGTTTCTTTCTCTGGTTGCAAGTACTTCTTAACCTTCATTGATGATTTTTCCAGACGCACTTGGGTATATTTCTTAAAACTCAAGAGTGAAGTTTTTAACATGTTCTTGGCCTTTAAGGCCTTTGTTGAGAAACAATTTGGACATCAAATTCTTAAGTAAAGATTAGACAATGGAGGAATATGCTACCAACAAATTTATCAACTTCTAAACTAAGCATGGCATTCAATTACAACATATTGTTCCATATACTCCACAACAAAATGGTGTAGCTGAACGGAAGAATCGCACCTTAAAAGAAATGGCTAATTGCTTCAATCTAAAGGACTTGGTCTCAATTTTTGGGCAGAATCCATTAACTATGCAAATTACATAGTAAATCGCACTCCTACTAAGGTTTTAAAGAATATAACTCCAGAAGAAGCTTGGAGCTCAATCAAACCAGATGTAAGTCACTTTTGTGTTTTTGGAAGTGATGCTTGGGCCCATATTCCAGATGCGAAACATAAAGCCTTAGAACCTAAGAGTGAAAAATGTATTTTTGTTGGATATTCTGAAGATTTCAAAGGATATAGACTTCTTCCACCCAAATCCAAAAATATAATCATTAGAAGAGATGTAACATTTGATGAAAATATATCGGCCTGCGAGCCTAGTTCGGCGGGTGTGCCACCTTTGGCCTGCGAGCCTGATTCGGCACATGTGCCACCTCTCTCTCTCTCTTCTATTTTTAATAGCATTCCTTCTAGTTCAATTGATGAAAGCGAGGATGAAAATCTTCCTCTAGCTCGTGAAATTGTTCCTTATACTCCACCACTTCCAATATGGGTCCGCTCTACTCAGGATGCAGCAGGTTCTCTTGCAGGTGACCTTGCCGATCGACGACGTACATGTTCTCAGTTCGAAAGAGCCTCTTCCTTATTGGCTCAAGTTCCAGAAAAAATTGATCCAGAAACCTTTGAAGAAGCCTCCGGTCATCTAGATTAGGATGAAGCTATGAATGAAGAGTATCGTTCCTTATTGGAAAACAATACTTGGGATCTTGTTCCTCTTCCAAAAGGAAGAAAATTTGTCAGATGTAGATGGGTTTACAAAACAAATTTTGGACCAGATGGAAAAGTGGATAGACATAAAGCTCATCTTGTCACTAAAGGTTTTTCACAAGTTGAAGTTATTGACTATACTGAAACCTTCTCCCCTGTTGCCAAAATGAATTCTATCCACCTTGTTCTTTCCCTTGCTGCCTCCTTTAAATGGGAAGTCCATAAGATGGATGTTAAATCCTCCTTCTTACATGGAGATTTGCATGAAGAAATCTACATGGAACAACCCCCTGTCTTTATCCAAAAAGACTCCAGCCTTGTTTGTCGCCTTAGGAAGTCTCTCTATGGTCTCAAACAAGCTCCTCGGGCTTGTTATGCCAAAATGAATAGATTTCTCTTAGATAATGGCTTTTCTAGGTGTCATTCTGACAACACTGTATACACCAAGAAGGTGGGTAATTCCTTCACCATCCTTGTTCTTTATGTTGATGATCTTATCATTACTGGTGTGATCCAAACCATATAAACCATGTGAAGTCTAGCCTCAAAAAGAAGTTTGAAATGACATACTTAGGAGACTTGCATTATTTCCTTGGTCTTCAAGTCTTGCAATCCAAGGAAGGCATTACCCTCTCTCAGTACAAGTATGCCTGTGATCTTCTACACCACTTTCACATGGAAGACTCTAAGCCTGCCCCTTCTCCCTTTCAGTCTGGAGTCAAGCTTTTAGTCAACTGTACTACCCCTAAAGTTGATGCTACCTTATACTGTCAACTTGTTGGTAAAATTTTGTATCTAACCCATACCTGTCCCGACCTTTCCTTTGCCGTTGGTCTTGTCGCTCGGTTTATGCACCAACCTCATGAAAGTCACTGGAAAGCAACTAAAAGAATACTTCGATATATTTGAGGTACAGTTCAATTCAAGATTCATTAGAGTGCAGGAGCATCTCCCTTATTGATTGGTTTCACTGATTTTGATTGGGCTGTTGACCCTGATGATCGGAATTCCACTGCAGGATATGTATTCACTCTTGGTTTAGGACCTATTACTTGGTCTTGTAAGAAAAAAAGTGTCATCTCCCTTTCTTTAGTAGAAGCAGATTATCGTGGTGTAGTTGAAGCCAACAAGGAAGCCATGTGGCTTCCTCAGATCCTGTCTGAATTTGGTCTTCATCAGCATCATCCAACTACACTTTGGTGTGATAATCAAAGTGCCATTCAGCTATGTAAATATCCAGTTCAACATCAACGTATGAAACACATTAAAATCCACATACACTTCATCAGAAAGCTCATTCATGATTGTGTTCTTGAAGTGCAGTATTGTCCGACCAATGATCAAGTAGCCGATATATTTACGAAGGCTCTCACAGAAGCAAAGTTTACCAAACTTCGATCCATGCTTGGAGTTCAGGAAAGTTGTCATTAAGGGGGGATAGGCTCTAATGCCTCCTTCATTCTCCTATTGTGTCACTTTTGTAAATCCTTCAATCCTATCCCAATTTGTTCTTAAGGGGGGATGTTAGGATATTTCGACACATAGGAAATAGGTTCCTTTTGTGTCACCTTTGTAAATCCTTCAATCCTATCCCAAGTTGTTCTTAAGGGGGGATGTTAGGATATTCCGACACATAGAAAATAGTTAAGAATAACTTAGTCTAGTGTAGAGTTAGGTAAAGTGTGTTTCTTTACCATGTACATTTGTAACTTATAATCCGACGATCACGATTTGTAGTGATCCGGCGGTTATCTCTCACCTCGGTATTAACGGCACTTGATCCGTGGCTTAACACCTGATTGGTCCATGATCTCTATTTAAAGAACATGGAGGGTCATTTTTCCAGTAACCGATTATGAGAGAAACATATGTAACTTTTATTTTATATTAATAAATTCCCTGAAGTGGCTGTGTTGGCTTAGGCCGTGGATTGTTTCCCTCTTTGAGGGTTTTAACCACGTGATTATACTGGTGTACTAATTTTTGATCTGTTTATGAGTGGTGACCTTTGGTTTTTGATCTACGGAACTTACCCTGTAAATTCCTACAGAAAATTTCCATTGTTGTATGTAAGCCCCAAGGTACTGAATGAAGAGTTTCTAAGTCAACTTCCTGTATAATGAGATGATTTTGATAGGAAGTGACTCGTCGTAGGAGGGCCTTGATGTATCCCCCATCAACGAAACAAAATGGGTATCATGATTTGAGACAAAATGATGCTGATGTGGAATTGGTTCAGGAAAGACAGACATAAATGTAGGATTAAGAGTATCGTAGCAAATATCAAATGAATGAATTATCTTGAACACAACAACGACACTGAATGGAGTTGGAAGCATTAACCCAAAACCGAAAACGAAGGCATTTAAATGGTGTGATAAAACAAAAGACAAGCACATTTCCAAACCCAACATCCATGGAGATGAAGCAGAAGAGTGTTGTGTTCAAGCATGACTCACTGCCATTAATAGGTGGAGTATCCCATTTTCGAATTTCCCTGACCATTTCTGGTCAGTACCTCTTTAATTTTTAACAAGCTTGAGGAGGATAACATATGATTGATCTGTAAGTTCATCCTTCAAATGAATCCCTCTGAGTATTTTTAATGAACCCTGAGAAGGAGTGGTTCGATCCCTTCATGTTTGGTGAGTCCATAGTTGTTTGAAGCTTTTACGAGTCTAGACAACGTCTAAATCGACTCCTTTTTCATGTTTAAATAGTTTGAAAAATATGAAAAAGAAAATTCCAAATATCCTTTTTCGTAAATATACTTTTGAGTCCAAAAAGGCAGAAAACAACACTAAGGAGAACCTCTTAGCCATGTTTGACTAAGGTATTAGTTTCTTATAATAGTCTATCTCAGTTCAAAAAAGGGTTAAACTTACACTAAGTAGACGTATTTTCATTTACTTTAACGAGTTCGAAAAGACAAGCACTCGACAATCTTTTCATATTTTGGGAGTATGAAAAGAGTTGAAAGAGAACTCCATGGGGTTCCTTTTTTGTAGTTTTACAGAGCCCGAAATAACGATAAAAGAATGCTCTTTTTTCAAAATTATCTATTTCAATTCAGACATCATCAAAATCTGTTACACAGTTGTCAACCTGCTCAAAACACCACTAAAAGATTAAAAATACCTGTTTCATGATAAAATTAAATCACATTTAGGTCAAAATTTTAAAATATTAACAAAATAATGATGAAAATGACCATAAAATAGGAAAAAATTAATTCATTTTTACCATTTCATATTTTATCTCTTGGAGAGTGAGTTCTGAGTGATTTCCCCCCCAATCTTCTGCAGCTGATTGCGACCAATACAATGGATCATTTTGAGTGTTGTCACTTCCAGGTAGAAGCTATAACCTTCCTCTTCTTTTCATGCGTCCATTTTGTCATTTCATGTAAGTTTTTCTAATTTTTTAGGGTCCCAGAGCTCTAATTTCTCACCCTAGGTCCAACGCACCCCCACCAAGTCGAAAGGAGATTTGAACAGGAAGAAAATACATTGGGGAGGGCATTACAACACATTATCTACCCTTAAGGGGTGCATTGAGAGAAATTCCCAAACTTTTTTTTCCCGTTTTCCTCAAAATTTGTTTAGTTTTTTGCATGAAGCTTATCCTAATGATCCTTTTTGTGATGTTTTAGGTGTCTATTGGAATGAAATGGCTTTAATATGGAGGGAAAGAGAACATGAGGAACAATATTTAACTACAAATAATGATCCTTCCATCATCCAGGCTTTGAGAAATTGTGGGCTCTTGAAATTCTTCTGGATTCCTGGTGTGAGGCAACAGATGCAATTGTTGAGATATCTTGTTCATGCATGGGATGTTCATGAACAAGCATTCAGAATTGGTGCACATATTCTTGAAATATAGGTATAAGATATGTACTTCTTGACAATTCTATCAAAGAGAGGTTCCCCCATCTCTTTATTTGGTTCGAGGAGTGGTAGAGAGACAATCAAGGATTACATCAGTGCACACTGTAGACCGAGATCCTAACCAACTAAATATGGGAAAATCGACATCAAGGATGTGGTCTACTTGCCTCTAAGAACAATCCTATTTTTCATTGCCAGATTGTCCGGCAGTGCAACTCTACATGTGGCAAATAAGTCTCATGCAATATTCTCTAGAATGTATGCAACTGACAATATTCAACTAGAGGGAGGGAGTACTGGTAAACATGAAGGAGAAATTGACCAAGGCAAAATATGGACAGTTAAAGAAATTTGGCTATGGTTTGATCTTGATTTCGTTTGCCTTAGATGCTCATGCCATAACATATCTCGCTCAAGCCCGCAGATCTGAGAGTCCCATAGATGAGGAGGTGGGTGGATCTCATGTCTAGACACCTAGATCTGTCATCGATGAGTTTCACACCAGTTTTATTCAGATGTTTGCACATGAAAATCATTATGATAAAGGACTATCCATATGTAGGGATGGATTTCCGTAGAGAACCAGAGCTCATGCTTCCTGATGGAGAGCGCTGGGGTACCATAGGTAAAAAAAAAAAACCATTTTGATCATTTTTGAATTTTAAGTTTTACATGTTTTTTGTGATTTTTTCTTTATCCGAGACTGAACTATTAGTTTTTACACATGAAAATATTAGACCCATTTGATCTGTGGGTTATTAATATCTTCATCGTGTAGGAGACCCACAACATGCACCAACAATAGTACAGGTTGTTGTAGCAGTATGAGAAGTACTACATGATCTCAATGTGGCCGAGACCCTTACAGAGGTTGAAGGTCACATGGAGGGGTTGATCCACGACATGACTGAGATTAGGGTTGATAAGCTTCCTATGAAAATATAGAGACATACTATTGGCGTGCTTGGTCGTATCCACCGACTATTGTGTAATATGGCTCATGCAGTGGCATGCTACCATGATCACTATAATTAATATGCTAGGAGGCTTGTAGCCATTTTTTGACTGCATGCATATTTTGATATGACAGGTCATGTGGCCATGTGTCTCAGGCACAAATTTTGTAAAACCAAACTCATATATATATATATACAACTATATTCAGTGTTTCTTATGGTTCTATTATCTATTTCAATGCACGTGATGTGTATTGAATTTATTTTACATGTGTCACAAATGTATATCTAAAACATGATTAGCCAATGCATATTTCAATGTATTTAGATTCCTAGAAATGTGTTTATATTGGATGAAATCAAAATATATTTCCAGTAGTTGAACGCTCAAAAACATACGAAGCATAGTTGAACTTCTAACTCAATAGACATTATTCAACTGTAGTACTACAAGTTGTGAGTCGAGTCTAATAACTATACGTCAGATAAAATCAAACAATAGTTCGATCACCACACTATACTCAACGATGTTATTTGTAGAGTGACTAATACAAGCCCCTTATAAAATCACTCTAACTCACCATTCAGAGGATATATAGACCATGCCACGGAAGAGAGGTTATGAGTACTACGACTAGCGCCATTAGTCATAACCAACATATGGTTTGAGGGATGCCAACATATGCAAACCAAATGTAAATAGAATTAACAGAAACTGTAGGAAACTATGAAGGGAACACACTTCAAACATACTCAAAAAACCTATATACAACACAATGCACTATGAAAAATCTCAAGCATAGTATTTATTAAGGTACAACCCATTTATAGGCTGCACCAGGGGAACACCATCAAAATAGGCCCCTTTGATATATATATATATATATATACACACACACACACACAACTATATTACGTGTGTCTTATGGTTCTAATATCTATTTCAATGTACATGATGTGTATTGAATTTATTTTACATGTGTCACAAATGTCTCTCTAAAACATGATTAGCCAATGCATCTGTCAATGTATTTAGATTCCTAGAAATGTGTTGATATTGGATGAAATCAAAATATCTTTCGAGAAAGTGAACCCTCAAGAACATATGAAGCATAGTTCGACTTCTAACTAAATATATTATTCAAATGTAGTACTACAAGTTGTGAGTAAACTCTGATAACTATACGAAAGATAGCATCAGAAAACTGTTCGACCACTGTGCTATACTCAACGATGTTATTTGTAGAGCGAACAATACAAATCCCTTGTAAACTCATTAACTCGCCATTTAGAGCATATATTACCCATATTGCGGAAGAGAGGTTCCGAGTAATACGAATAACACCATCAGTCATAACCAACATATGGTTCAAGCGATGTCGACACATGCAAATAAAATGTGAACAAAATTAACAGAAACTGTAGGAAACTCTAAAGGGAACACTCTGCAAACACACTCAACACACCTATATACAACATGTACACAGTGCACTACACAAAGACTCAAACATAGTATTTCTTAAGGTACAACCCACTTCTAGGTTGCACCAAGGGAAATCCATCTAAATCAACAAGCTCATAGGCCCCTTTAGCAAGAACATGTTTGACAATGTATGGACCTAGCCACATTGGCTCGAACCTACCTGATCCTAATTTATCAGACCCTTGATCATATAACAAGAAAATGTCTCCTTCCGAGAAGACACAAGGATTGAAACTCTTGTCATATTGTGCCTTGATACATTTCTTACGGGCTTCATTAACCATCGTGACATCACGCCTATTTTCATCTAAGCGCGCCAGATGTAAGAGTCATTCCTCTTTCATGGAAGTGGCAGGGAGTAGTTCGACAACAAGTTTGAGAGACAAAATTTTACATTCAATTGGAAGGATTGATTCTAGACCATAAACCAATTGGAATGGTGTGAACCCGATATATTTCCTAACAGAGGTTCGATACGCCCACAAGGTCGCATAAAGGATAACATTCCTATCCAATTTATGGACCCTTATCATATGTTGAAGCATCATTCTTAGACCTTTATTGATTGCCTCAACTTTCCCATTCACATGAGGGTAGTAGGGAGTGGAACTCTCATGGGAGAGTCCCAGCTTGGCAGCAAGTTCACACATCATTTGATTGCGAAATTTTTTTCTATGGTCTGTGACTACAACTAGTGGAACACCAAACCATTCAATGACATGGTTGAAGAAAAATAGAGCATCTATTTCACCGGTATTACTGTATGTAGGAATTTCCTAAGCCCACTTGGTAAAGCATTCAACCACTACAACGATATAGCCATGCCCCTCGGCTGAGTGAGGGTTACATGTCATGAAATCAATGTCCTATTTCACAAACAGTCCAACGATGATAACAAGATGTAAAGGAGCAAGTGGATCATGGGCCTTACAATCGTATATGTGGCATGCATGACACTTTTGGACGACGAGGATGTAGTCACGAAACATGTTAGGCCAAAAGTAGGCAACACACAAGATCTTCTGTGTAGTAGCATAACCAGACATATGACCACCACATGCCTAAAAATGGAATTCATTTAAGACTTTCTCGGCCTTCTCATGAGTGAGGCACCTTTAAAATACTATATCGATACCATGTCGATAAAGGGTGTCACCGATTATAATATAAATTTTGACTTGATATCAGATACATATCTGGTAAGAGCGAGAGGTATTGGAACATAAAGTATGGGTTTGGAGATATATGACAATGTCTCCATACCATGGGTCAGATGACAGAATCAGGAACAACGACTCTTCCAGAACAGAATCACCATACATTGTCTCTGTTTCAGAAGTGGGAAGCTCGCAAATTAGCTCAGTAAAAACTAAGGATTTCTTCGACTTGGATTTGATGAATTCCAAATAAAACTCCTGTAGGATGACAATCCATTTGGAGTACTTTCCCCCCAACAATTTTCCTGATAAGATGTACATCATGGGGTTGCAATCAGAAACAACCATAGTCCTGCGGAGCAGTATGTAATGAAAAAATATCTGGACAGCTTGGACAACTACCAAAGCTAACTTTTCAACATGAGTATAGTTGAATTCAGTATCATTGTGGTTCTGAATCAAGTAATAAATATGATGTTCAGTTCCTACATTTTCCTCCTGGACCAATACCATAGCAATGTTAGTAACTCTAGCGGTGAGGTACATGAAATAATCACGTTGGTAATCTGGGGGATATAACAAAGATGCCCGAATCATAACATATTTCAAGGAATCAAACATTATTTGAGCAATGTCGTCCCAATTGAAGGGAAAAAATTTCTTTAACAAGTGAGTAAATCCTTTGGTCAGTTCGACGTAGTTGGGAATGAAGCTTCGAAGAAACTTAGCCTTCCCTTGGAGTCGTTGAAGCTGAAGAAGGGAAGGTGTAAGAAAATCGATGATCACCTATACTTTCAATGGGTCAATACAAATTCCATGTTTTGATACTACAAAACCGAGAATTTGATCGAAACTTACACAAAACACATACTTGTGCGGATTGAGTCAAATATTATAATTTCTACATCATAAAAATATAGCCCTAAGATGAATTTTGTGATCATCCCAATGCTTCGAATGAGCAGGAAAATCGTCCAAATATGGTTGCACAAAATTTTTGATGTCGTGGAAGGCGTAATTCATTTCCCTATGAAACATAGGCCCAACATTCTTCAATTTGAAAGGGAGCTTCTGATATGAAAATGTGCCCTAGGGACAAATGAACGTGGTTTTATGTTGGTATGCTGGGAGAATGTTGATTTGATTATAACCAAAGAAACCATCCATACATGAAAATATCTCACAGCCGGCACACTCATCAACAATAAGGTCGATGAACGAGGTGGGATAATTATCCTTCTGACAAGCACAATCGATGTCCCGATAATTGACACACACATAAATTGTTCCCTGTTTCTTCATGACATGAATGATGTTAGACACCCAATCAGTTACAGTTACTAGGTAGATGAAACCAACACGTAGAAGTTTTTCAAATTTGACTTTAATAGTGGAAACCTTCTTGGGATGGGTTGGCCAAAGGCATTGTTGAACTGGTTTAGCATCAAGGTATGTATTAATTTCATGCACAACAATGTTCAGATCGATACCTGGCATTTATTCATAACACCAGGTGAAAATTTCTCTAAACTCCTACAATAGGGCTTTATAAGTCTTGATCTCATTGGGGGATCAAGATGAACCAATATGTAGATTCTCGACAATGCCGGGTTTGATCGAAATTTCGAGAGGGATAGTCTCTTCAATGCTCAAAAAATTCTTCTAAAAATCGACATCGTGGATGGATAAGTGTTAATATTAGATAACCATGGTATGTTCTATGCTTAATGCAATTTACTTCAACTTTCTTAGGCTTGATTCAATTTAGCAATCACATAAACATGAAAGTAAATTGCTGATAAAACATAATAATAGATCAACAGAAGACAAGCCAAAAATATAGATCATATTTTACAATTATTCTTGTCCAACAAGGATATAGGATAGTGTGCATTATGATAGTCAACATGATGCAACAGCCAACAAAGTCTTTCTAAACATCAGATCAGGAAACCCTACAAGTGTCACACACACCCCTCAAAGGTACGTAGCTCCTCAAAAGTCAATGATGGTGAACATAAAGTCAATGCAACATATTAGGGCTTCGATCAACGGGCTCCTTTTTCCTCGATATTTGTTCCCTCTAATGTGGCCTCACAAGATCGAAATTTATGCAAACTATGGAGGCAAAAACTCCAAGGTTCGACCACGGTTAACGTTGGTTAACACACAACAAAACAACCCTAAAACCAGTCCGCACTTTTACCCAGATTCAACTCCACACGTGTGAGAGAAAGAGGCCTCCAAAGGATGATCAAATCAATCAGATCACAAGAGAGAATGTGTGATGAGTTGATGAAAAAATGATCTCCATGTCTCTCTAATTTATATCCATCAGTGAGGGTGTGTGACACATCTATTAGGTTTGTGAGCCTACGTTACAAATTTGGCCGACCTTGCACATGTGTGGAAAATAAAATCAAAATATATGTTCTGTTCATCCAAACAAGATGATCCTTAGATCAATCATACACCTCTATGAAAGAGGAATACAACAAAAATATGATGATCATCATATGAGCAGTGCAACTTGGAGTTTGGACCTAGTTTCCCAAAATTAACACTCCCTCTCAACTAGGAAGAACTCCATTTTTCCACCTATGCCATCCAGTGATCAATACGATCATGTACTATCATATATCATCCCGCACTCCTGCATCATCCTTTCGTAACATGCTTTGTTGGCTCTCGTCGCAAATAGAACAAGGAGGGTGAGTCACAAAGACATCACGCTCTTCTGACCAGAAGTTTGCTTCGACTCAAAAGAGTCACATACTAGCCTGAAGTTAGTTTACTAACCCGAAGTCAGTTTAGAGGATAAAACCTCAATAGACTCAAAAAGAGTCACATACTAACCTGAATTTAGTTTACTGGCTCAAAGTTAGTTTATAGGTAAGAACCTCATCAGAATTGATCCTATATCAAGGTGTTGGACATGTGCCATCATAGACATAGAGAGTACGCCAATATTCGATGCATCCATCGATCTTGCTATTGGTATCTATCCACATTTCCCACCTCATTTTCCAAATGAGAGGTACTTCCCATGAGTCTGAAACTCCATGGGTAGGATGCGTGCAGGGCATAGATCAAAGAGAGGTGAACCAACTCAATATCATAACGGTGGGGAAGAAGCACAACAAGGTTCAACAAGCCTCGCCCCATATGTGCTTATAGCTCCAAGAAGATATCCCCAAGCCCCCTGGAGCTCCTAGAGCTCATATTCCAACTCAAGAAGGACCCTCACAATAGGGTCTTTCCATGATTCTAAGCTTCTCACAGAAGGTTAGGAACTTGACCTTCCCCAGGGGGTTCGTGAAATATCTGCGACCTGATCATCAGTTCCTATATGATCAAGCCTTACGGTGCCTCATTGTACCATATCTCAGATAAAGTGGTGCCTGATATCAATATGCTTGGATCGATCGTGGAACACAGGATTCTCAGAAAGACGAATCCCACTCTAGTTATCACAAAGTGTAATGGTGGTATCTAGCACATGTCCGAAAAACTCACTAAAGAGATTTATCAACCAAACAACTTCACAACAGGCCATACTTGCTGCAATGTATTCGGCCTCAGCGGTGCTCAAAGCCACCGACTTCTTCTTCCTAATCGAAGCAGAACCGAAGGTGAAGCAACATCTAGATGTGCTCTTGCGATCCACCACACTGCCAACCCAATCGAAATTAATATATCCATGGAGTCTCAAACTCCCGACAGTGTATCTTATCCCATGGTTGATTGTGCCCTGAAGATATCTCAATAGATTCTTGGCACCAATCCAGTGAATGTGAAGAGGCTCAACCATATGTTGACTCAAAGTGTTCATTGCAAAACATATGTCCGGATGAGAGTTCACTAAGAACATCAAGCCCCCTGTTACACCATTTTTTGGTCATCTAACCTGTTACTATTAGATGGACCAAAGTACACCAAGTAAGACCAATTTTACCCTAAGTAAAATTTCTTTCACTATGAAAAATAACTTAGTAATCCATAGTCCTACGGAGGAGTATGTAATGACCTCCAAAGGTTGATCAAACCAATCATATCACAAGAGAGAATGTGTGATGAGTTGATGAACAAATGATCTCCAGGTCTCTCCAATTTATATCCATCAGTGAGGGTGTGTGACACATCTATTAGGTTTGTGAGCCTATGTTACGAATTTGGCCGACCTTGCACATGTGTGGAAAATAAAATCAAAATATATGTTCTGTTCATCCAAACAAGATGATCCTTAGATCAATCATGCACCTCTATGAAAGAGGAATACAAAAAAAATATGATGATCATCATATGAGCAGTGCAACTTGGAGTTTGGACCTAGTTTCCCAAAATTAACACTCCCTCTTAACTAGGAAGAACTCCATTTTCCACCCGTGCCATCCAGTGATCAATACGATCGTGTACTATCATATATCATCCAGCACTCCTGCGCCATCCTTTCGTAAAATGCTTTGCTGGTTCTCGTCGCAAATAGAACAAGGAGGGTGAGTCATAAAGACATCACGCTCTTCTGACCAGAATTCTGCTTCAACTCAAAAGAGTCACATACTAGCCCGAAGTTAGTTTACTAACCCAAAGTCAGTTTAGAGGATAAAACCTCAATAGACTCAAAAAGAGTCACATGCTAACCTGAATTTAGTTTACTGGCTCAAAGTCAGTTTAGAGGTAAGAACCTCATCATAATTGATCATAGATCAAGGTGTTGGACATGTGCCATCCTAGACATAGAGAGTACGCTAATCTCAGATTCGTCCATCGGTCTTGCTATTGGTCTCTATCCACATTTCCCACCTCATTTACCAAATGAGAGGTACTTCCCATGAGTCTGAAACTCCATGGGTATGATGCATGCGGGACATAGATCAAAGAGAGGTGAACCAACTCAATATCATAATGGTGGGGAAGAAGCACAACAAGGTTCGAAAAGCCTAGCCCCGTATGTGCTTATAGATCCAAGAAGCTATCCCCAAGCCCCTTGGAGCTCCTAGAGCTCATATTCCAACTCAAGTAGGATCCTCACAATAGGATCTTTCCATGATTCCAAGCTTCTCACATAAGGTTAGGAACTTGACCTTCCCCAGGGGGTTCGTGAAAATATTTGCGACCTAATCATCAGTTCCTATATGATCAAGCCTTATGGTGCCTCATTTTACCATATCTCAGATAAAGTGGTTCCTAATATCAATATGCTTGGATATATCGTGGAACACAGGATTCTCAGAAAGACAAATCCCACTCTAGTTATCACAAAGTATAATGGTGGTATCTAGCACATGTCCAAAAAACTCACTGAAGAGATTTCTCAACCAAACAACTTCACAACAGGCCATACTCGCTGTAATGTATTCAGCCTCAGTGGTGCTCAAAGCCACCGACTTCTCCTTCCTACTCGAAGTAGAACCGAAGGTGAAGCAACATCCAGATCTGCTCTTGCGATCCACCACACTTCCAACCCAATCAACATCAATATATCCATGGAGTCTCAAACTCGCGACAATGTATCTCAGCCCATCGTTGATTGTGCCCTGAAGATATCTCAATATATTCTTGGCACCAATCCAGTGAATGTGATGAGGCTCAACCATATGTTGACTCAAAGTGTTCACTGCAAAACATATGTCTGAACGAGAGTTCACTAAGAACATCAGGCTCCCTGTTACACCATTTTTTGGTCATCTAACCTGTTACTATTATATGGACCAAAGTACACCATGTAAGACCAATTTTACCCTAAGTAAAATTGATTTCACTTTGAAAAATAACTTAGTAATCCATATTTATTAAGTTGTTTATGGTCTAAATAGGAAACTCCATGAGGAAATATTAAATAAATCCATATTCGTTTGATTTTCCTTAAGGAATAATTAGTTAAACAAAAGTTTAATTAATATTCCTGGTCATATTTAACCCAAAACAGGAAAATTAATTAGATAAATCATTATTTATCATATTATTTTGTACGAATAATTATTTAAACCTTATTTAAATAATACTACTTGTTAAATTTGACTAAATCATTTCTAAATAATTGAATAAATCATTATTTTTTTAATGATTACTCAACCACATCCTTAAAATAATAAATAAATCGTTTATTTATTATTTACAAATAAAGGGATTTGACCAAATTCAAATTCCTTTTCCCTCCAACGAATATAATAAAATATTCCATAAAAGTTAGATCTAGATTTAGTTAATAATATTTTAATTATGCACCAATATCTAGACTAAATCAATATTTTTTTATAAATAGAATGGTTTTTCCATTCAATCACCATCTTTTGTTGCCTAAAGATCACTCTGGATCTATACTTTTGGTTTGAATTTGATCCTCCATCATTGTCATATTTTGCTACCATTTTTCTTGTGAGCTCCCTTTGAGTTCCATTTTTTGTCTGGGCTTTCTACACCATCAAGAGTGAGAGATCTTAGATCTGAAGTGCTAAGGACATAAAGGAACCCATCCCATTGATGGGGACTGGTAACATATTTCTATGTTCCATTCCCAGGTGTCAAAAATACAAAAATTCTTTAAAAATATTCTTGTCTTGTCTATTGGATGCAGGTAGCAACTCTTGCTTTTATTTACTGCTTAATGTCTTTTACTGCATAGATATAGATTGTGTAGCATTTATCTTGGTCAAATAATTGTATATCTAAAGAAATTGGCAGCCATCTTTGATGTTAGGGTTGTTTTTTATGCATAGCTAAAGTGATATTTTTTCGTACACTTGCGATTAGAATTTGTCCTAACAACTGGCCACTCCCCAAGGGTTTACGATTACGGCCTCTGTCGTTTTTCAGATCTCTGCATGACCAACTACTTCAAACCCTAGGGTTTCTCTTTAGATTCTTATTTTTCTTTTCTTGATGTTGTTTTTAACCTATAAAACCCTAAAACAATAAAAATTCTAACTTCCATGTGTTTCCAGACCTATTGCACAGGTGACATGCATCAGTCGCAGCTGAGATGACAAATTTTTTTGAAACCTGCTCCCGAGAGTGCCAGAAGTATAGGTCGCACTTTTGGGGCCAAAACCTCCAACCTGGACCTTCAGGGCACAGAAAACATCCCTAAACCTGTGACCTGGGCAGAAATTAGGTCAGAAACTGCGACCTGAACTTTTTGCGGGAATTTTTCTGAGAATTTTCTGGGTTTGTTTGGGCCTCTATTCAGGGTTGTTTGACCTCTGTCTCTGCCTGTTTTGGATCTGTACTTTCTTTGTTTTAGTCATCAAAGTGGGAACCTAGCCCCTTAGGGCTTTAGTACCCTCCACCTTTCTAGGAGGAGTTTTAGCTGCAGCAGGTCGTCTGAAATTTCAGTGTGTTCAGCCATTTTTTAGATCTGATCCATTACCTTCAGATCCACTTCAGATTGGTTAAGCATCCATCCAAAAAACCTCTTTTCAGTTTTTTTTAGGTCTTCCTCTAGGGTCCCCTCTGCTTCCCTCCAGGTTGTAGCCTTTCGCCACCTCATTTGCAACAATTTTCCCTTTGATTTTTTGATGTTTTCTGCACCTATTTCGAGCAGATATGAACTTTAGATCATTGTCCTTCCCAACTTTAGATCCATTGGCTATTTTGGTGCGTTTTGACTAGATTTTTTTCCCACCCACAGACTAGTTGTTGAGAGGCCCGCCTCATTGGGTTTAGATTAATGCATAATTAGCTATTTATTTTCTGTTATTTCAGTTTCATATACTGTATCTGCAGGTTTATTTACAATTATACAACACACTTTATTTTTTTCTCTACAACTGTCTGGGTTTAAAAATTAAAATTTACACACTTAACACACACACCCTAAGTGAAGAAGAGCCTGGTTAACACCGCCAAGAAAAGAATTTAACATTGTAATCAATTGATCCTGAACCTCTCTGCCCTTGTTTCGACATTGTAATCAGTTGATCCTGCAACTCCTTGCCCTTGTTGGTATCTCTTCCCTTTCTGTCGTGTTTGTGCTTTCATCACTGTGCCCCCAAGGCATTTATCTCAGAGACTTCTTGGCCTTCATCCTCAGTTTCTGTTAGGAAGAGTTACTCCTCTGCGTAGGAGTCAAGTTAGTCCTCCACCGAGTTTGCACTCCGACTCCTCTTCTGGTTCATTAGGTTCCCCTTCTGGTTCCATCCCCAATTCTTCCCCTGTCACCTTCACCATGTCTGGTTCAAAACCTAACGCTGGTGGTACCCCCGACCCTAATGTTGGGAATACTACTAGTGGGACCACAACATGAACTATCCCAGCTGCTCCCTTGCTCCCCTATATGGTAGGCCTAAGTCTTCGCGATTTTAACTGGTTGATCAATGACCCTATACGCCATGACGTTGGTTGGCCTGCTATGCCGACCAAGCTCCCTTCCGACAACCCCAAGTTTGAAGGTCTTGCTGGCGAAGATCCTACAAATCATGTTCGATCTTTCCACATGTGGTGTTCGTCTAACTCCATTTCCGATGACTCCATCCATCTTCGGTTGTTCCAACGTATGCTTACTGGCGAAGCTTCTAAGTGGTACGTCAACTAGGCCTCCTCCTCTCATGCCACCTTTGCGACTATTTCCCGGGATTTTTTGTCTTATTTCCAGCTTCCCCTTCGTTATGACACTGGTACCGAAATTTTGACTTATTTCCGTCAATCATCTGCGACCCCCCTATCCGATCATGTCCAGGAATGGCGGAGAAGAAAGAGCCTATGTCGAGCCCCTACCTTCGAAGACTGTGTCTACATGGAATGGTTCCTTAGATCCCTTTTTCTTGATATAGGCAAAGATGTCGCATTGCAATTCCCTCAAACCGAAGAAGCTGCTCTCCAGATTGCATTAAAATATGACTTGATCTATGCTCAGTCTGGTTATGTTTATATCGTTCTACCTGATCTCCCTAGACCCGGTGGTGCCAACACATCGGGCGCATCCCATGTTGCCGATGGTATCATTGGAGCTATTTCTCATCCATACGCTCAGCCTCCCATGGGCTATGGTTTCCCTCAGGGAGGGGCTATCACCTCCAACAATTTTCCCCCTCTCGGTAGCATGTATCTAGGATACGACATGCCTCCTCCTTTTGCCCAACCTGTTTACCACAATGTTACCCAACCTCCTTATTATTTGTATCCGCAGCTTGGTGCTCGATGTCCTCCAGCATTAGCACCCTCACCTCATTACACCCACGATTGTCCTCTATTACCAGAGATGCATTAGATGTGGGAGACTCAAGCAACATCGTGAGGACAACAAGCCTCCCCTTCAGTTCCTCCCAATGCTACACCTATCCAGCCAACGTTGTTTACTAATCCTTTCCTTCAACAAGGATTTGTGGCTACCCAACCACCTGAAGGTCAGGCGGCCACTCAACCTCCTCCATCTGGTACCTCCGATTACCAGATTCTCATGATGAACTCTGACTAACCTATTACCATTGACCTCAACCTTCAAACTCGGTCCCGTCAGTACAACAAGCCTCCCGCTATGTCTACCCCCGAGCCCCCTTCTTCAGGTTCTACAGAGCCTCTTTCGACAACCAATGGTCCTTTACAGAACCCTCTGCTTAAGGCAAAGGTTCATACCAAGATCCCCAAGGGACGATTATGCCGAAATGCTGCTTTTGGCAAAGCTGCCCATTTGTATAGTATAGTAGATGATTTGGCGCAATATCCTACTACCATCTCAATGCCGGAAATCCTCCAGTCATGCCCTTCACAACAAAAAGCTCTACTATCTTCCATGGGTGCTGTAGATCCTTCAAATGATCATTTGATCATCTTTGATGTTGACCGGTCAGAACATCCTCCCCTTCCTGCTTCCGTCGCTTTCCAAATCCCCGTGAAGATCCGGAACGCCAACGTTTCCCGTTGTATCATTGATGAGGGGCATCCACATGGTGTGATGTTCGCTTCGGTTTGGAAGAAACTCAGATCACCCGAGTTGGACCATTCCACTATCACCCTCCGAGCGTGGGATGGCCACTCCTCCAAGCCCATTGGCATGTTCCGCAATTGTCTTATTACTCTTGCGGGAAAGACTGTTTGCGTTGATGTAGAAGTCATTGATTCCCCTTTAGATTATAACATTCTATTGGGTCGTAGCTACACTTATGTGATGTCTGCTGTTCCATCTGCGGTTCATCACAAGATGTCCTTTCCCCATAATGGAAAGATAGTCATCATTGACCAGTTGACATATTATGAACCAAAAACTTAGACCTCCCTTGAGTCTATCATATCTTCGGTGGCCAATAAGTAAACCGTCGACCCCTTGACCAGTGTATCACCTGGATTCTACAAAGGCTCATCTTTGCTTGGGTCATTTCCTGGTATTCCTCCTCCTATCTCTGATCCCAGCTCATCAAATGTTTGCATGATGCAATCGTCTCAGGCTTCCCTCAAACGACCCGCTTCGGCTAGTCAGCAACCTTTCCCTCCGCAAACTACTCCTAGAATTTCGACTCAGCTTTCTAGACCCTCTCCTCCTGGCCCTACACCTATAGCTGGTATCCATGAGCCTCTTTACCCTCCTGGCATGGTTCCTCCTGGCCTTAACCATCTCAGAGTCGTCCTGCCTAGCCATTACCCCTCTGGTAAGATACCGTTCCTAGATCCCCTTCCTAGAGTGTTCTCGGTACTTGTCATGGGTACCTTATCCATTCCTAACTTGACCCTGGGGATCCCAGTCTGGTACATTGATCTCCCAGCCATTACCCCACCTGGTCAGCCAAAACCTTATCTTGCTTTGACCCTGGTCCAACCATTCCCCATGAACCCTCCCTCTACTACCGTGCCTCAGCCACCTCCACAGGAACCTCCTCCTATTGCGACAGCTTCAGGTAAAGGGGGCAAAGATCGCAAGAAGGCACCTAAAGACAAGGCTGACCCGACTGACCCTGATCCTCCTCAGCCTCCAAAGCCTTGTGCTTTGTGTGATGTCATCGTCCATGCCACCCATCAATGTCCTGAATTGTCTCGTATCAAGCCCATGGTTAATGTTGCATTCCCCGATTCTACGGTCCCTGAAGCCTCCGTTTCTTCCTCGATTGCAACCAAGAACCCTAGGACTATTCACACCAACCAACCTTGTGCTTTCTGTGATCTCCATGGCCATTATACCCACCATTTTCCCCACCTCACGCATTATCGTGCCTCTTTAGAGGTAGTTCGAGAGTACGAGATTGAACATAACCAATCCACCTCTCCTGTCTTTGCGTAGTATGCTTCAGGTCAGCTTGAGGATTTATGCACTCCCATTGATGATCCGGATTTATGCAGGAACGCAACAGAATGAACACATAACCATAAATACAGAGATGCAGCGGAAATAACACTTCATTTCATTAATATCATTGAACTGAAATTTGCTTACAGACAGAATGGAAATAAAACTAGCTAGGGCACTGGTAGCTATCTCTGAGAAGAGATGTGGTGGCTACAGGCCTCTGAACTGAGTTACAATGAGGCTCGAAGCGCCTATTTATTATTGAGAAACAATGGAGAGCCCTCAACATCCCAAAACCTAACCCTAGGAGATGAAGCGCCAAAACTATGGGCCCCGTTTGGGTAAATTGGTGTTTCAACTTCCCAGGGACGTAACTTTGGCATACTATCTCCGTTTGACGCACATGATACATCATTAGAAAGCTCTATCCGAGGAATACAACTTTTGTGACGATTTGATGATCAAATCGCAACAAATTTCATACCCAAAAAACGTCGTTTAGGGCCTCAAAACGGCTCCGGAAGTTCATGACCCGAAAAACTGCTAAAAATAGTAAGTTATGCCGAAACTGAAAAACTGAAAGAGACAATGGTGGGGGGCCAAGTGGAATAGGTGGGTGGCCACCAATATCCACCTGGATCATTCCTCCCCCCTTAGGAAGCAATGGTCCCCATTGCGCTAAGTTCCTCCATGAGATGAGGAAATTTCTGCTGAACTTGGTCCCTGGTGAACCACTTTCCTTGGTGCAGGAGTTGGCCAGCTTTGACAACCCGATACAGTTGGATCTTCTGTCGACGAGTGTTCTTGATTTGCATGTCCATGATACAATCTGTGGTGGCCTGTTCCATGCAGTCTGGGTTTAACTCTGTTGGTGTGAGTTGTTCTGCAATGTCCGAGGGGTCCAGCAGAGGTGGAAAGTAAGGACGAAGGTGATCCACATTGAAGACTGGGTGCAGACCAAGGAATGGTGGAATACTAAGCTCGAAGGCATTGTTACCTACAGCCTTGGTGATGGTGTACGGCCCGTATCAGAGCGGGCGAAGCTTGCGGTGAGGTCCAGTGAGGCGCTCCTTCTGCAAATGCAGCCATACTTTGTCGCCCACCCGGAAGTTGTGTGGCACCCGGTGTTGATCATGGCACTGCTTGTACTTCGCATTGGCTCTGTCCAATATATCATGAACCTGTTGGCGGATGTGTTGAATGCGCTCGATGAAGCTACTTGCTTTGTCAACTTTAGACTGGACGTGCGCGGAATCGGCCTGAGCAGCTGCAAATGGCATGGCTACGTCAATGGGACATAGTGGCTGGAATCCCAAGCCCACCTGAAAGGGGCTATGGCCAATTGAACTGTGGAGAGCCCGGTTATAACTATGCTGTACATAAGGGAGGCTCTCGTCCCATGTGCGTGGATGCTTTGAATTGTACATGCGCAGAATGTGTACAATCATTCTGTTGACGACCTCTGTCTGGCCATCTGTTTGGGGATGGAAAGCTGTGGACTTGGTGAGCTTTGTGTCCAACATTGACCAGAGGCTGGACCAAAATGTGCTGAGGAACCTGCTATCTCGATCCGATATGATAGACTGTGGGATCCCAAAGTGCACCCACACTCGTTCAAAGAAGAGTTTAGCAGTGGCTTCTGCTGTGATATTCTTCTTACAGGCCGCCATGATGGCCATCTTCGAGAATATGTCAACGACCACGAAAACACAGTCATTTCCATTCTTAGTAGAAGGCAGGCCCGACATGTAATCCATGGAGATGGATTCCCACGGTCGACTAGGGGTAGGTAGTGGAGTATATAGGCCTTGCTTCTTGATGGTCGGTTTGGCAATGGCACAAGCAGTGCAGGATCTGATGTGCTTCTCGACATCCTTTCGAAGGTTCGGCCAATAGAAATATTTCTGCAGGATTGCTACTGTTTTCTCGACCCCGAAATGCCCAGCGACTCGACTGTAGTGTGCTTCCCATATCATCTTGGCACGCTCGCTTGAAGGAACACAAAGGTGTCCCAGGTGACATAAAAGTGCATCTTGGAGGTGAAAATTTGGAACTCGCGTGCCCCCCAAGAGTGCCTTGTAAGTGTGGTTGAATTCTGGGTCACTCTCATAGAGAAGCGACCAATCAAAAGTCTCGTGCCCACAAGAGTTGAGCACGGTGGTGAGCGCCACGATCGGTGGTCGGCTGAGGCAGTCTGCAACATTATTGGTGCTACCCTTCTTGTACTCGATGTTCAAATGAAACTGTTGCATATATGTGGACCACTTCTGATGGCGATCATTCTACAACTTCCCTTGTGTCTGTATGAACTGCAGGGGCCGGTGGTCTGTGTGGATGATTGTTTCCTTCCCCAAAATGTAATGCTTCCATTGTCGACAGGCTTGCACAATGGAATACATTTCTTTGTCATAGGTGGGATACTTGCGAACTGTCTCAGACAATGTCTCACTGTGATATGCCACTGGATGTCCCTGTTGAGTAAGAACTGCCCCAATAGCATAGTCAGAGGCATCCGTCTCGATCTCAAATGGCTGCTGCAAGTCTGGTAAGGTGAGCACTGGGGCAGAACAGAGGCGATTTTTCAATTCTTTGAACGCCTTCTGTTGAGGTTCCGACCAAAAGAATTTTGCTCTCTCTCCTCCTTTGGTGACTTGACTCAAGGGCCAAGTGATATGAGAGAATCCCAACACGAATCTACGGTAGAAATTAGCAAGACCCAGAAAGCTGCGAAGCTCTGTTATAGTAGTCGGGGCTGGCCAATCCCGAATGATTTGGATCTTGGCTGGATCCACATGCACCCCCCTTTCATCAATAATGTATCCCAGATATTGAACCTGGGTCATGCCAAACGTGCATTTCTCCAAATTGGCACACAACTTGTGTTGCCGCAGTGTTTGGAGGACTTGTCAGATGTGGTGAAGGTGCTCTTCCCAAGTCTTGCTGAAGATCAGAATGTCATCCAAGTACACCACTACAAATGAGTTGGTGAATGGCCGCAAGATGTCATCCATCATCCTCATGAAGGTTGCAGGAGCATTCGTCAACCCGAAAGGCATGACCAGCCATTCGAAAAGGCCTTCCTTGGCTTTGAAGGCAGTCTTCCACACATCGGAGGGTTCAATTGGTACCTGGTGATACCCAGACTTCAGGTCGATCTTGCTGAAATATTTTGCACCTTTGAGTTGGTCCAGAAGGTCATCAATCCGTGGGACTGGGTACCTATTCCGGACAGTGATCTTGTTCAGCGCCCGATAGTCAATACAGAGTCTCCACGTCCCATCCTTCTTTTGTACCAACACGATCGGGCTCCCACAGGGCGATGAACTTGGCCCGATGTGACCTTTTTGCAACAGCTCCTGAATCTGCCTCTTGATTTCATCATTTTCCAGAACAGAGCGTCGATAGATCGGTCCATTGGGTAGCGGCGCACCTGGGGTCAGATCAATCGGGTGCTTGACCTGGCAGTGCAGAGGAACCCCTGTGGCTGAGGTGAAGATGTCCCCGTACTCCTCCACGACCTTATCCATTTGTTGTTGTCGTGCAGAGGGGCCCTGTCTGGAGGTCGTGGCCACAGTCTTCTTCTTGCCCTGGGGGTGGATCATCAGGAAAACGAATTTCCTAGTTTGGGAAATGAGCTTACTACATTGTTTCGCAGTAACCAAAGAGACAGTCGTAGGAGGTGGTACCTCTGGTATCCTGTACAACTTACTTCCCAAAGTAATAATAACAGCACGAGGTCGAGACTCATACACAGCATGACGCTTCCACAAGTATGGTTGTCCTAATAATACATCAGAAACATCAATAGGAGCAACGCCACATAATACCTCATCCGTGAAGGGCTTGATGCTATAGGGAAGGCGACACTGCTGGCTGACGCGGAGATCTCGTCCTTGGTGAAGCCACCCGATGGTGTATGGATGTGGGTGAGCTGTGGTCGGCAAGCCCAACCGCTTCACGGCGTCTGCTGAAATGAGGTTCTTTTGGCTCCCATTGTCGACAATGAACTGCACAGGGGAGCCCTTTACCCACATCTGGGAGTGGAAGAGACGTACCTCCTCCTCTGGATCTTCCGGTTCCTCCTTCTGGACCTTTGTAGTGGCAAAAGTGGCGTTGGGCTCCGCATCAATAACCTGTTTCCCTTTTTCATTCCCCTTTTCAGGTTCTGATTCGGAGTCGGAGCATGCATCTGACTCAGAAGCCCTCATCTCGGCCACTAGCGACTGCTTGGCCCGACACTCACTTGTGTTGTGAGTGGAGCTCTTATGGAACTCACACCACTTTCCCGTGTTCTTCTTTGGCTTTACGATGTTGTTCTTTTCTTGTGGCTTTGACGGGTTGTCTTTAGCCGCCATGCCTTGGCTCTGTCCTTTGTTCTGCGGTTTGGAAGCACCTTTTCCTTGCTTTTGATTCGCATATCCAAAGTCTCGCTTCTTCTGTTTGAATTTCTGCTCAATCTTGGCAGCATACCGGTATGCCGTACCAAGCGAGGAGATGTCGAGGAACTCCATTTCCTCCCGAATGTATCTGTGCAGACAACTGCGATACTTTAGCACCAAATGTTTCTCTGAATCTTTGATACCCAACTTTGTGCGCAGGGTATGGAACAGATTCGTCAGCCCGTGCACATCTTGATCCCTTTGTTGTCGCAGCGTGGTCCATTGTATGTACTTGTCCTCATAGCTCCCCACAGGATAGTACTGTTCCTTGACGGCGTCTTGGAAAGAATTCCAAGTTGGTACGGCCGAGAACAGAGAGGGTTCTGTCTGGTCCTTGTTCTCACAGTAGGTTTCCCACCAGTCCTTAACATGGGGGGTAGCTTCGAGGAGTGCAAAAATAATCTTCTCCCGGTCTGAAAAGTCATGAACAGAGAAATATCCTTCTAATAGATTCAACCATCTATCTACGGCATCTGCGTCTATTTGACCCTCAAATATGGGAATGTCAAAATTTACTTGTACCTTAAAGGGAGTCGCAACTCCAGAGTGGCTACTGGATGCATATGCGCCGCCGGTGGGCAGCCGTTGAAGGATATGAACAAAGTTATCCATCATCGCGTTCCTTTGTTTTTCGAGGGCCTCCTCGAGCAATATTTTGATAGGATCTCCTGCTCCCTCATCTTTCTTTTCGTCCCCCATGGGCGTCCGTCGAGGTTTGCGAGGTTGATCTTGTAAAGGTTCCACCAGATCAAGCCCTAGCTCCTTATACCCCGACCTCGTTGGGGACATGCAAAGAAGGATCGAGAAAAAGCAGACCGCTCTGATACCACTGATCCGGATTTATGCAGGAACGCAACAGAATGAACACATAACCATAAATACAGAGATGCAGCGGAAATAACACTTCATTTCATTAATATCAAATAACAGAAAAATGCTTACAGACATAATGGAAATAAAATAGCTAGGGTGCTGGTAGCGAATCTCTGAGAAGAGATGTGGTGGCTACAGACCTCTGAACTCAGTTACAATGAGGCTCGAGGGCCTATTTATTATTGAGAAACAATGGAGAGCCCTCAACATCCCAAAACCTAACCCTAGGAGATGAAGCGCCAAAACTATGGGCCCCGTTTGGGTAAATTGGTGTTTCAACTTCCCAGGGACGTAACTTTGGCATACTATCTCCGTTTGACGCACATGATACATCATTAGAAAGCTCTATCCGAGGACTACAACTTTTGTGACGACTTGATTATCAAATCGCAACAAATTTCATACCCAAAAAACGTCGTTTAGGGCCTCAAAACGGCTCCGGAAGTTCAGGACCCGAAAAACTGCTAAAAATAGTAAGTTATGCCAAAATTGAAAAACTGAAAGAGACAATGGTGGGGGCCCAAGTGGAATAGGCGGGTGGCCACCAATATCCACCTGGATCAATTGACATTCCCCCTCCTGATGTCGAGATGACGGAGCCCGTGGCCACCATCCTATACCTATCATCTTCATGAGATCCATGGTGGAAGCTCCCTCAGATAATTCTCCTTTTGTTTTGCTTGACCTCCCTTCAAAAATCACCTTGGGCTTAACATCGGTGGATCCTCCATCTACTTGTTCTTCCGTCACCCTCCATGACGACGCACATGTGAACCTTTCTTCTCATGATGATGAGTCAGGTAGCTTCGCTGCACCACATGGTATTTCTTCCACCAGTCACCCCATCTTCTATTTTGATGATGACATTATGGAAATAGTCACCACCCCTGACTTTATCTATCCCCCCTTACATCAAACCCATGCATTCAAACCACATACACCTTGTGGCCATTACATTGATACCCAATGTTTGGATAAGGGGGAACCCATATTTGAGAGACCAGGAGAAGCAATTCCCCACAACTCTCCTAGTGCATCTGGTCGTGTCGAGTCTAGTACCATCATTCTTCCCCATTTAGAAGAACCTTTATATTCCAATATCACTTCAAATCACTCTAGGGATGATCCCCCTCATCATTCCTTCTTCTTACATCAACAACCCAGTCCCCTAGACATTTTTGTTGACCAACCTGTGGGTTTTCTAGGAGAGCACCAGTTCATTATCTCAAAATATACTCTTTGGGATAGTGACACCATGTATGCCAACCCAGAAACTTAGTCCATTTGCTTCATATATGCAGTACCAAAAGAGATTGGTAATCCTCCATTCCCTTTTCGAACTGCATAACCATAATGAAAACAAATGGCGCACCACATCATAAAATGTGTTTAGATTCCCCTTTCTACATAAATTTTGGCATGACCACAACATGCTTGGGGGCACCTATGCCCCTCAACCATAAAAATCCCAGATCTTAGCCAAAAACAACACTGAAACCCCCTTTCTCTGACAGGTCACACTTTTTAGGTCATTTCCTAGGATAGGTCATAGTGTTCTTCCGAGTACCTGCTACCTTGGTCGCAGAACAGACCCCAAAAAGTGCGACCTGGCCTGTTCATGAGCTCTGGGTACCTAAAATAAAATTTTGATCCTCTTAATTGATAGAGTGTGGTTAGGCCTCTTACCTGCAACTGACGGATCTCGATTCCAATGGTTGGTTTGTCTGCTACGATCACCGCAAGATTTAGGGCCTTCTCTCCTCTCTACATTTACCACAGCTACACTTCCAAATGAGTGATTTTGGAGGGAAAATGCCTTATTAAAAGAGAAACCCTAGTTTTTTCTTTCACCCTCTGCGGCCAAACCGTAGCTCAGTTCGACAAACCGTCCATACCGTTGGAAAGCTCTCATCGAGCTGTAAAATGGGTATCTGTTAGTTTTTTGTGATTTGATACTTCACCTAGACTAATTTTTCCAAGAAGAGTCACTTCACCACTCCTCAAAATCAAATTTCTTCACTTGCAACACTTGTACTTGGGGCACCATCTTGCCTCCATACTTGTCTATGCTCGTGTCAATTTTTTTCATGAGTAACCATATTTTACTCATGTCTTTATGGTCCCCATTAGACCTTTTCTATGTGGAAAAGTCATCAAGTCGCCCTTGTTTAGAGCATCCGAGTTGAGTCATCATCGCATTCATGGATTCTATCCCGAGTCCCTTTGTATCCCGCTATAGTCCTCCATCCATCATTGCTTGGTTCCTCTCTCGTGTCACACATTATGGCCTTCGGTTTCACTGTCCCTTGTCCCCCTTGATGTTTTTTCAGTCGCTGCCAGTTCATCCATGCCCTTCATGCTCTAACAAGGGAAGTTGTCAGCCCGCTACTCAGTACCCCCCATTATCATCCCAGGTGTCAGTCTATCAGTTACTCTACTATTTTTTGTCTTGCCTTAGTTAAGGACCCCTTATTGCCTCACCTATGGCAGACCTCCTTCTTTCGACATCAGTTCATTCATTCTAGAAGACAGGTCTAGAGGACAGTGTACCTTGGTTCCAGATTCCACTCTTGTTCGGTGCCTCGGATCAGGCAAAAGGAATCCTTACTTCCCTTTGACTTGATTTTTTCTCAGTTACATCTCCTTACCACATAATTGAGATTCGTATCCTTGATGGTTCAGTGATGCAACAGATTGTACTAGAAATTCCTAGGTGTGTGTGAGATGTTTCAGACCTCATGAGGAGGTGGCCCTCAGGTAGCCCCCCACATGCCTAGATGACCTCTTCATTACAACCTTCGATGCATCTCCAGAGATTTGATGATGTCAGCCTCAGCTGCTTGCAACAACTTTTAGTTTGCATGTATTAGTCAGATTTACAGAGCCCTTTCCTGTTTACAGGGGCATTTTGGTTGTACTTATATCTCATGTACTCAGATATTATTGTGTAAGTTGTGGCTGTTATCCCAGACACAATATGTATGTGGGATTCATTATCATTTATCTGTCTCATGTTTATGCTAGCATGTACCATATAGCTCAGTCCCTTGTTTACTGGACGTATTGTTCTTTGTACTTTGTCTCGGCAGGCATAGGTATGCCTCCCCCGCCGCCTATAACACAGGTACTCACTCATAAAAGAGACTTGTCGCACTTGTAAGTCTCACCTCCTCAGGGTCTACTCCTCTCGTGCTTTGGTCTACCTTATATTTCTCTCTCTTTGACTTTCCCCTCGGTGTCTATTAATTGAGTTCTTACAACGTACTTCGGTCATACGATTAGCTCCCAATGCTCGCATGCTGGGGGGAAATCTGTTACACCATTTTTTGGGCATCTAACTTGTTACTATTATATGGACCAAAGTAAACCATGTAAGACCAATTTTACCCTAAGTAAAATTGCTTTCACTATGAAAAATAACTTAGTAATCCATATTTATTAAGTTGTTTATGGTATAAATAGGAAACCCCATGAGGAAATATTAAATAAATCCATATTTGTTTGATTTTACTCAAGGAATAATTAGTTAAACATTAGTTTAATTAATATTCCTGGTCATATTTAACCCAAAACAGGAAAATTAATTAGCTAAATCATTATTTATCTTATTATTTTCTAGGAATAATGATTTAAACCTTATTTAAACAATATTCCTTGTTAAATTTGACTAAATCATTTATAAATAATTGAATAAATCATTCTTTATTTAATTATTACTCAACCACATCCTTAAAATAATAAATAAATCATTTATTTATTTATTATTTACAAATAAAGGGATTTGACCAAATTCAAATTCCTTTTCCCTCAAACGAATATAATAAAATATTCCATAAAAGTTGGATCTAGATTTGGTTAATAATATTTTAATTATGCACCAATATCTAGACTAACTCAATATTTTGTTTTAAATAGAAGGGTTTTTCCATTCACTCACTACCTTTTGTTGCCTAAAGATCACTCTGGATCTATACTTTTGGTCTGACTTTGATCTTCCATCATTGTCATATTTTGCTACCATTTTTATTGTGAGCTCCCTTTGAGTTCCATTTTTTGTCTGGGTTTTGTACACCATCAAGAGAGAGAGATCTTAGATCTGAAGTGTGAGGACATACAAGAACCCATCCCACTGAGGGGGACTTGTAACATCTTTCTATGTTCCCTTCCCAGGTGTCAAAAATACAAAAAATCTTTAAAAATATTCTTGTCTTGTCTATTGGATGCATGGAGCAACTCTTGATTTTATTTACTGCTTAATGTCTTTTACTGCATAGATCTAGATTGTGTAGCATTTATCTTGGTCAACTAACTACAGATCTAAATAAATTGGCAGCCATCTTTGATGTTAGGGCTGTTTTTTATGCACAGCTAAAGTGAGCTTTTTTCGTACACTTGCAATTAGAATTCATCCTAACACCCCCCATGAGTTGTTGATACTCGGTGGGATTTCTCGACTTGGGCCCAACAAAATTTACACACAACTTCTTAAAGTTGAGCTCCATTGATGTTGACACAGAATTACAATCAACCATACCAAATCTCTCCAGTAGCTTCACGACATATTTTCCTTGAGAAAGGAAAATCTTGCCTGGCCTTTGCCAAACCTCCAAGCCTAAGAAGTAATGCATCAGTTCTAGGTCTTTCATCTCAAACTTGGAAGCTAGCTCCCTCTTACACTGATGAATGAGAGGGTAAATACCTGTCAGGAAGAGATCATCCACATAGAGAACTAGAATGAGAGGCCTTTCTCTATCAACCTTAAAATAAAGGTTTGGATCAACATTACTTCGAGTGAAGTCCAAATTCATCAAGTAGCTATCTATCTTCTCATACCAAGCCCTGGGGGCTTGCTTCAACCCATATAGGGATTTATTTAACCTGCATACATAGGTGTCTCTATCTTGGACTTCAAACCCCAGAGGTTTCTCCACATACACCTCTTCCTTTATTGAACCATGCAAAAAATCAGTCTTCATATCCATCTGATGGAGACTCCATCCTTGCGTTGCAGCAAGGGAAATAATAGATCAGTTGGTGGTATAGCGGGAATCAAGTGAAAATATATCATCATAATCTATGCCTTCTTTTTGAGAGAAGCCTCGGGTAACAAACCTTGCCTTGTACTTTTCAGCATTACCATCAGATCCATGCTTGATCTTATAGATCCATTTTGAGGTGACAATAGATTTGTCCTCCAGTCTCGGGACCACTTCCCAGACATCATTTTTCATAGTGGACTCATATTCTTCGTGCATAGCATCCTTCCAAACTTGATTCTTTATGACTTCTTCAAATTATCCGGGCTCATATTGTACAATTGTACTCATGGCTGTTAGATACCCTTGATATCTATTCGGCTTCTTGCTTTCACGGAATGTCCCCCTTGGGGCAATATGTCTCTCGACATCTTCTAGAGTATCCATGACCCATGCGGGTCTTCTCTTATTTGAAGGAGGTGAATCAAGAGGATCCATAGGTCCTTCAACATCGGGCATCGGTTCATCCTTCAGCTCTTCCTGCTTCCTTGCTTCTTCATCTTCTTTGTCTTCCTTGGAGCAAGGAAGATTTCTCACTTTCTTGAGGACAACATCTTCATTGAAGGTGACATCATGGCATATCTCCACTTCTCTTTGACCAGGAACATAGATTCTATATGCCTTCAAAGTTTCACTGTACCCCACAAACATTCCCTTCTTTCCAGAAGCATCCAACTTGATTCTCTTTTCTTTCGGCACATGAAAGTAAACAGGACAACCAAAAACTCTAAAATTAGAAACATCAGGTCTCTTACTAGAGAAGACTTCTTCGGGTATATTGAAGTCCAGAGCGGAATGTGGGCATCTATTTTGAACGTACACATTAGTGTTCACAGCTTCTCCCTATAGAAACTTCGGAAGACCTTTGTCATATAACATGGCATGGAAAGCTTCCACAATGGTCCTGTTCTTTCTTTCAAAAACACTGTTTGGCTCATGATTATACATAGTTGTGTCTCCCTCTTAATTCTAGATTCATTTCCAAAGTCATTGAACTCATTTGGCTCATACTCAGACCCATTATCGGTCCTCAAAACATTGATTCTCTTCTCGGTTTGATTTTCCACCAAGGCCTTGAAGGTACAAAACCATTTGAATTCTTCGTCCTTCTTCAAGAAATATATCCAGATCTTGCGGGAGAATTCATATGTAAAAGTCATGTAATAGGAATATCCTCCCAAGGATGTCACGGGCATCATACCAGATAAATCAGAATGTATCAACTGCAAGATATCAGTTATCTTTGTGACACTTTAGGGGAATGGTCCCCTTGTATGCTTCCCTTCCGCACAACCTTGACATATACCTTCATGATCATCTTTAAATTCAGGCATCCTTGTCACCACCTTCCTTGTTTCGAGAAGGGATTTGTAATGAAGGTGTGCAAACCTCTGGTGCCATAACTCTATTTGAAGAGTTGTATCACATGACATAGCCCCCAATGGACTTCCTCCAACCTGGTAGAGTGTATCCACTCTAAAACCAATAGTAAGAGCTCCTTTGAATTTCTTCTTCCAGATGCGTACCTTTCCATCAACGAATTCCACCTTGAATCCTTTGTCTTCCATTTCTGAAATAAACAAAAGTTTCTTCTTCAAATCAGGTACGTACAACACATCTTGTAAATGGAGGACTTGACCTTGAGATAGATGGAGGGTCACAGTCCCTGTCCCTTTCACGGGATAGGTGGCATTATCTCCAAAGATAATTTCTAGATTTTTATCCTTCTCAATCAAATCAGAGAGGGTTTCTTTATAACCAATGAGGTGCCTTGAAGCACCACTATCAATTAACCAGACATCCAAGGTGTTAGGAGGAGATGTAGAAAAGAGGGCAGATACAAGAATAAATTCATTTTTCTTATCATCAACAACATTAGACTCATTGTACCTGGAATTTATTGACCTCTTGAAAGGTTTCCAATTTCCACTATGATTAGAGGGAGCCTTTATTTTTCCTTTGAACCCGTTGTTCCTTTGATTTCCATTCCCCCTGGAGTTGTTGTTGTCATTATCCATGGGAGAGTCCCTTCTATTAGGGCACTATCTTGCATAGTGACCAAACTTGTTAAAAGAGTAACATATTCCCTTCCTTCCTTTGGGCCCCGCTCTTCCATGGTTTTTATTTCTCAGGCCACCATGGTTCTTCTTCTTTGCATGAGCGACGAAGGCAGTAGGATCACTTCCATTTCCATTAGAGGGATGATCTCTCTCCATCATTCTTGTCTCCTCTTGAGTGCATCTCGTTAATATTTCATCAAAATCAGGAATCACATTATTATTAAGAATAGTGGTATTGAATACATACCAATTACGGGGGACACCTATAAGCACAATGAGAACCATATCTCGATCAACTATTTCTTCTCCAACAGCTAGGAGATTTTTCCTGATTTTAGTGAGCCTCATAAAATAGGATTGAATGGATTCATCTTTGCCCTTCTTGATATTCTTCAATTGATTAAAAAAAGAAAAGAACTTGATTAGAATTGCTAGCCCTAAACATGCTAACCAAATTATCATACATCTCTTTAGATGTGCTCAACTCATAAATATAAGCAACCAAGTGCTTATGAATAGAATCTCGGATAATCATATTTTCTTTGATTTCCCCTTTTCTATACTTTTTCTTTGTGGCAACCGATGCATTTGATGGAGGCTCATGAATCTTCCCCTGCACATAGTCCACGACATCATGATCTTCTGAAGCCAAATCCAAGGACATCTTCCATGCATTATAATTAGACTTATCAGTCAACTTATCATCAAATTTGAAACCATCATAGCTTGAGGAGGCCATTGGTCCTTGATAGGATTTCTTCTTTAGTGATTTATTTTCACACTAGCTTGGGATTTGTCTTCACCTTAGCTCTGATTCCATGTTATTTTTAGATAACCATGGTATGTTCTATGCTTAATGAAATTTACTTCAATATTTATAAGGTCCGATTCAATTTAGCAATAACATAAACATGAAAGTTAAATGCTGATAGAACATAATAATAGATCAAGAGAAGATAAGCCAATAATATAGATTGGATTTTACAATTCTTCTTGTTCAGCAAGGATATAGGATAGTGTGCATTACGACACTTAACATGATGCACCATCCAACAAAGTATTTCTCAACATCAGATCAGCCAACCCTCCAAGTGTCACACACCCCTCAAAGACATCGCCTCAAAAGTCAATGCTAGTCAACAAAAATTCAATGCAGAAAATGTCAACGCAATATATTAGGGCTTTAGTCAATGGGTTCCCTTTTCCTCGATATTTGTGCCCTCTAATGTGGCCTCACAATATTAGAATTTATGAAAAATATGGAGGTTGAAACTCCAAAGTTTTACCATGGTCAATGCTGGTCAACGCACAGCAAAACATCCCTAAAACCAGTCCGCACTTTTACCTAGCTTTAGCTCCGCATGTGTGAGAGAAAGAGGCCTCCAAAGGCTAATTGAACCAATCAAATCACAAGAGACAACGTGTGATGAGTTGATGAACAAATGATCTCCAAGTCTCAAATTTATATCCATCAATGAGGGTGTGTGACACATCTATTAGGCTTCTGAGCCTACATTACAAATCTGGTAGACCTTGCACATATGTGGAAAATAAAATCAAAATATATGTTATGCTCATCCAAAAAAGATGATCCTTAGATCAATATTGTACCTCTCCGAAAGAGGAATTAAAAAAAATATGATCATCATCATATGAGCAGTGAAACCTAGATTTTGGACCTAGTTGCCCAAAATTAACAATAAGGAATTAGTAGACAACTCAAAAATATTGGGTAGATATAGTTTGGTAAGATTATCCTTGAAGGAATCTGGAAAGGAAGAACAATGATGATAATCGTCCCACGATGCATAATCCGACATCATGATATCCATGATGATCTCATATGTAGGAAATGTACGAGAGAAATAATCATAGGATGTGCTGTAATCTAAAGAATAGTTAACCCAATGTATTGACGAGGAGAGGGTAGAGTATGCTGAATAAGCCGAGTAAATGGCTTCATAGTTGATCTCAATGGGATTGAGCGACATATAGTCACCAAAAATGTCAATATTAGATTCATCTGGTACTATCTAAGGATCAACTGTAATAGTACAAGAAGATATCACGTTGATATAGGCAACCGAAGTAGAAATATCTAGAAATGAAGAAGGAGGAAGCGAAAAGGTTCCCATTAGAGAGGAATCCTTAAGCAGTCCAACCTTGACACGTTGATATGGGAGTGGGGTTTCACTTTCCCCCACGTGAGGGTCGCTTACAATAACTTAAGAACTAGAGGCAAAGAAAGTGACCTGATCAATGGCTACTATATTGCCTTTATGAGGAAAAGTGATCATTCTAAAACATGTCGAAAAAACAACACCCATAACATAGACCCATGTATGACCAAATATAATATTATAATATAGCAGTCTGTCGATAAATTCGAATTCTACTGATACAGTCTTGCCGCCTAATTCTACTTGTAGATAATTTAAACTTCCATTAGGTTTATAGCTTCTTCTATCAAAAGCCTTCAGAGTGCTTGGTGACTGACTTAATTGGGGAGAACCAATAGCCTTCCAATAAGACATGGACATAATACAGGTTGAGGCTTGGTCGTTCATAATAAAACGATGGATATTCTTACTGCGAACAACAACCTGGATCATGAAAGCTAATTGAGCTGGAAGCCGAGGTGTATAGTTATCATGGTTAAAAACTACCAAGTTAGAATTTGAGGGATCAATATATCCAATTGCCGATAAGACTGCATTCTTTTGGGCAAAGAAATTTTTTAACACCTCAAGAATATACATAGCTGAAGGAGCCTGAGCCAAATCCTTAACTATGTTATAATTCAGAGAAACTCTTGTGTGAGCGTTAAATGTATATTTATGGATAACACCTTTGGGATGACTAATCGTTAACTCAGTAGGTACGACATTTGGAGTAGGATCCGATGGAGATGCATTTAAACTAGTAGGTTGATCAGTAGCCTGACCATTCAAGGGATTTGCATTACCGTAGTATTTATTTTGGGTGGCCATGATAACATCATTTTTGGGCTTAGCAGAGGAAAGCATCAAGACTGAGTTAGAGGAAGCGGGATCTCGGGAAACCATATTGGTCTCCTGATTTAGAAACGAATCTGTCAACACGAGTGTAGTGGATGATTTAAGAAACTGATTCACTTCTTCTCGGTGTGGACAGTCACAAGTGAAATTCTCTTCATTACAAATCAAACATGGGTAACAAGGTTTCCTCTTTTCTTCAGAAGACTGCTTGTTTTGTTTATCTTGCGGAGGTTTACCTTTCTTATTTTTACCTTTTCCTTTATTCTTACTTCCTGGTTGCTGAGATTTGCCTTTGGAAGATTAAACAACATTGATCTTAGAATTATAAGTTGCAAGAGTGGGAGGAGGGATTTGAGCAGCCACAACAAGAGCCAAACTAGATGGTTTACTCATCGACTGTTGGCTAGAAGAACCAATCATGCGATCGGTGACATGCAATTCTTTACTAGGAGGTTGAGGAAAAATATTGGAAGGTCACAGAGAATTTGGTATTTTATCATAAAGCATGCCGGATTGGGTGTAAATGAGATCTAAATATTGGGCATGAGCAATTACCTGCTCTTTGTGTTGAGAAATCTAGGGCATAGCAATTAGGTGATTTATCTTCTAATGATAACTACTTGTGAATGCTTTTAACTCCTTTAGATTAGGATCTTCTCTTTACTTATATTATTACAGTGTTCTTCTTCATCAAACAACTACCAATGCATAAATAATAAAGAGACAAGAGATAGAATGTAGGCGATCAACCCGAGCCAAATCCTCTCTCACTTGAGAGGAAAACCCAATGAATTCTTCTTCTTATAGAGACTTCAATTAACGAATACCAAGACCAAGAACCTTGATCTATTAACCTCTCAAAGACCAAGTCACAAGGCATCCTTGATGAGTTTCTTGTTCCTTTGGTCAATGATAGTCAAACTCTTTGATTTTTTCTCCTTCTTGGCTATCCTTCAGAATTTCGGTTCTTTAGATCAGTCTTGCAACTCTTGGCCTCCTCATAAACCCTAGTTGCATTATGTGGGAAGTATTACCACCAAATTTGCACCCTTGTTCCATTTGCTTTAGAGAGAGATCTATTCTACTTCAACTCGACATGCATTCTTGACTTGTCTTCTTCCTTAATTTGGTTTCCTAAAATGACTGTGATAATATCAACTTTTCTTGCAGCATATGATGCCACTCCTCCTCACACGTGTGATATATTTTAGCCCTGAAATAAACCCAAAAAAATTTGTCTTCTCGTCCTTCCTTCTTTGCCTGGAGAGACATTCTTCTTATTTGATTCTCACACTTCTTTTCTTGCTTCAAATGCTTGAACAAATTCCTTGCTTCAAATGAGGCCGAGTTGCCCTATTTATAGTGGTTTGTGCATCCACAATAAGCCGAATTGAACTAGAGCCTAGGCCGACATGTCATTTTGGAAATATCCTTAGGCCGACATGAGAAATAGCTTGTGACAAGGTCTTAGAGGGTGATTGACACATTCAAAATTACTTCTTACAATATGGAACATGTATTCAACACATGACATTTACTCCTTAGAATTTATGACTTGATGTCAAAACCTAATAGATCTTAATGGGAGCTTCGACTAAAAATTAAATTTCTTGAGCATGGAACCCATGAATCAAGCATTACAAAATAATTTTATTTTCTTATTTTCATCAATTACATAAAATCATAATTACACATGTCATTATGAAGGTCGAACCTTGTTACACTTTTCAACACTCCCTCTTAACTAGGGAGGTATTCATAATGGTACTTGGTCATTCTCAATATGAATAATTTCTTATAAGAAGAGTCAGATTAGTAACCCATCTATTTAGAATCATATTAACCATCATTGTCACATAGAAAGACCTTGACTAATAAATATATCTCTCCACAAGATTAGAGCACAATGCTGGCGAGATCAATGATGCATTAACACCCTCATCATTGCCTCTCTCAGAACATACTCTACTCAGATTCTCATAATATGTTCCACTAGGACTATTCTTATCTTGGATTCCAAGTCCTCAAAGAATATCGGTCATTTACAACTACTCTTATCTTAGATTCCCTAACTCATCCTCGAAGAGCATAAGATGTCAGATGTTTACCCAATGCTCTATTCTTATTTCCCATGTGAAGACAAGAATTATGTGTATATCTCTCCCTCTTAAATTAGGGAGGACTTACCCATTCCATTGAAGGAATGTACCCATTCATAGTAAAGGAATGTACCCAATCTCCCTCTTAAAATAGGGTCTTCACCAAGCTCCCTCGTGACCAGGGATTTGCTTCCAATCGAAGAACTTGAAAAGAAAATCTTAAAAAGAACTAGGTGAGAAATACTATCTCAATCATAATGAAGATCTTTTACTTCCTTTTTCTTGGACTTGTTTTCAACTTCCTCTATTTTTTTGGTGATATGGGATTCTTCTCTTCCTCTTTTTTTTTATTGTCCTTCTTGATCTTAGGACAATCTCTTTTGTAATTCTCATATTCTTGACATCCATAACATTAAATCTTAGTCATGTTCCTCTTCTTTTTCTGAGGACCAAACTTCCAATTTTTCCTTTCTATTTTTGTCAGTGTAGTATATGCTTGATTTTGCTCACATGATCCTACATCAGATTTTGCGTTTAGCCTAGATTCTTTAATATTTCATGGTGACCATAGATCCTGAAATTGAGTAGATTATTTCTTCCCATGAATTCTTGAAGTAAAGTTACCCCATTCCTCTGGTAGTTGATTTAGTACTCATTAGGGGAATTTTGAGGCCTAAAACAGGCCTCCTAAGGAAAATGTACAATCAAAATTCACTTTATGAGAACCAATCACATTTTAGGGGATGAAATCATCCCTAATGGTTGAGGTGAAATTTCTTGAGTTAAAGGTACTTGCTTGTCACATTCTCAGTGGTGGATAAAAACTCATGGTTAACCATGGTATTGCTTTAAGTACTTTTAAAGTTATAAAGTAAAGTACTCATAATAAATGTCATTTCACATTTTTTGAATAAAACAATATTATTGACATTTCGTATTTTTTGAAAGAAACAAAGCATATACCTACACAATTTTCATGTCTTTACACATTTTTGAATAAATATTATATTTGTATATTTTCTTATATTTATTTTTAAATTATATTTTAATATCATTTTATTTAATATTACAATTTCAAATTAATTATAAGTTAATATCTATACATACATGTTATACATATGAAATCAAAATAAATAAAAAAGTGACTTTGTAATTTTAAGATAAATCAATTCTATAAATAATATTATTATAATATTGATAACAATATAAAAATATTAAAAAAAAAAAAACATTTTATTTTTGTACCATGAAAAAAGGTATATTAGTTTTGTATGTTGAAAAAAGTTATATTAGGTTCAATATAGTTTGGGGCAAAAAAAAATCTAAATTTCAATGTATTTAAATCTTATATTATACTTATAAATATAAATTAAATCTATTTCAATATTTTTTTCTTTAATTTTAAATATAACTCAATTCATTTCATTACGATTATATTAATATTATATATTATTATCTATATATTATGAAAAATAATCTAAATGATGTAGAATATATATTATATTCTTTTTTATATTATATATTATTTCTTCTTATCTTATAAATCAAATCAATTTAATATATAATCTAAAATTCATACATAAAATAATATATTACACTTATTATATTATATTAATTTTATATATAATACATTAATTACATGTTATTATCCAATTTAAATAATATAAATATTAATTAATAACATATTATATAATCAAGAATTTATGAATTTATATTTATATTTTATTTTTAATTATTTAAGTACAAAGGACAAATGCATTAGCTGTTCAATGATAATGATAATGAATTTATATTCTCATTCTTATTGTACCAAAATAAAACAATTTTTGAATTGAATTTAACCATGGTTACATGGATTGTAGTGCAAAAAGTGAATTACAAATTCATAAATATTATTTTATTGGTTTAGCTATTATTTTATTATTTCCTTAGGAGGTCCATTTTAGACCTCAAAATTCCCCTAATGACTGTAGTCATTTCCCTATTAGACATGATTTCTCCCATATCTTGAATTTGATCCCTGATTTCAGATATCCTCATAAAGTATGAGGCTATTCCTTCTTCTTTTGACATCCTCAGCTTGTAGAGTTCTTTCCTTAATGAGATAACTTCTCCTGTAGTGCTTACGGAATATAACTCTACTAGTTTTTCATATATTTCATTTGAAGTTTCGAGTTTAGATACATATGGAATAAGGGGATCTTTGATGGATTCTATGAGAATCCTTTTAGCGCTCAATTCCCATTTCATAAAATTTGCAAGTGCTTGAGCATCTTATCTTGATGGTTTCAAGATATATCCTTTGGTATGATCCATAACCTCATTTTCAATGAGATTCAAATCTATCCTCTTCTTCCATGCAAGATAGTTTGAAGCCCCAACCAATTTGTTTCTTTCCTTGCAAAAAGACATTTTGACAGATTCATACATAAATATACGTACTTGTGAAGATGCTTCTTCCACTTGTTTCCTCCTTGAATTTGGTGATATATAACTTATCCTTGATAAAGATAGGTCTCTTCAAGAGTGATCCTTCACTCCATAAAGAAAGAGATCACTTTAGATCCTTTGAGTGTGATGTCTTTGTTGATGATGACTTCTTGATGGTGTCCTTTAATGGCAAGGACCTTGCTTCAACGAGAGGGGATTTTCCTTAATTTTTTTTAATGAAGATGACAACGTCCTTGATATCGCTTCTCTTGAATGAATAGACTTCAAGATACCTTGATTTGTAGATCTCTTCAACTTTATTAGGGTCTTTTTGATATTTTGATGATGACTAGAGGATCCCAAGTCTTTTGCTGGTGAATATTTCTTCTTTGAACTAGGGTTTTGATACTTCATTGTAGATTTTGACTTCAAGATTATCTTCTTAAATTTTCTTTGATGTCTTTCTCGAGATTTGATCCTTGAGTGTCCCTTGATAAGATGCCATTCCTTGAATTTTGTCACCTTAGCTCTAATACCATGTTGATAAATCTAGGGCATAGAAATTAGGTGATTTCTCTTCTAGTGATAACTGCTTGAGAATGATTTTAACTTCTTTAGATTAGGATATTCTCTTTACTTAGATTATTATAGTTTTATTCTTCATCAAACAACTACTAATTCATAAACAATAAAGACACAAGAGACACAAAATGTAAGCGATTAACCAGGGTCAAAACCTCTCCTACTTGAGAGGAAAAACCAAACGAATTCTTCTTCTTATAGAGACTTAAATTGATGAATACCAATACCAAGACCAAGACCAAGTCACAAGACTTCCTTAATGAGTTTCTTCTTCTTTGAGTCAATGATAGTCAAAATCCTTGCTTCTTCCTCCTTCTCGACCATCCTTCAGAATTTCAATTCTTTATGTCATACCTGCAACTCTCGACCTCCTCAAAACTCCTAGCTACAATACGTGGGAAGTATTACCACCAATTTTTTACGCTTGTTCCCTTGGCTTTAGAGAGAGCCCTATTCTACTTCCAACTCAGATTGTGTTCTTGACGTGTCTTCTTCCTTAATTCGGTCTCCTGAAACGACTGTGATAATACTAACTTTTCCTACAACAAATGATGCCACTCCTCCTCACACGTGCGATAGATTTTAGCCCTAAAATAAACCCAAAACAATTCAACTCATAATACTTCCTTCTTCGCTTGGAGAGAGCTTCTTCTTATGTGATTCTTACACTTCTTTTCTTGCTTTAGATACTTGACTGAATTCCTTGCTTCAAATGAGGCCAACCTGCCCTATTTATAGTGGTTTGTGCATCCATAATAAGCCGACTTGAACTGGAGCCTAGGTCGACATGTCATTATGGAAAAATTCTTAGGCCGACATGAGGAATAACTTGTGACAAGGCCTTGGAGGGTTATTGACACATTCAAAATTACTTTTTACAATATTCAACATGTCTTCAACACATGACATTGGCTCCCTAAACTTTATGACTTGATGACAAAACCTAATAGCTCTCAATGGGAGCTTCAACTAAAAATAAAATTCCTTGAGCATGAAACCCATGACTCAAGCATTACAAAATAATTTTATTTTTTTCTTTTCATCAATTACATAAAATCATAATTACACATGTCATTATGAAGGCTGAACCTAGTTTCACTTTTCAACACTTTTCAGCTAAAAATTGGTTAGGAACAAAATTTTTAATCAAACGATAACAAAGTCACCACTCATGAATGTGATCAGAGATGTGAGTGGTGCCAATTTGTTTGAAATTGTTAAAATTTTAGTTCTAGTTTCATATCTGATGGGTAACTGGAAATGTGTTAGGAATGTGGTAGTCAAGGCACTGAAATTATCAAACAAATTTCGTGGTAGTTCAATATACCATTTTGCTGCCATATCGGTGAGTGTATGCTGGAAAATACATCAATGAACAGAATCATCATTGGGAGAGTTCAAAGAACACCACAAATGATAACTCATCACATGTGTGGATGGGCCTTCTCCATGATTTGCATCAAATTTAGGG
The DNA here is from genome assembly GCA_034641835.2 of Pinus albicaulis. Taxonomy (NCBI): domain Eukaryota; kingdom Viridiplantae; phylum Streptophyta; class Pinopsida; order Pinales; family Pinaceae; genus Pinus; species Pinus albicaulis. Next base: position 1,130,509,473 of record CM076578.1, on the reverse strand, counting down.
ATATCACTGGGAATTTTTGTGGGAATAACTGGCCATTAAGGGGAATGAGCTTTGGGATCATTGGTGAGCCTTGTAAGATATGAACATTTGAGAGTTTATACAAATGGAAACTGTCTATTGAGGATCGGTGGAGGGTATCCTAGGTAAGATGGGATAGCTTAAGAAACAAGAATCTATGTTTTGGGACAGGGAGGATTTTGATAACCAGAATACACATACATAACCTTGCTTCTTAGCTCCAAGATAACCTTGTAAAGGTTGAAACAACTGGGTTTGGATTTGTTGGCTGTTAGGTAATTGAGGGATACCTTGATACGGTTGATACTATTTCCCTATGGGATTTTGCATCATCCCAACATAAGGTGGGTTAGCTTGTTCCTGCGCCATACCATTTACATTATGACCCATTTGAATTTGAGGAATGACCTGAGTAAACGGTTGTGATTGTAAATGACCTTGAAAATGCTGGGCATATATGGCTTGAGAGGCGTGAGATACCGATGGAATAGGTTGAGTTAAAGATGAAACCTATAAAGGTTGGCTTACATTCAGTTGAGCTACCACAAGTTGAGATATGGGTTGTTGAAAAAGAATTGGAGATGTAGGTGGAACAAGTTGAGAAACTAAAGATGAATCCACAACCAAACTAGGTTGTACGGGCGTGATAGGTTGCCAAACATTAGCAACCATCCCGGAATTTGGAGGAATCATATGAGGCTGAGCACTAACTTGAGGAGATGGAAATATACCTACAACAAGTTTCCGCCCTACCAAAAGAGGAGGATAATATGGAGGCAACTTCCCCCCAAGAGGAGGGTTCCCAATAGGAAGTGGATTGAGTTGTTGTAGGTGTCCATACCCACTAACATAAGGACCAATCTGCTGCTGAACTATAGGAGTAGATGGAGGAGGAAGAGTAAACTGTGTAACACTCATCAAAGAAGTACCAGATGGGATTCCAGATGTAGAGGACATGGGAGAGGTCCATCAACTAGATGTTGCGCCAGAAAAGGTACCAGACAATGATTGGTAACCAGGCGAAACAAACAGACCACCACAAAAATGTGTCCCTGACAATGTTACATACATAAATGAAGTTTCAACATGGGTTGTCTCAGGCATAGTACATACAAACTGAGAAACCATAGCAGATTCAGTCATGGTTAACTATCCTAAAGAATATTGTTGTGAGAAACTCAAGGGTGAGTTGAAAAGGAAAAGAATTAGACAAAGGAGCTTGTGATGGAGTATGAGGAGAATGAAATGGATGGGTTTGATAAAGATGATTTCCTCTAAAATGAATAGGAGAGGAAGGTTGAAGCTCTTCTTGTGGAATCTCTTCGATACTCACAAGGTCAAGTGGAAGTGGTTCACTGTCAAGTCTAAGATATATAATTTGTGGTTGGGTATGAGACAAAGGAAGAGAAGAGGAAGGTCCTAAAATAATAGGTGCATATAACTTAGGTACCTTAGGTTGTGTTGTCTTTGATTCAGTATAGTCGAGTTCAATAACCTCAGGTAATGAGATTTCAGGTGCTTCTGTTTCAAGCGTGTCAGACTCACCAACCAATGGAGAGGTAATCTCAGGTTCTGTACTCACAGGAAAAGATGATTCTAGTGGATCTAGCATAGGTGGAGGACCATAAGTAATAGCTCCTGAAGTACTAGATTCGATAGTTTGCATCTTTTTGTGCTTCTGACAACAGTCAGGAGTTGCCTCAGGTGGAAGAAGAGGATTATTTTTCATTCTACACGAACGATGGAGTATAAGGTTTTGTTATTCCACATTGGTTTAATAAATTTTAAAAATTAACAACAAAAATAATTTAAATAGGGTAATCTACGCGTAAAGGTTTACGAAGCAACTGTGAACTACAATATACCACCTTGAAGAACCAATGATTTACGTATGGGCCAACAATCTCCCCAAATTCTATGTTCAGTGTATCACAGTGTACAAGGCGACCGACTCGATTACCTATAGTGAGGATAACAACCTATGGTGGACTTCCAAAATATAATCGACGGTACTTGGAAGTGCAGTTAATGTTAGTGTTTTCTAATGCGTAACCGTACGATGAGAGTGTTTCCATATATGCTTCATGTGTGGAGCGCCATCCACTATACCCAAAGGTACATGGAGAACATTCCGATACACTTACGTATGTGGAACGAGATATCACCCTTGGAATGAAACACTAGCAAGAAACGAAGACTCTTATGTTTATAGACACTGAAACACATATCTAGCAGATTTCTAGATGTTTGCGTTAATGATTCAAATGCTCATTAATATCAGTTCAATAAATTTTAAATTTGATCTTGAATTAAGTTTTAGTTTTCAAGGCTCACCACGAATTTCACCTGAATATCCTAAAAATGAAATCTAGCATGATGAAATGAAACTTTTATTTTCAATGAAAATGTATGTATGGGAGGTAAGAGAACAAAGAGTATGCAACATATAAGATGCAACAAGCAAGATATTTAATCAATTCCCCTAATATAATTGTTCCTAATTCCAAATTCACACACAAAACCCTAGATGCAATGCATGATGTATAATTATTTTTCTTTTCGATTCCACTTAGTTTCTAGATGAAAACTAAGATATTTTCCTAATCACTGATAAAAGAAACTATTCATAATGATGAAAGAAACACCAATTCTTGCAAGAAATCCAACAATCAAGCAATTAGTTTGCTAATGACCTAATTAACAAGAACAAATCAAAATCTAAACAAATTATTATCAAAGGCACTCAAAACCAAAAGAAAACAAGATGAAGGCTTCCAAGAGACCAAGACACGCTTAGGGACACGAGGACCAACTTGAACAAATTTAATCAGAGAGAAAATCATAAAAGGATTTTTTTTTTACATTAAACAAGGGTGAGTGTAGGTGTAGAATAAGTCACCGGGTTCGACGAATTTTATCCCTGGGGTTCGAAAATTCACCGAACCTGAAACAATGTCGAACAAATTTGAAAAAATTCACTGACTTTAATGTCGAACCCGAACTTGAACTTGAACCTAAACATAATGGTGAACTCCAACGAATTTTTTAAAAAATTCGTTTAAAAATCGCGAAAAAAATCGATTAAGTTCGGCGGGAAGTGAGGGTTTCATTTTAAAATTTGTTTGGTAAGTAAAAATGCCCGAGTGACTACAATATGAAAATTTACAAACCGTGTCAGCATGCCCTCGTGACTACAACCTTGAGTCTACTCCTGCAGGCTGCACCTTGGCGACGATGAAGATGACCACTGCCTCCTGCTCCAGTGCTCACGATGCTGAGTGCTCCACTCCAACCTCCAACGTGCAACAATGAGTCACGATAGGCTCCAACCTCCAGCGTCGAGCCATGAGTCATGACAGGCTCCACCCTCCAATGTCTAGCCTCTCGTTGCAGCCTCCAACCTATCACTCCAGCTTCTTGGCCCAGCCTCCCACGACTCGCTCTAGCCTCCAGCGTCTCGCTCCAGCCTCCCGCGACTCACTCCAGCCTCTAGCCTCCTGCTATCGACTGCGCCCTATTCTAGACTCTGTCGACGGGCTGCCTCAATGCACTTCTGGTTGAGGGCTCATGCTCACAGGTTAAGCTACAACCTGCAAGCATCACGATTCACGAATCACAACTCACGGGCTGACTCAATGTTGCACTGCTGGCTCACGCTCACGCTCAAGCTTGCAACCTGCACAGTGCATGCATAGCCTTGGCAAGTTGGCCCTTCAGACTCCAGCCCTCAGTGCCCATAGCCCACTTCCCAGTGCCCACAGGTCCATTTCCCATTTGCAAACTTACAATCACATAATCCATTATCCAGTTAGGCAAGCTTCCTTTTTTTTCCTGCAAATTAAAAAAAGAAAATTACTGTTTATAAAATTATATATACAGTTTTAAAAAAATTTATTGTTTACAAAAAATTATACAGTTTAAAAAGAAAATACTGTCTACAAAAAATTTCGTGCTTGCAAAAAACTTAGAACTAACTCAAATGTAAATTAAAAAAAAAATTGCAGACATTTTAACCTTTACTTCAGCAATCAAAACCTTCAGATTTCAATGGCACCCCCAAATCAACTGCTATAGCATGGAATTTTGTCAAAAAAGAAGGGAAAAATATTTTGTGTCAGTTGTGTGGACATCAATTCACTGGTTCTTTAACTAGAGCAATGGATCAACTGCTTAGTATTAGAAATGGAAGTGGAGGTGGTGTTGAAGGCTGCAATAAGATCTTAGACAAAAGAAAAACCACAGTGAGAAGAAGAGGCAGCGAATTGAGAGGGAGATTGCCATGTCTTCCTCAAACACCATTAATTCAATCTTAGCCATTGGTGGATCAAGTTCTACTCCAGTAAAAACAGGTGGAACCAAAACATTAAATCAATTCTGGAAACCTGTGGAGAGACAAGAATTTGATGATGTTGTTGCATAATTCTTTTATGCATGTGAAATTCCCTTTAATGTGGCCAAGAGTCCATATTTTAAAAATGTAATTAAAAATGCCATTGATTTTGGGAAGAGCTATGTTCCTCCCGGATTTGAAGCTTTAAGGACCACTTTTCTAAAGAAAACAAGAGACAGAGTGACAAAAAAATTGTCTCAGAATAAAGAGTCTTGGAAGCATACATGATGCATAATTTTGAGTGATGGTTGGTCAGATTTGTGTCATCGCCCATTGATCAATGTACTTGTTTACAGTCCTCAAGGGGTACTTTTCTTGAAGGCAGTTAATGCAATGGATCAGGTGAAGACATCCAAATTTTTTTTTGGAATTTTGGATGAAACAATTCAAGAGGTTGGGGAGAAAAACGTGGTCCATGTTATTACAGATAATGCATCAAATTGTGTTGGTGCAGGGAAGATGATTATGGAAAAGTATAATCATATTTATTGGACCCTTATGCAAATCACTGCATGGATTTGAAGTTGCATGATTTAGCCAAATTTCCTTGGGTCTATGAGACAATCCGAAGAGCCAAAACAATTGCAAACTTCATCATCAACCATAGTCTCACTTTGAGCATATATAGGAAGAATGCATCTAAAGAGTTGTTGAGGCCTTGTCATACAAGGTTTGTTACTTTTTATATTACTCTGAAAAGAGTTGTTGAGGAAAAATCAAGCCTAAGAGCTGTTTTCTGCAATACTGAGTGGGAGAGATTTGCCCTTTCAAAAAAAACTAAGGGGAAACATGTTGAACAAATAGTGTTCAATAATGGATTTTAGGAAAATTCAGACAAGGTTTTAAAAATATGTGGCCCAATTGTTACTGTGCTCTGCATGGTTGATGGTGAAAAACCTTGTATGGGTTTTTTTTATGAAAGAGGCCATTGCAAGTGCTTTTAATAATGTGGAAGCTGATTACCAGGAGATATGGGAAGTAATTGATCAAAGATGGAAGATGATTCATATCATTACATGCAACAACATGTTATTTTGGCCCTAGATTGTTTGGGCTATCATGACATGGGGATGAAGAAGTCGTGAATGGACTTATCTAGGCTATTGAGAAGCTAAATCCAGATCCAATAATTGCAAGTTTGGTCATATGTCAATTGAGAGCATATAGGTTATAAGAAGGGCTATTTGGAACACAATCAACAAAGTATGATAGGAGCATAAGTGATCTAGCAGTATGGTGGGAGTTTTATTGTTCAGGGGCACGAAAATTGCAAACTTTTGCAATTCGTATCTTAAGTCAGGGATCAAGTGCATCAGCGTGTGAAAGGAATTGGAGTTCCTTTGACCACATTCATTCCAAGAAAAGAAATAGATTGTTATCTGGAAGATTATAAGATCTTGTTTATGTTCGTAGTAAGTTGCAGTTGGCTTTGAAAAATGTGGCTAAAGAGTCATCCAATTCCTCTACTCCATGGATCGGTCATGTTCCTAATGCATCAAGGGATGAAGCTGATTTTTACATTGATAGTGACATTGACAGGGAATTGAGTGATGAATCTGATGCTGATACATCTAGCGGATTCCCAACCCCTACTGCTCTTGATGATATAAAGATTTTTGATATAACTAGTGGGCCACAAGAATATCAAGAATAAAACTTGAGTTCTCGTTTTAGACTTCTAGTTTACTTTTTGCATGAACAATTTTCTAAAACTGCCCAACTACTTTAAAGTTTATATATTTTGAATACGTTTTTATCAGATTGTTTTCAATATATGAAATCTGATATGGCCCATGGTTTTATTGAATTTGATATTCTTATGGGTGCTTGTAATATTCCTAAATTAGCATGCAATTAATTGGAATATTAATTTTTGATTTTGCCTATTAGTTTGAAGAATAAGAGGGTATGGAGACCCATAAATCTCCTTAGTAGGAATAAAAACACTCCTTATGTGAATGGGGGGTCATCTTAGTAGCTTGATTAAGCAACCTTATGTGTGAATAGGGGATGGAGCATGTGGATTTGGTCAAATTTCACCAAATCAACATCGCTGGTATGGAAATAGTAGACATTCAATGAGGGACAACGCAATTTTCAAGGGTGATCCTTTGCATAGAAGTAGTGGCTTTAATGAGTGGGGCCAAGGGTGAGGAAGCTCACCAAGCATATAAGGAAGGGGATGGCAGCCATTGAGAGCATGTGTTTGGATTATTATTTGATTATGGTCTATTATGACTTGTGGCTCTCTTCAGCTGTTTAGTTAAGATTGCAGTGCTGTTTAGCATAAGGGTGTTCCCGAGTGGGAATCCCACCTTCATCCTTGGGGGAGTTTGAGTGCCCACTCATGAGAAGTTATAGAGAATTATTTCCACATTCCGACATCAAGCCAAGCTACAAATTTCTTCTACAAAACAGATTTCGTTTAGATATGTGCTGAGTTGCAAGGTGCAGCAGTGGAGGGTTGAGAAACCCAACTTCTAAGCTTGTTTTCTAGTGGAGGGAGCAACCCTTCATCAAGGAAACTTGTAAGGGAGATCCTTGAGCTTCATTTCATCATTTAGCATTAGACTAAGGTACTACTATCAGTTACAACACAGTTTCATGAAGGAATTGCGTTATTTCAGTGAGCAGTTGCAGTAGAGGGTTTGGAGCCCTAGTTGGGGGAGCTAGGTTTTCAGTGAGGGGATCAACCTATCATTTGGAGAATCTATAGGAGGAGTTTCCATACATTTCTACATCAGATCAGCCACCTCCTATCAGCTATCTAGTTGCAGAGATTATTCAGCCCTAGGGCCATATTTTTATTTTCTACATTTTGTGTATTTCAGGAAACCCTTCCTAGGTTATCTTGGAAATGTGTTTGGGAGCTTAGATCTCTACTCCCGACATTATTTGAGCCATATAAAAGCAGATCTATGTATTGAAATTTTCCAGCAGCAATTATATCTACTAAAACTACGCTATTTTAGCGATGGGCATTATTGTGTAGCAGTGTTCTTCATATTTCATATACATGTTCTCTTGAGGCTTGTTTTGCCTAACTTGAGTGACTTTTCCCTCAAGATCTTGTATACATTTTGCTGCTATAATCTTAATATGATGGCTATATGATCTTCTTACATTTTATGTGTTGATTTATCACTGCTATTTCCATTATTTTGTTCAATATTGCTGCTTTCCCCATTTGAGAATATTACAATGGTATCAGAGCATAATCTTGGCTCAGCCTGTGGATCCCAGCCATTATGCTATCAAGAAAGTAAGAAGAAGAAGAAGAGATCAAAATAATGGAAGGAATGAGTTTTGTCTCATCTCTTTTCAGATCTATGAAGGACCTCTCCAAGGAGGTCAGGCAAAGGAGAATGGAGAAAAGCAATGGAACCTCAAGAGGGTTTCAAGATGAGGAAGGTCAATGCACTTCCTATCAACAGAAGAGAAAACTGGTATTGCATAGAGCTCCAAAAAAATATACTATGTCCACTTTCTTTGAAGAGGAAGGTGAAATACATGGAGATAACTTAGATCATGAGATTCTAAGTGAGTATCTTGCAGAATATAAATCTCAATCAAGAGTTTTCAAAGAGAATCTAACTCTCCAACAGTTTATTCAGATCAAAGAAGAAAGAAGAGCTTGCAGTAATAGAAGAAGAAAACAAAATAGATTCCTATTGTGTATTTTTTATGGGTCATCCACATGCACAACAAGGGCTTGGAGGAGAAATTTAGATGCACTCTTCCTGCTACATCCAGTAGTAGAAATATAAGCTGTTTAGATTGCAGCACTGCACCTTGAGGGCGAAGCAAACATTTGGTGGTTCAGTCATTTGAGTCATGCCAGAGTTATCACTTATGTAGATTTTACTCAAAGGTTGATCAAGAAGTTTGACAAGAAGAAACCAGAAGGAAAGAAGATTCCACCACCACTTGCTGTAGGGATACTTACATTAGGAGGAGGAACACTTGCACCTTTGCAAAGTGGTCTTGATCTCTTAACATTTAGAGTCCCATGCTTCAGGAGATGCATGAGGAGGAGGAGACTTATACTAGCGTTGGTGCAGCAGTAGAGGAGAAGCCATCATCATCACCAGTAGTTGGGGAAGTCATCACACCGATGGGAGGAACCCTTGTAGCAGTAAAAGATGTTCCCATGCTAAACCAAGGTATGCAAATGTTTCCACTTTCTATTATTTGAGCACATCATATGGAAGGTTGTGGGGACATGCCATTACATGACCTATGGTCAAGACGCACTGTTGATTTGGAGCAGCAGGCTATCACTGCGCAGAGGACCCTTGACAGGTTCAAGGAGGAGATATACACTCATCCTAGTATGTCATTGTTGAGTTGCACACAACTCTTGGGGTTGGAGTGTACATTTTTGGAGGATAGGATGAGTATTGTCCTAAGCAATCCAATGTAGAACTATATGTTCAACATTGAGCATGATCATGAGACAACAAATGCACCATCATGGAGATCAACAACGCTGTCATTGAGAAGCAATGATGAGTTGGGGGCCCAACCATTATTGGAGCATTCCAATGACCATTATACATGTGTATCAGGGGACAGTCAGATGGTTGATGAGATACATATTATCTCCCATTACTATGATGGATCCTTCTTGATGAGCACTTCACAGCTCAATGAGAAGACTTTTCCTTCAGCATACTTAGATCCTTATGGGTTCAACATGGTCATTGATGAGTGGTCTTCATATGGAGATCTCTAGGAGGCTGCACTTCAACATCCCAGAAGTGTAGAGATAATGATTTTATTTGGGAGAATGGTATTCTACATTGGAGGAATACCCATTTGGAGCATGACAGTAGACACTCACCATTGGTTGGATGGGTGATGTTGATGAGAAAGAGGCTGGTGCGCCACTTGCAGATCTATGACACAGGGCAGCAGGAGGCATGGCTGCGCTGGCTACTCTTGAAAGAGTTTGGTCAACATATGACATATCTTACTTCAAAGGGTATGTTGTTGGTTGGGACATGGCATGACACTTAAATCAGGTGGCAGCAAGGAGTTTGGTTGCATTGGGGTGATGTGACATTTTTCATTTCAACCATCATGTTTTCACTCCATGGCATATATGATGGAGATGTGAAGAGGTAGCAATATCTATTGTTGCTCTGGTTACTCTTGGGAGAGTATGGGCTGATTTTCTCCCATACCTTGCACTATGATTTAGGAGTGGTGGATGGAGAAATCTACTACCAGGATATGATCTTGTTGACTTGGACCTCCAAGCACAAGGAGAAGGTTTGGCATTCAGCACATGGGGATTTTCTCTCCAGTCACATTGATTTCATGAGGCCATACCGTACTATCATGGAGGGATTCACTTGGGAAGGCATCAAAGAGGAGATGCACCATTACATGAGGATATGCATGGATTCTTTGGAGGAGGGACATAACTCTTTGATAGAGTTAACACAACCACTTCCTTCCTCACTGGGGATGAGGAGGGGTTCATCTATGAGTCTCTTCACCAACTTGTTCAAGGTACATGGTAAGAATTGTGCTTATGTGCATCATGATTCACTTGCTATGTGCTTGTATTTCTTTGCCATACATGTACAAGTCATTGCTCCAAGAGGGAGAATTCTCTCTTATAGACCCCATGGTCCATTTGGGGCCATAAGCAGTGATGGTGATGGTCACTCCCTAGGAGATGTTGGGGAGATGATATCTTATTCAGGGTGTGCTCAAATTGCACCTCACATCATACACCTTCTCCAATCATGTGAGAAGATTGGGGCAGCAAGCAAGTGGTTGGGAAACCACTCATCATGCCATATATTGATGAATTTGGGAGTCAAACTGCGCTGATTGCACTTGAGGGACCATTTTCCTTCTCCGGTATTACACATGGCAACTAGCATGACTTTGATTATGATCCCATATGTTGATGATGTCCTTATCATTATTGTGAACATGATAGGAAAGATAACACATGGATTGGATATTCCCATTAGTGATGAGATTCTCCACATTTATTATGCTTCATACTTCAGGGAGAACATTGGACAATCCATGATTAATAGGTGCCTCTCATGAGAATTTGGGAAGATTTTTCCCATGAGTTACCATTTTGGAGGGTGAATCACTTTGTGTGGATGATAGCTTGGGGTATGGAGCTTCACATGGGAATGAAGGTTCCCAACCTTTTTCTGATTCGATGCCTCAAAAAGGCCTCTAGACAACATATAGTTGCCTTCATGGATATCCCACTTTTTCATGATGAGAGCCATTTGGATTTATCACCAAAGGCTTACTTATACACTTGGGAGGAGCAACTTGGGGACATATTGATGAGAGAGCATCTTGTTCATTGGAGGAACTTATCATATGAGGATGATACAGGAGGAGGAGAGGAGGCTCTTCAATTCTACCCCTACACTTGCTTGAGAACAAGCAACATTTGGGAGGGGAGGATTGTAATATTCCTAAATTAGCATGCAACTAATTGGGATATTAATTTTTTATTTTGCCTCCTAGTAAGAAGAATAAGAGGGTATGGAGACCCATAAATCTCCTTAGTAGGAATAAAAACACTCCTCATGTGAATGGGGGGTCATATTAGTAGCTTGATTAAGCACCCTTATGTGTGAATAGGGGATGGAGCATGTGGATTGGGTCAACTTTGACCAAATCAACAGGGACATCGCAGTTTTGGAGGGAGATCCTTTGCATAGAAGTAGTGGCTTTAATGAGTGGGGCCAAGGGTGATGAAGCTTACCAAGCATATAAGGAAGGGGATGTTAGCCATTGAGAGCATGTTTTTGGATTATTATTTGATTATGGTTTGTTATGACTTGTGGCTCTCTTCAGCTGTTTAGCTAAGATTGCAGTGTTGTTTAGCACAAGGGTGTTCCCGAGCAGGAATCCCACCTTCATCCTCAGGGGACTTCGAGTGCCCACTCAGGAGAAGTTCTAGAGTATTATTTCCACATTCCAGCATCAAGCCAAGCTACAGATTTCTTCTACAATGCAGATTTTGTTTATATATGTGTTGAGTTGCAAGGTGCAGCAGTGGAGGGTTGAGAAACCCAACTTCTGAGCTTGTTTTCTAGTGGAGGGAGCAACCCTTCATCCAGAAAGCTTGTAAGGGAGATCCTTGAGCTTTATTTCATCATTTAGCATCAGGCTAAGGTACTACTATAAGTTACAATGTAGTTTCATGAAGGAATTGTGTTATTTCAGTGAGAAGTTGCAGCAGAGGGTTTGAAGCCCTAGTTGGGGGAGCTAGGTTTTTAGTGAGGGGATCAACCTCTCATTTGGGAATCTATAGGAGGAGTTTCCATACATTTCTACATCAGATCAACCATCTCCCATCAAATATCCAGCTGCAGAGATTATTCAGCCCTACGGCCATATTTGAATCTTCTGCATTTTGTGAATTTCAAGAAACCCTTCCTGGGTCCTCTTGGAAATGTGTTTGGGAGCTTAGATCTCTACTCCTGGCATTATTTGAGCCATATAAAAGCAGATCTATGTATTGACATTTTCCAGTAGCAATTATATCTAGTAAAACTGTGTTGTCTTAGCCTTGGGCATTATTGTGTAGCAGTGTTCTTCATATTTCATGTACATGTTCTCTTGAGGCTTGTTTTGCCTAACTTGAGTGAATTTTCCTTCAAGATCTTGTATACATTTTGCTACTATAATCTTAATATGATGGCTATATGATCTTCTTACATTTTATGTGTTGAATTATCACTGCTATTTCCATTATTGTGTTCAATATTGCTGCTTTCCCCATTTGGGAATATTACAGTGCTACTGCTAATGTCTATGATGAATTTCTCACCTTGTTTACTATGTATGGAAGTTGGTTCTTTATTGGCAATTTGGCACATTCTTTCATGGTTTATATGTGGAAATGATTTAAATGTTTGAGCAATAATCCTATGTGTTTGCAATGTGCATTATGCACTTTGAAAATCGACATGCTTATTTATTTATGTGCATCATATTTATCTTTCGATGCCTTAATATATATATATATATATATATATTCAAATTTTTATATGTCGAATTTTATGTCAAACTTTATCGGCAAAATTTTAGGTGCCGAACTTTATTCGATTTCAAGGTCGTCGAACTCGAACACAAACAAGAACACGAACCTGGTGACTTAGGGTGTAGACAAGCTACTAGTGCTCTGCAACGTGCAAAGAAGGCTAGGGAGCACTGCAACGCTCTGTCTCTAGACTAAGGGGAGCGCTAATCAAGATAAAGCTAAGTTCTGACACAAAAATCAAATGAAGCTCAATGAAAGGTCTTCCTAGGGTCAAATCAGACTGAATGTGACAATGGAGGTATGTATAAGAGGTGAAACAAGTACTAGGGATAAGGAAATCACCAAGGGAAAGAAACAATCTCCAACAGAGTCGCCAATTTTTTATGTGGAATTTACGACTGCGGACAAAAGTATCTTCCCTAGACCTGGCAGATTGGTCTAAAACAACAAAAAACAAAGAACATAAAGTTCCCCTTAGAGAAATTGAAGAATGAATATATGCTTAGTTGGAATCTGTCGCAAGATTTACTCTCCATAAGCTCCAATCGTAGATCCGATTACTATAATTAGAACTTGCACATACAATCATAACAAGCCAAAGATATGCGACATCTATGTAGCATTATCCAATTACTCTATTCAATGGATCAACAAAGAATTGAAACATATGAATGTAAACATGACATAACATATATAGGGAAACAATATACTCTTTGTATTGGTATGAATAAGAGAGAGTTTACAAGCAAGAATAGTAGCTGATTTTGTAGACATCTCCCCAAGTTGACTTGTCCTTCCTTGTCACAAAGCACACCTCAATGTCACCCCGATGCATGAAGATGACGACTCTCTTAGATTCAAGGTGGCGACATGAAGGCATGATCAATCCAAAATCCAACCCTGCTGTTGTAGATGGCTATAAATTTATAGGAGATTGTGATAGTTTAGGAATTCTTGATGCGAGGATGAGATCAAGGGATAAGAGGTGGAATCTCCAAGGTAGGATCACATAGGAATCAAAGTTCTTATCCAAGGTAAATGGTTGAAACAACTCTTGGAAGCTTCTGGAAGAGGAAACTTTGGATTCTTTTTATTTTTCCTGTATTTCAAGAATCAACACACCACCAACCAGGGACAACCAACTGCTGATCAACGTTGGTGCAGAATGGAGCAACTTGCTGCTGAACGTCGGGTATCTAAAGGGCTAGGGTGTGTTGGGCCTTAAAAGCACTGATTTGAAGTAGTCAGACCTAGAAACCCAGAGATTTGGAATACTCGTGCTCATGGATTTGTGCACGGATGATGACAAGGTGTTCACGCATGTTAATTGATCTGGTTTGCAGGCCTATTGACCAGATGCGACAAAATGGCCTATAACAAGATCCCTTGAAAGAATTATATACATAGAAAAGGTCAATTTCATTTGGATTATCATTAGATGAGATCATTTATCTCTATTTTTGAACGTGGAGCTTTGAGGGTTTTAAGACGCTTCTCCCCGTCAATTTCGATGGTGAAATATTCCACCGTAGTTGACATTCTTCTTTCTCGCTCTGTCTCTGTTTTGACATAGGAACACTTCTGAAAGAGTAGAAAAATTCTTATTAAAGCGATCACTGATTTCTGGGCATAAGGTCACTGTTGAGGCAAGCGAAATTCTCTGGGTTAAGGCTCTTCGTTGGAATAAGTTGAGTTGTTTTTGGCTCCGGGTACAAGAACTCTAGAAGATAACAAATTCCTGTCTGGGATTTTGGGCACATAAGGATAAATAAGGAGTCAACATGGGCATTCTACCGGTATTATTCTCTGTTCTAGAAGGCTAGAGCGAGTTCCTGCTGGTATTAATATTGTCATGAACACAGTAACAACGAAGTGAGGTCGTTTCTAATTTATCTCTGGTAATTAGTGTCGGAAAACGTGCTTCCTCTCAGGCTTGTGTTCAGGCACAACAAAGGGAACAATTTCCTAAATAAACCCATTTTAATGAAGTCGAGCTTTGGAACTAAACAAAAAAGGAGATCAAACAAGGATTCTGTGCAAGAGGACAGACAAATTATGAGTTTAAGAACTGCGAACTTCAGGTGGCGCGATCTAGAGCCTTTGATTAATTAACGTAACTCTGTGACCGAATTCAGACCATCGTGGCATGATCTTGAGCATCAATGTTTATCAGAGGGCCCCTGTAGTTGGTTGCAAAACATGTGATCGGATCCCCTACAACGAACGAAGGACAGGTGTTCATTTTGTGGCTTGACCCCTGGGTTGGAAAGAAAAACAAACGTTGAGACCACCACAAACGCACTATTTATTTCTATCTTGGATTGAAATTAACATTGACACAAACAGATTATGTAACGCTGACGCAGATAAACATTGCAAAGAACACACTATGTATTTCTGGAGTCGATTTGAATTAGGTAAGGGATAGTCGGGCACGCATCTGGCTATATGAGGCTTTTTTATAACCGATATTGACGTCTGGACATGCAAATTTGGATAAAATTGAATCCTGGCCATACGAGGGTTCAATAATCTACTATTGTATCACATGAAGTATCTAATGGTTATATCTGGTGGTTTGCGGTGTTGATATCACGCGAGGACGAATTTGGCAGCAAGTTTAATTCTGTAGCAGCCAAATTAATTGAACAATCCCAAGGAGCTTTCTGGGGAATACCCGAAGGATGGGATAGAGATAGGCCTTGAAACAGAGATCATTCCTTATCTCCAGTAGTTGGTTGCACTTTAGGGTCCGACATGCTTAGTACCCTAGGCCAGTCACTGCGGCAGTTTGGAATTACAGATTTGCAAGAAGTGATATCGGTGCATTGGTTTCAAACTACGTTTTAAAGCTAGATAAGTATAGTTGTTTATCATTAGTTATGTGGATTTGAACTTGGTTGTGGATTTTTGCACTGTGTTAATGAACCACTGTTTACATGTAATTGATGTGCTGGTTATGTTTGAAACACTATTGGTTATTTATGTAAGAAAATGAATTCGTTGTGAAGCCCTAGTTGTATGCAGTTATTTATGTAACAAAATGAATTCGTTGTGAAACCCTAGTTGTATGCAGAAAACCCTAGACGAGTGGAGGCCATTAAAAAAAACAAAATTGTCCTAACACATTACAATCATATTCTCTAAATTTCATTTGTCATCAAAATTTTTTAGAGTTTTCATTTTTAAATATTCTCTATTCGAATTTCATTTGTCATTAAAATTTTCTAGAGTTTTCATTTTTAAATGTTGTTGGAGTGCGAGTGCACATTCAATACGTGATAGAGCTTTTGCATTAGTTTATAAGTGAAATAGAAAAATCACAACATAAAATACAATATTTAATCAAATACACATGTTTATGAATACGAAACAACTATTTGAATTAACAACTTGGATCCCATTAAAACATATTTTTGGTAAATAAAAAAAATATCTATCTTATTGAGAATTTACAAAGGAGCACATCACATCATTGTAGAGACTAGACAATATTTCATCTAGTTTAGTGTTCATATACCATAGTCTCTATATGCAACATTTTCCAAAAAAATAGCAAATTTCTCTTGTATATTGCTTGTAATTTGTAAATACTACAAAAATAAAGGTTGTTACTTATAAATAAGGGTGGTTATTCATGTCCATCATAATTGACCATAAATGCATGAGTATAGCAAGATTGTTAAAAGTGGCAACTAGGGTGAACTCCACCTTGGAAAACTCATATGATGGAGATGATAATTTTGTTGGATTCCTCTTTCCAAGAGGTGCAAAATTGATCAAAAGATCATCTTGTTTGGATGAGCAGAAGTGAGATTTTGAATTTAATCTCTCACACATGTGCAAATTGACAAGGTCGACCAAAAGTCTAATGTAAGCTCATAAGCCCCAATGGATGTGTCTCCACTCTCAAGGAAGTGTATAAATATGAGAGACCTCCTCCTCATTTTGGACGTAATCACTCAACACATTCTCTCTCCTCATTGGTTCATACAAGGAGCAACTTCTCTCTTCTTCACACGTGTGGCAAGGGTGACCAGAAAATTTTGAAATCGCAGATCTATTTTTAGGTTGAACTGCATAGTGTTGACCAACGTTGACCGAGGGTCAACTTCACTCCTTTTTTTGTGTTTTTCACGCAAAAAGTTCGATCTTTTTAGGCCACATCTTCTGGCACAAAAATTGATAAATTCTGAGCAGGTTGACTTGTGTTGACCACATCGTTGACTTTCTGTTGACTGGGTTTGACTGAGATTTTTGGATCTGTTTTGGGCTAATTTGGACTACCTTTGAAGGCCACATTGACTAGGTTTGACCGAGCTAATTTGGAGGATTATTCTTGCGGATTTGACCAGCGTTGACTTTCTAATTAGGGTATCATGTTGATTGCTATTTGACTGGACTATTTTGACAGTGATTGGGCAAGTGTATTTTGTATATTGTACTCTCTCTCTGCTGATATTTTGAAGAATAATAAGAAGATTTGATCAAAGGGTTTTCCTCGCATTGGGGTTTTTCCCTGGCATTCGCCAAATATTGTGTCTTGTCTTGGCCTGTCTTCTGCTTATTGTTTATGTTCTATCTACATTTACTATCAAGTTAATGTGATTATTAATATGGAAATTGATATTGGGCTAATAAGAAAATATTGAAGTAAATTGATCTAAAGCATTGAACATACCGTTGTTATCTAAAATTAACATGGTATCAGCGCCCAGGTGAAGATGAAGCCAAAGCAAGAGTGAGAAGAGAAATCACCAAGATTTGTTGGGCAAGGTCAAGGGTCAATGCAATCCACATCTTACTTCAAATCTGATGACAAGCTCAATGATAAGTCTGATTACCATGCATGGAAGATGTCATTGGACTTGACTTTGGAAGAGCATGATGTTATGGACTATGTATAAGGAAATATTGTTGAGCCTCCTTCAAATGCACCAGCTGCCACTAAGACAAAATACAAGAAAGGTGAAAAAAAATCTAAGAAGATCATCATGGATTCTATTAAAAAACATTTAGTTGCTTACATCTCCAAGCTAGGCACATCTAAGGAGATGTATGACAAGTTGGTTAGCATATTCAGGGCTAGCAACACAAATCAAATTCTCTTTCTCAAGAACAAGTTGAAGGACATCAAGATGGATTGAGGAGAATCCATCCAATCCTACTTCATGAGGATTAACGAAATAAAAAATGATCTTTTATCTATTGGAGAGGTTATTTTCGACTGGGATCTCACTCTTATTTCCCTTGGAGGTCTTCCCTGAGCATGGAATTTATTCAATACCATTATCTTCAACAATGACATGATTTGAGTTTTTGATGAATTGTTGACTAGATGCACTCAAGAGGAGACAAGGATGATGGAAAGAGACATGCCTGCTAATAGGAATGATCCTACTGCATTCTTCGCTCGTGCTAAAAGAAAGAACAATGCTGGTCCAAGGAATCAAGGACAAGGAAGACCAGGATTCAAAGAAGGAAGAAAGGATAGATGTTTCATTTGTAACAGGTTTGGCCACTATGCTAGAGTGTCCCAAAAAAAGGGATACACCTCGAGATGATGATTACAACAACAACAATTTCAAGGGAAATGGAAATCAAAGGAATAACAGGTTCAATAACAAAAGGAAGAGAGATGCTAACGTTGCATGATATGGAAATGGTCAACCTTCCAAGAGATCGATAAACTCCAGGTATGATGAATATAATGTTGTAGATAACAAGAAAAAATAATTTCTTCTTATATCCGCCCTCTCTGTTGCCTCTCCTTCCGACACCTTGGATAATTGGTTGATTGATAGTGGTGCCTCAAGGCACTTCATTGGGTACAAAGAGGCCCTCTGAAATTTGATTGAAAAGGAAACCAATTTGGAAATCATACTTGGGGACAATACCACCTATCTTGTGAAAAGGACAGGGACAATTACTCTTCACTTAAAGCAAGGTCAAATCCTTCATCTACAAGATGTATTATATGTACCTGACTTGAAGAAGAATTTGATATCTATTTCAGCGATGGAAGAAAAAGGATTCAAGGTGGCATTCATTGTTGGAAAGGTATGTGTTTGGAAGAGGAATTACAAAGAAGCATTCACTCTTGGATTCAAGGTTGATACTCTTTATCAGGTTGGAGGAAGTCCGTTGGGAGCCATGACATGCAACACTACTCTTCAATAAAAATTATGGCACTGAAGGTTTTCTCACCTTCATTATAAAGCTCTGTCTGAAGCTAGAAATATGATCACATGTATTCTCGATTTCAAATTTGATCATGAAGGTGTTTGTCAGGGTTGTGCCGAAGGAAAACATACAAGGGGACCATTCCCCTCAAGTGATAACATGACTACCGACATACTTCAATTGATTCATTCTGATTAATCTAGTATGTTTCCCGTAACATCCTTGGGAGGATATTTGTATTATGCTATTTTTATGGATGAATTCTCTCGCAAAACTTGGATATACTTCTTGAAGAAAACAGATGAAGTATTTAAATAGTTCCGCTCTTTCAAAGCCTTGGTTGAAAATCAAACAGGGAAGAGGATCAAAGTATTGAGGACCGATAATGGAACCGGATATGAGTCAATTGAGTTAAATGACTATTGTAGGGAAGCTAACATTAATAGGGAGACCACTACTACTTACACTCTCAAAAAAAAGGGAGTTGTCGAAAGGAAGAATCGAACCATCATTGAAGCTACTCGTGCCATGCTTCATGACAATGGCCTACCGAAGTTCCTATGGGGAGAAGCTTCCAATGTTGTCGTGTATGTTCAAAATATATGCTCACATCAAGCATTAGACTCCAAAACTCCCGAAGAAATATTGACCGGTAAGAAACCTGATGTTTCTCACTTTATAATTTTTGGAAGTCTCGTATGTTTTCATGTGCCGAAAGAAAAGAGAAGCAATTTGGATGATTCTAGGAAGAAGGGAACATTTTTGGACTACAGTGAAGCTTCAAATACATATAGAATCTATGTGTATGGTCAAAGGGAAGTGGAGATACGTCATGATGTCACCTTCTATGATGATGCTTCCCTTGGGAAGGTTAAAGGTATTTCTATTTCAAAGGAAGACAAAGATGAAGATGCAGGAAAGCAGGAAGAATCGAAGAATGAATCGATGACCGATGTTGATGGTCCGATGGATCCCATTGATCCACCTCCTGGTGAGTCCTCTTCTTCAAAAATAAGACCCTCATAGGTTAGATATACCCTCGAAGATGCCAGGAGACATATTGCACCAAGGGGGACATTTCGTGAAAGTAAGAAGCCGAATAGGTACCAAGGGTACTTACTTGCCATGAGCACCATTGTTCAATTTGAGCCTGGAACGTTTGAATAAGCTGTGAAGCACCAAGTTTGGAAGGATGCAATGAACGAAGACTATGAATCGATCATGAAGAATGATGTCTGGTATGTGGTCACTAGACCAAAATACAAGTCCGCTGTCACCTTGAAATGAATTTACAAAATAAAACATGGAGCTGATGGGAGTGCTGAAAATTTCAAGGCCATGTTTGTTGCCCGAGGCTTCTCGCGAAAGGAAAGTATAAACTGTTATGAGATATTTGCACTGGTTGCTCGATATACCACCATCTGTTCGATTATTGCCCTTACTGCCTCACAAGGATGGAATCTACATCAAATGGATGTCAAAACTGCATTCTTACATGGCTCTCTTAAGGAATAAGTTTATGTAGAACAACCCGAAGGGTTTGAAGTTCTAGACCGAGAATCTCATGTATGTAGGTTGAAGAAAGTCCTCTATGGGTTGAAGCAAGCCCCAAGGCTTGATATGAGAGAATCAATAGCTATTGATGAAGTTGGGATTTACAATAAGTGAATCTGATCCGACTTTACTTCAAGGTTGATAATGACAAGCCTCTCATTTTGGTGCTCTATATGGATGATATTTTTCTGACAAGTGTAGACCCTCTCATTCATCAATGTAAGAGGGATTTGGCTTCTGAACTTGAGATGAAAGACCTAGGACTGATGCACTACTTCCTAGGTGTGCAGGTCTAGAAAAAGCCAAATGAGATTTTCCTTTCTCAAGGAAAATATATTGTGAAGCTGCTTGAAAGATTTGGGATGGTGGACTGCAAGTCTGTGACTACTCCGATGGAACTCAACTTTACGAAGCTATGTGGAAGTGTTTTTGGGCCCGATTTGGGAAATCCTTTCGAGTATCGTCAACTCGTAGGGGCCCTGATGTTCTTGGTGAACTCCCATCCGAACATATGCTTTATAATGAATACATTGAGTCAATTTATGGTCAAGCCTCATCACATACACTGGATTGCTGCCAAGAATATTTTGAGATATCTCCGAGGCACAATCAACTATGGATTGAGATACATTGTCGGGAATTTGAGGCTCCATGGATATACTGATGCTGACTAGGTTAGAAGTGTGGTGGATCATAAGAGCACATCTAGATGTTGCTTCTCTCTAGATTCTGATTCGATATCTTGGATGAGCAGGAAGAAAAAATTGATTGCTTTGAGCATCGCTTAGGAAAAATACATTGTAGCAAGTATGGCATGTTGTGAATATTTTTGGTTGAGGAAGCTCTTTAATGAGTTGTTTGGGCATGTACTAGATACCACTGTGATCTATTGTGACAACCAAAGTGGGATTCGACTTTCAGAGAATCCCATGTTCCATGACCACTCCAATCATATTGATATCAGGTACTACTTTATCCAGGATATGGTACAATGGGATGCCGTAAGGCTCCATCACATTCGGATTGATGAGCATGTTGCAGATATTCTCACTAAGCCCCCAGGGAAGGTCAGATTCTTAACCTTTTGTGAGAGACTTGGAGTCATGGACAAACCCTCTTATGAGGGTCCCGCTTGAGTTGGACATTGAGCTCTGGGAGCTCTGGGGGGCTTGGGGGTACTTCTTGGAGCTATGAGTGACCATAGGGGAGGTTCACCTTCCCCTAGTGATGCTCTATGTAAAGAGTGAATGGTTTGACTTCCCCTATGATACTCCCATTGTTGGTTGATATATGAGCAAGTTCAACCTCTCTTGTTGATGCCTCAACATACATCCTACCCATGCAGTCTGGGACTCATGGGAAGTACCTCTCATCTGGCCAATGAGTTGGGAAATGAAGATAGAGACCATAGCACTACTGATGGACACATCGTTAACTGTCGTACTCTCTATGCTAGGATGCATGGTGTTCAACAACTTGATTTGGGATCAAGTTTGGTTGAGGTTTTTACCTCTAGACTGACTTTAGGTCAGTGGAGAGTGGCAAGGTCTTATGACTCACTCTTGATCAAATTCTTCTTCATTATTTCTTCATAGTTCAGCAGAGCAGTGCAAGGATGACAAGATGGTACAAGTTGACAGATGGATTTGCAGGTGGATTTCTTACTAGTTGAGAGGGAGTGTTAAACTTGACAACTAGGGCCAAACTCCACCTTGGACAACTCATATGATGGATATGATATTTTTGTTGGATTCCTCTTTCCGAGAGGTGCAAGATTGATCTAAATATCATGATCTTGTTCGGATGAGAAGAAGTGAGATTTTGAATTTAATTCTCACACATGTGCAAATTGACAAGGTCGGCCAAAAGTCTAATGTAGGCTCATAAGCCCCAATAGATGTGTCTCCACTCTCAAAAAGGTGTATAAATATGAGATACCTCCTCCTCATTTTGGACATCATCACTCAACACATTCTCTCTCCTCATTGGTTTGTACAAGGAGCAACTTTTATCTTCTTCACACGTGTGGCAAGGGTGACTCAAAAATTATGAAATTGCAGATTTTTTTTTAGGTTGAATTGTAGAGTGTTGACCAACATTGACCAAGGGAAAAATTCACGCCTTTTTCTATGTTTTTCAGGAAGAAAGTTTGATCTTTTTACGCTGCATCTTCTGGCACAAAAATCGATAAATTTTGAGCAGGTTGACCAACGTTGACCACATCAGTTTTGACCGTAGCATTTAATTTATGTTGATTGGGTTTGATTGAGATTCTTGGATCTATTTTGGGCTGATTTTGACTATATTTGAAGGCCACATTGACTGGGTTTGACTGAGCTGATTTGGAGTATTCTCATTGGTTTGACCAATGTTGAATTTCTAGTTAGGGCATCTTGTTGACTACTGTTTGACTGGACTATTTTGACAGTGATTGTGTTAGCTCTTCGTAATTTCAGTAGATTGGCAAGACTAAAACTGTAGAGGCAACATGTGAACCACTTTGGGATTCTAAGATCTAGCCCTCCTTAATCCAGAGAGGGATCTCTCTATAAGTGCATTTAAAGATGTGATCTTTAAGGTTTGAGATGTGATATTAGGCTAGTTATGAGGAACAAGGTTTTTGTTTGATTTTGGTTGGACAAAGATAAATGAAGATGAAGGAATTTTATATGAAGGGTGAAGGTGTATGAAAGTGAAAGATTGATTCAGCTAACAAGATAGGCAAGAAATAACTTCAATCCATTGGGCTATGGAGTCATAGTAGGATTTAATTGAAACAGCAAGGTTCAAGAGTGGTCCATGGGGCAAGTAATCTATGTCAAAGGATCTCTTTAAAGTTGATTTTATGGAATGGAATGAAACAATAAGAAGGGGAATCAAACAAATGAAGAACAAAGAGTAGCCTAAGATCAAGTAAGTACTTTGAAACTATCCTGATTTTGGCATACACTTGAGAAAGACATAAAAGTTATCTAAGATCAGGTAAGTACTTTGAAACTAGCCTGCTTTCGATGCACTTTCAATAGGAAACATTTAAAACACAAATAAAATAGCTTAAGATCAAGTAAGGACTTTGAACCTATCCTGCTTTCAGCATATTCAAAGGGAAAATTTTCAAAGCAATTGTTGGAGAAGAAAACTAGAGGACGGGGCTAACCATAGACTTCCCTAGTTCATTCTTTAATTAGTAAACTTATCAAGACAACACTTAAGATAAACAAAGAATAGTCTAAGATCAGGTAAGGACTTTGAACCTAGCCTGCTTTCAACATACTCTTAGGGAAACTTTCAGACAACTTTTGGAGATAAAACTAGAGGACAAGGCTAACCATAGACTTCCCTAGTTCAACTTTACTTAGCATAAACTGAAAATAACATTCAAGAACAATGTTTAAAATCCAGACAGTAAGACATGGGAACGCCAATATTCCTTAATTTCTTAGACTGTATTAAATCATTCCTGAATACACAATTGGAGGAAAACATACAGATAAATCTTATTAGTAAGAGAAGGGTACTTTTGACAGTAAATCCTAACTCTATAATTTTTGTTCTTTATTAGAGAAGTTGGAAAGAATGGAAACGAAAAGAAAATAACAATTTACAATAAGAAAAACATCACCGTTGACATAGACCGGGATCCCATAAATCAGTTTGTATTTGATGCTGGAGATCGTGGAAGGATTGTGATCTGCCAGGGCTGGAGGACGGGGACATCTTCTTCTTCAGATCTAGCATTGGAATCCAGGTAGGCTCTTATCCCAAGTCTTTCATTCGTAACTAGGAGCTTGCGTCATAGCATTGTTTGTTTGTTGCTAGACCCCTGCTGGGCTAGTAGGGATCGCCTCTGTCCGCAGAGGGGATTTACCTCATCAACACCAGTTACAATCATCAAGTCCAGTGGGTCTCTACAACTTCAAACTTCTCATCTCAACCTAGGTATCTTCAATTACAAACAGAGCTTACAGCAGCTTCAGAAAACTATTTACATGCATCAGATATCCAGAGACCAACCTTTGTCTCATCTTCTACAGAGGTATTTATAGAAGAAAAGAGGAGGTGGGATGTAAAATAAGATCTCTAGGCTGAATTAATACAGTTTAATGCTTCTCGGCCTTTGAGGGGCTCAATGGAGAAGTGTTCTAATGTTTCTCTGTATTAATTGATTTTCATTAAGTTATTGAGCTACTTAGGAGAATTTGTTGACTTTAAGGCTCTTTTTTATCCTTGTAATAACTTTGTTGACAGTTGTAATAAGTTCTTTTGATTTGAAATAACTGTTTAGCTATATTGAGGCAAATATCTTCTTTTATGCAATAACTATGCCTCCTTTGATTGTTGCGAGGCTGTAGGTGGCTTTTGGTAGCTGGAGAGGATTCAATTAGCCTCTGATGTGGAAGTGGAGGCTTCTTGGATTGATATAATTCTTTATCTTTCCCTAAAACACCTTTAATTCACTTTAGTTCTGTGTTTTAGGTCAGATTAGGCTTAATCTATGTCTTCTGGTCTTCATGATGTCTTTAACTGTGTGGATTAGGTTTTTTATAATTTAATATACGCCTTAATCCCTTAAAACTGTGTTAAAACCTTTAAACATTGATTTCAGCTCTGATTTTATCCCTGGATACTGATACTCTATGTCTGTGGAGTTTGCTGTGTTTTTATTGCTTTTGCGGGTGCACAGAGGGTTTTAAAATAGCATCAGTGCTCATGAGGCACGGATGAAACATGATATGGAACCCTGCAGAGTGATCTCCTTCACGAATAAAGGCCTGGGGGATTGTCATCCCCGGCCATTTATTTTCTTTTAAAATAGTAGAGAAACCTTTAAAACCTACACAAACACAGAAAAATTAAGAAAATCCTACGGGGATAGGTTTAAACTTCTTTGGAGGTTAAGTTAGAGCGTGGCTATTGGATGAAAGCATCCAACGACGAGGATTTCTTGCGGGGGTCAATGAAGAGGTGGTTGGGTGAATGAGGGCTAGATTAAGTTCGGGCCTTTAGATCAGATTGATCAACGACCAAGATTAATCGGGAGTTTTCAATGCGGAGGGGAAGAGTTATAATGAAAATGGAGGAAAATTGTAAAGAAAATCGGGAAAAAGCTTTATCGGCAGCGAAAAAGGCTTAAATGAAATTTCGGGGACGCAGAGGGATCTGGACCGTTGGATTAGATTAGTTAACGGAGATCGACGACGGATATCCTTTGATGAAATCTCTAGGAAGAATGGTGGAGGGCGATGGCTTTATGGCTAGATGCAATCTGGGCTGTCGGATTAAAAGAACGGATGGCGGAGATCAAATGAGAGTAATGCAATGTAATGGAGAAAGGTGGTTTGGCAGAAAACCATAGTGGTTTTCACGTGGATCTGAGGAAGTTTCCAAAATTTCTCAAAAAAACGTGATACACTTCGCCGCCTGCCACGTGTCCTTATGAAAACCACTTTTTTGGCATTAAACTTCTTGCGCAGAAAAAAGGCGAAACTCAATGTCAGCCGTCGGATGGATGGGCGCAGATCCAACGGTGCAGATCGCACGCGATGGAGGGCAAGATGCACAGATGGAAAGGACGAGTAGGGTCAAAGGCGGATTAGATCTGGACCGTCAGATCATAGGAATGGACGGTCAGGATTTATCGGTGGGGGAGGTAGGTCTCAAAGGATTTGGGCCTATCAGGTTTAATCTAGACCGTTGGATGCTAAGAATGAACGGTCTAGATTCAATGATGGGGTGTCAAAAGGAAAATGAAATGGGGGTTCGAGCGGAGGGTGGGTGAAATGTGGGTCGTTGATCTGCAGAGATCAACGGTGGATCTTTGCCGAAGATTTTGAACTGCGGGGCTTTATGAAATAACAAAGGGATTAGAGTTTGATCTGGACCGTTAGATCGGTGAAATGGACAGCCCAGATCTGATCGCAAGATCGCAAATCAAGGGGAAAACACAAAGGAAATGCGTCGATGCGATTAAGCGCGGGCCGTTAGATATTAGAGAGATCAACGGTTAGGATTGAATTGGCGGGTTTAATTTCGGAAGGCTATGGTGAAGGAAGATTAAATCTGGGCCGTCAGTTCTTGTGGATTTGATGGTTTAGATTAAATCACATGTTTGCAATCGAAGGAGAGAAAGGGAAACACCAAAGGAAAATCTGCGATGCGATGAAGTATCGACCGTCGGATCAAAGGATGATCGACGACCTGGATTGAATCAGAGATCGCATCGACGAGAAGCATTATGAAGAATGGGCGTGATGCGATTAATCGATGGCCATTGATCTTGGAGAGATCGACGGTCAAGATTCGTTTAAAAAACAAATCGTTGGGTTTTATAAAGGGAAGTTTCTAACCTATAACCTTCAAGAAATATTTTAAAAACTTCCCTTGTAAAGTTGAACTAGGGAAGTCTATGGTTAGCCCTGTCCTCTAGTTTTATCTCCAAAGGTTGTCTGAAATATTCCCTAAGAGTATGTTGAAAGCAGGCTAGGGTTTTTCCTTGGCATACGCCAAATATTGTGTCCTCTTGTCTTGGCTTGTCTTCTGCTTATTTTTTATGTTTTATCTGCATTTACTATCAAGTTAATGTGATTGCTAATCTAGAAATTGATATTGAGATAATAAGAAAAGATTGAAGTAAATTGCTCTTAAGCATAGAACATACCATTGTTATCTAAAATTAACAAAGATTCTTAGAAATGCATTGCAATAACACACAAGTAGGTTGCTCTCTTTACTCCTCTCCAAAGACGCAAATAGGTTGTAATAATTTCCCTGTCTTAAGAGAGAGTGAGTGAAAGATTAATTGAGCGATGGGGGTATACCCCATTGCTTTATATGGATTAGTTGTAGATAGTGGTCTTGCAACTAAAGGGTCCAAACTTGTGCTTGAATACCTTATTTGGTGAAAATGTATTCATAAAGACTCATCCATTGATTTTTCATCATCATATAGATCAATTCATGTCATTTCATATACATGCACATAATCAATCTTCCTAAAACATGGTTGATATTTGTGTGCCTTAAGACCATTAAATGCCACAAATCATAGTGAGATGTGCTTGAGTGTGGGTTGAGTAATTTCATTGTGGGAGAACTAATATGCATCTACAATGTATATAAAAATAATAAAGGTACATTGTAGAATGCGCGTGGGGTCGTAAGAAAGACATCATGTCACTATAATATGGATATAAATATAAAGGGGTATAAAAAATGTTAATGAAAAAATGGATACCTACAATATCTAGTGAACGTAGGGTTTTTTTTAATTGGGAAAGTGAATTGGGTTCGTATTTGTAGGGGGTTAAGAAAAAGTGTTTTTTAGAGGTATTCTCCAATATGTAGTCAAATTAATGGTATTGTTTAGTATTTCATGAACACACATGTTATGTCAGAGGTTCATTGAGTGAAGCCTCCGTGTTATGCATAAGATTGAAGAAGGTGGGTTGCAACAGAAGAACAAAGTGCTTAAAGGCCCAATGGTAAGATAAGGTCCATAGGGGTTTCTCCCAAGCATAAGAAAGAAGTTAGATGTTAGGTTATCAAGAGAAGGAGAGTGCATAGACTTAGGGGGGGGGGGGGAGGGGGATGCACATTCAGTAGTAGAAGGCATCATCCATTGATCTCAAAAAGAGTTGATTTATCAGGAAATGAAAGTTTTGCATATGTTATTTTACGTAAACCTACTTCATTTAAGTAGAAAATTTGATTATGCCTAACAAGTATGAGTTCATGCAAAGAATTGGTTTAGCTCTACAGGTTGGCTCCTTGATTATCAATTGGTATTCTTTGGTTTAGTATGAGCAACCTTTTTTATGATAAACATCTCTTTTATGAGGATCTTCCATTGGAGTTTTCTCAATGCATCATCCAATTGGTAACATTGGTACAATTGGTGTCATTTGTTGTTAGCAAGAGTCACTCTTTGGAGTGGCATGGTCTCAGGGGGAGAATAAAGGATGGAGATGATTGTGAATTTTCCCAAGTGAATTGTGAATAGTCACACAAGAAGCAAAAACAAAAGTCATTCCATTTGAAGCACAACTATTAGTACCAAGTGCATTGGAAGGTAGAAGTGATTAACCATTGGGTATTCAAAAGCAAAGTCAGTATCCATAAAGTGTCAAAAACTGAATGAACAATGAAGAGAGATAGTATATGTTGAGGGGGGAGCATATCAAATATATCTAGTATTTCAGAGAAGGTAAACAAATACAAGAAGCCACAAGAACATATATTTTTTATTTTAGACATTGATATCCCTTGACATTGGTGTTAAAGAGGGAAGGTCTTCCTCCTTAGAAGAAGTATAAATAAAATCTAATATTAGGAGGTTTGTTTACTAATGACTGTGTTGCAGGTGAACTTGGTCAGGATTATAGGTCATTGAGTAGTAGTTGAAATTATACGGCAACTTTCTAGTGCCTCTTTAGAGGGATATGGTTGGACATATATGGCAAGAGAGATAAACTTGCAAGGGGCAGAGTGAACAAACTTTGGTTCTCATAAGAAGAATGAACATCATGAGAGAGATGGATGTTTCCTTTTCCGTTGATGTCAAAGGGGGAGAAAAAGTTCTTAAACATTGTGGTACTTTAGAAAACACCAAAGGGGGAGTAGCATCCAAATAAAAGATAGCCATGAAAAGTGTTTAAGGAGGAAAAGAACCTGGTATATGTCAGGGAGAGTGTTGCTAAATGTTGTGGCCATCAATGCCTCCATAATGTTTGTTAATATTGCCATCGATGCCAAAGGGGGATATTGTTGAGTAGGTTGCAAGATGGTTGTAATTGATGTCAAAGAGTATCAAGCTCAAGGGGAGTTGGTTGTAATGTTGTAGTTGAGTTTACTTAAATGGAGCTGAAACCTTGGTAAAGTATTGTTGAATTTTGATTCCCAACTAAATTCAAGGATAGGGATTATAACTTTGAAGACATTTCTTCCTTAGTAATAAGCTCAGGTGCTTCTGAAATGTGCATGGTTGGATAGTCCTTAGAAATAAATTTCCAACAATATATGACACTATGGAAAACTCCTCATGGATTGTAAGTTATCACAATTTGAAGTTTTGGAAGGGTGCAATCGTCATGGTCCCAATATGGTATGATAATACATAGTACCATCTGACATGGCACAACATATTTGGTAAGAGACGATATGAAAGAGTGGCTGAGGCACTGGAAGGTGGAATTGTAAGATTGGTAGAGAGGTGTGACATGGTTGGATTAGGCGTTGGTTCTACAATCAACCACAACTGTCAATTTACCCAATGCCTAGGAAAATCAATGACTTTTGGGTGCCAAACTGCGCGATGGTTAATGGCTAGTCCTGCACCTGACAAGATCGAATGGTGGAAAAGAGATTGATATGATCATGATGCAGATCAATATAAAAAATTAAAATAGCATGAGGTTTAACAAGCCTCCAATTCCCGATATGATCGTATGACATAAAATCATCAAATCTAACGGTCCATATTTGTATCATGTGGCCAACATGTGTGTTGGTTAACAACTTTCAAGCACCTGATGGGTGATGTGGCACACTGACATAGCCCTGGAAAGTGACACGACCCAATGAGGAGAGGACATGTGGTAGAAAAATAGTGTAAGATGATTGGTTGACAAGGATGACATGGCACCAAGTGGAGTTAACCCAAAGGATAGCGTGATAAGCTGAAGGGGATATTAGTGGATGGCGTGACATGATCTTTACAAGTGAAACATGGCAAATTATTTTGGAATTTTCAAGTGGTCAAGTGGGACAAATCCATATTACATGTTGCACCACACATAGGCCACCACATGGCATGATGATGTTAGCTCAAGGAAGCCGTTGAAGGTTAAGGACATGGTTTTAAAGTTATGGTCTCATGTGTTGAGTTCTAAGCTCCTGAATGATAGGTGTTACAAGCTAACTGACAAGAAGTTAAGGCTAAGGCTATGTTCCATGGATTTACCACAAGGTGTTACAACATAGGTGCTTTGTAAATTTTTCTTTGATGCACCTAAGTTAGTTGAAGTGCCAAATTTGGTTGAAGCACCAAATTTGGTTAATCAACTAAGATCTCTTTAACGGAAAATAAACTAGTCAATTCTACAAATCCATCCAAGAAAGAAGAATTACATGGGTAGAACCATGGATTGATGCCATGATATTTTGGATTGGAGGAGATATAAAATGCATACCAATTGATTAGAATTATTGGTTTTTCCATCAAAGGTTGGGGGCCAAGGTTGAGCAATTATGAAACTGCCAAGATTCGGTATGTTATGAAACCAGCTCACAAAATAGAAGAAAAGAGATATCAACGACTTAGAAATCGGCCACTTTGAGGGGGAAACCTCTTTTACATTACACAAATGAACAACTCTTAGATCATACACATGAAAAAACATCCTTTATATATATAGGAGTCCAATGGGTCACAATATAATCCTAGTCGACATAACAATAACAATGTAAGGGCACAACAATAACAATAGTGGGATTTTATACGGCACAATAAAAACAATATGGGGGCTACACGGGTACAAAAATAACAATAAGGGGGCTATACTAACAATAACACTAAGGGGATACACTAATATTATAGAGACCTAAAATTCCCCTCCCCTTCAAAAAAGTGTTGTCCTCAATGTTTGATTATTTCTGGATGCTTCTGTATAATATTCTCATCCTCCCATGTGGAATCTTCAGTGAGTAAGTTCTTCCACTTTTTGAGATACTCTGAAATTGATCTATTTCATAGTTGTCGAGTTCTTGTTTCTGTGACTTCTTCAGGTTCCAATATGATTTTTCCTTCCTCTTCAAGTTTTTGAAATATTTCTTGAACCGGGAGTTTGTCTCCTATAACCTTCTTTAAGAATGAAACATGGAAAACTGGGTGCACTTGGGAAGATGCAGGAAGCTCCAATTTTTATGCCATAGTACCAATTTTTTGCACCACCTTGTAAGGAACAATGATACTTTAGTGATAATTTATTATACTTCTTAGCTTGCTTGAGGGGCATTCCTTTGTATGGTTGTAGCCGTAAAAATACCCAATCACCTACATCCAAACTTCTTTCACTGTGGTGTTGATTTGCTTGTTGTTTCATTCGATTCTGCACCAAAGTTAGGTTATCCTTTAAGATTTGGAGAACTTGTTGTTGATGCTCAATATGATATTCCACTGCTTGATCATCCATATTAGCTTTCATGTCATCCTTCAAACCATCCACCTTAGCCTCCATGTCTACATTTAAACCATCTATGTCATCTTTGGTTGCTCTTTGTGAGATCGAAATTTGTTGCACTTGGTACTGTAATTTTGATATATCATATTGCAATTCTTCCTCTTGATGCGTCATAGTAGAGTTTTCTGATGGCTTAATGGGTGTATAATTATTTTTGGGAGGAATTATAGAACCAAATACTGATAACAATGCTTCAATATGCCCTTGGAATCACTTCAAACTGATTTTTTAAATAAAGGTTATGCAATTTAAAAAAATAACAAAAACCCACTTTTTTTTTTCCTTTTGAGAAGCTCGATATTGAAACTGATGCATCTCTGTAATTTATTATCTAAAATATTTGAACTTAGGTCATGTCGCAACCCTTTGTGTCTTATTTCCAATGCCACATGTTAGACCTAATTTGGATTCTTCAAGGCAAAGTTATGCCCAATCTCCCAAAATGTCCTAATTATGTACTAGTTCAGTAGAGTGAACTGGTATGGCATTCCACGTGTCACGTTTTCATCTTTCGGTTCTGAAATTGATACACAAGAAACTGCAGTCCATGCACTTTCGACCATTTTTTATAGAATTTGAATCCAATGCTCAGAGAGAAAGTTATGACAATTTTTCCAAGGTCACCTCTTTGAGATGAAATTCTGGAGCCTACAAAATCTCTAAGTTCCTCAGATCATATCTCCGACAATATAGAAAACCAAGCTCTGAAATTTTTACACGACATTCCTTAGGATTTCGGCTCAAAATGGATTTTCATTTTAGCATTTGAAACTTTGTAGAAAAAAAGTTATAGCGAAACTTCCATGATGACATGTTTGCAGTAGTGAAACCCTTGAATCCAAAGCTCTCATACCAAATGCTATGAAACCATCTCACAAAATGGAAGAAAAGAGAGATCAATGACTTAGTAATCAGCCACTTCGAGGGGGAAACCTCTTTTACATTAAATAAATGAAAAATTCTTAGGTCATACAAATGACAAAACGTCCTTTCTATATATAAGAGTCTAATGGTTCACAATATAATTGTAACCGACATAATAATAAAAATATAAGGACACAACCATAACAATAGTGGGCTTCTATGGGGCACAATAACAACAATATGGGGGATACATGGGCACAAAAATAACAATAAGGGGGCTATACTAACAATAACAATAAGGGGATACAGTAGTATTATAGGGACCTAACACGGTACCACAACAACATATCCATGGTACTTTGAGTGCGAGATATATAAATGAAGCTGGTAAGAGTTCCATACTAACATGGTCATAGTACCTTAAGTAAAAGAGAAAAAAATGGAGTCCCTTAGTTGTTGAGAAGTACCTCTCGAGCCACGAGAAAATTAATATGATTCCCTCTCAAGCCATATGAGGATATATGAAGTAGTATTTCTGTTGAGAGAGCTGTTGTTGGCCAGTTTATTGAAAATCAGAAGGTTGAGACCCGCACCAGTGGAGAACAGTGAGAGCCGACATGTAATCCTAAAGATACTTAGTGTAAGTGTTATATTTTGGGTAGCTTGGAAGATATTTTCGAGAGAGGACAACCCATTAAAGAAGGAGTTTGTTGGGAAATTTACCTAAAAGTGGGGTTTTGGACCAAAAGAGAAATAATTATTTATTGTAAGGGTCAAGAGGCTAAAAACCTAAGTCTAGAGGGTTCCTAAGTGACTCAAGGTAAAGGATAAATAAAGGATACCTAAGGTGAGGTCTCACACAATTGTAATCACTTCCTTGTGGAGGATGTAGCCCAAGAGGAGAGCCGAGATACTAAAGGAGAATTCACAACTAGGAGAAGATGTTTGAATGATATGATTTCTGTCTTTTGGAGAGGGATTTAACCATAGAATAAGTAGGTCGAGTAACCTAGTTTTGAACGTGGAGGATATGCTTCTCAGTACCAAAGCGAGGCTTCCATGTATATTCCAGATTTTCCCACATGGTTCTAAGGGCTATAATTCTGCTTGTGCCCTTGGAGGAGGTTGCAAGGCCTCAAGTATGATACAACCATGTTCGACGCTAGTAAATGGAGGAACCGATATCTAGAAGGAGTTAAGAGGCCTCAGACCTGGTACAAGGAGAGAATAAGGGTTGTTAGCCCTCTGAGTTATGTGTAGGAAGAAGGTTGCAAGAAAATAACTGGGCCACGGGCTGAATAGAAGGAGGGCGCAAGGCCTTAGGTTGAGAAAAAGGCTAGGATGAGGGGTAAAGGAGGGTAGTAAAGCCCTTATGTTGGTCACCAAAATAAAGTTGCAGATAGTGAAGTGTCTTTTAGTTAGGCCACAAGCCTAAAAGAAGGAGGGCTGAGAAGTTCAAAACCCTAGGAGTATAGGCTAAGAAGCCTAGTTTGGTGGCTAGGCATGTGAATGTGTCTTAGGCCTATGTAGAGGCCAACAAGCCACAAGAGGAGGGTTGTTGTTCACAAAATAAGGTGGATTTCAAAGGTTTGTTCACAAATTAAATCGTGAACAACATATTTTCAAGGACTATTATGTCGTGGTTTTAAGAACAATTTCCATTGTGAGTGTTTAAAACTTTAGAGTTGATTATGTAGCGTTTCATAAAGGACGAGGAGCATTATGAGAAGCTAATATGCAAAGGTATTGATGGATTAATTTATTTGTAGTCAATGGGGGTAAAGGACTTGCTAGGTGTAAGGAAATTTTTTACTAAAAGGGCTGAAGGAGAAGGGATTCTCCAACATGTAAGTTGTGTATTTGTTCATGTCTTCTCATTAGGAAGATTGAAAATGCAGATCACAAGCCCTAGTTTGTATACTATGTATACTAGTTGTACTAGTGATTGAGGGCCATAATCCCTATTCCAAAATCCCCATGATTATTTTATTGATTGACTAATGAAATAATTGATCTTTGGGCTCAAATATCTATGTACTTAATTGATTTCACTGCTAAATATTTATGCTATGCAAAGTGCTTGAAGTTGTGAGTAGTTCAGTGTGTTTACGATCTTGATTAGACATATACCTAATTTGAAGTACTAGGAAAAATCAACATGGTATCATAACTAATTTGAAGACATGTGGATCAGAGTGCGCGTAGGAAGAAGAGTGTCCTAGTGGAGGTTGTGTAGGCTTAGAGGGAGCCTCACTTCAGAGGGAGGTTGTGAAGGATTATAAACTAACCCATGGAATTTTGAATCTTCAAGTTCACGAGATGAAGATTTTTTCAGCCCATGTAAGGAAAATCATGGACCATGAAAAAATATTCATGGTGGTGCAAGGAAAGTTATAGATCCTGTGAGGAGAGGCATGGATCATGCCAAAAAAGTCATGTTGCATGAAAGAAGATTCACACACCATCCAAGACATGTAAAAATATGGTGATAGAATTGCAACTGCTCAAGAAATTTAATCTAAATCAAGAGACATAATCCTACTCGACTTCTCTTCATAAATTAATTCACAATTTAGAACAACATTCACAAACATGCATTAATCACATACACAAGTACATAGATTTATCTAGGGGAAACCAAATGGTAAAAACCCCTTAATCATGCTTGCATTAATCATATGAATAGAGAATGCATTACAATTTCTTGCTCACTCTAAGCTCAACCTGCAAGTGAATAACCTTTCTCTCTGATCAATTAGAAGCTCTGACCCAGACTTAGTCGATTTATGCCTTCACCTGAGCTCCTATTTCCTTTCTCAAATACCGAGGAATTATGCCCCTATTTTTTAGGAATTTTCCTCTAATTGATCGCATAAATACCAAGAATTTATCTATGATTGCATGCAACACCTACACACTCAAGACTAGTATACAACTGATGTTCCTTGAAATCTCCACCACAGTCGGGAAACTAAAATTATATGCATGCATTAGATATTTTTGGTTGATTGATCAGTTAATTGGATTATCAGAGAGTTAGATTATTGTCCCACTACACAACTAACCTCCAACTAGTTCTATCCACAATTAGAAATTGTTTAAGTGAATATAACTGGAAATAAGTTAACCAAATTGCTACAAATTAGAAATCACACATGCATAACTGAAATCTAAGCCATCTAACTCAAATTTAATGAGCTAACTAAGTGACAAGATCCATGTCACCTCAGTTAACTGCCTCCAAGTTGTCTGTTGATGCAAAAATTCAAATTTTCTCAATTTGAACAAATCAAAGTCAAATTGATCCTTTCTTGCTACACTTCTCAACACTCCCTCTTAGCAAGAAAGGGATTATCAACCACCCCTATCCTGTACCTGTGGAATTAAAACTTCCCTCTTGACAAAGCCTTTGTCAAGGTGTCAAACTCTTGTTCCTTTGTCAGAATTTATTGTAGCAACATTATCCTCCTATGCACACGGTCCCGCAAATGATGATACCTGATATCTATATGCTTGGATCAATTTTGAAATACCAAATTCTTAGAGAGCTTAATGAAATTATGATGATCACAATAGATCACAGCTGGATTCATATTCTGACAAAAAATTCCCATAAATATCTTTCTCATCCATATCACCCCACATGCTACTTGACTTGCATCCATGTATTCAGCTTCTACCAAGTTGAGCGCTACCCATCTCTACTTCCTGCTGTACCAAGAAATTGTTGCAGACC
The DNA here is from genome assembly GCA_034641835.2 of Pinus albicaulis. Lineage (NCBI taxonomy): Eukaryota > Viridiplantae > Streptophyta > Pinopsida > Pinales > Pinaceae > Pinus > Pinus albicaulis. Next base: position 1,130,473,453 of record CM076578.1, on the reverse strand, counting down.
CAACACTAAAAATTCCACCTGGTGTACTCTTTCAGTTGAATGGAATACCTTCGCAATCTACATATGTGAAGCAACACAACTTCACTCCCTATATCCGTTTGTACCATAATCCATACTAGGTAGTGCATATGAGGTACCATAAAACATGCATAGATGCCTTCCAATACAATTTGGTTTTCCTAACCATAACTTGGCTCAACTGGTTGATTACACAACACATATATGGTCATGTGTTCACAAGATACATCAGTGAACCCACTAGTTGCCAGTAAATGGTAGCATCAACCTCTTCACTCGAAGTGGTATTCTCCTTCCTCTAGTTGGTTGTGAGAGGTGTCTCCATGGGCTTACAACTCTCCATATGAAATATCTGCAGTATCTCGTTGGCATACTTGCCCTGAGACATAAACAATTTCCAATCACCTTGCCATACTTCCAGCCCAAGGAAGTAGTGCATGATACCCATGTCTTTCATCTCAAATTACCTTGCAAGGTCCTCCTTGTAAGATTTGATCAAATGCTCATCACCTATCAATATTAAATCATCAGCATATAAAAAAATGATAATACATTTATCTTCTACCAAAATATGATAGAGGTTCATATTCACTTCACTTTTGGTGAAGCCTAATCTAGTGAGATAATTGTCGATCCAAGTGTACCAAGCTCATGCTACCTATTTGAGACCATATTTTGCATGCACACATCAATGTTATTGGATCTTCCACCCCATACGTACGTATCGGTGCAATTGATCCCAATGACCAATGGATGAGTACCTTTCTACAGGAGCAAAGGTTTCCTCATAGTCAATTCCTTCAACTCGAGAGAATCCTTTGGCCACAAATTTGGCCTTATACGTATCTATGCTTCCATATGCTGCATGCTTAACCTTGAAGATCCATCTCGAACCCACAAATGATTTATCTGCTGGTCTTGAGACCACTTCCCAAACACTGTTTTTCATGATGGATTCATATTCTTCCACCATTGCATCAACCCAAATTGGTTGCCCAACTGCTTCCTCAAAAGAGCATGAATCAGTATCTACAAGCTCATTTATTAGAGCCATGTAGCCAATGTACCTCTCAGGTGAACTCTTTTCCTGCGCAAATTTGAAGGAACTCCCACGTTCTCCATCACATCCTGCACCAATCTATCAGCTTCCCTGCTTCTTTTTCTACCTTCTTTGGATGGCCTTGCTTGAGTGGATGTATGCACTCTACCTCCTCTCTGATCCTCCATTTGTGGTTACTCCACAACTTCCTAAGGCTTCTCTTGAAGAGCTAAAATCCCCTCTTCTGGTGGGATCTGAAGCTCCCACTCAAGAGAGCACCACATCACTTTCTCCTCATCAAAATTTACATCCCTTCATACAACTGTCATTCTAAGGGAAGGTAAGTACACCTGGTAACTGTGTATATTTTTGGTGTAGCCCACAAAAACTCCCAACTCTGCTGTCAGATCAAGCTTCTTCCTCAAATATTTGGAGACATGGAAATAAAAAAAAGCTCTAAAAATTATGAATTGAGACACATCTGAATTTCACCCCAAGAAATCCTCCTCCGGTGTAATCATACCAATAATACGATGAGGACTCCGGTTCTCCAAGTAGAATGATGTGTTACATGCCTCTACCGACAAATGTAGTGGAATTCCTTGGTCATGTAGTATAACTCTCACAACTCCCACAATTCTCCAGTTCTTCCTCTCAGCTACCCCATTTTTCTGTGGGTTTTGGGGTGCTGTCACCTCTCTTTGAATGCCTTCTTTCGCATATAAATCCTTGAAGTCATTCGAAACATACTCACCTCCATTGTAGCTCATGAGATCCTTCACCTTATCTCTAGTCCCTTTCTCAATAAGTGCCTTGAATTATAATAACTTTGAGAATGTATCATCCTTCTTACGCATGAAGAAGATCCAACACTTCCTTGAGAAATCATTAATGAAAATAAAAAAATACTCATGTCTGGCAGTGGAGGCTATTAAGAAGGGTCCAAAAACATCAGACTGAACTCTCTCCAAGACTGAATTTTCTTTGTTTTCTCGATCATGGAATGTGGATTTCACATACTTTCCCAAGGTACAACCCTTGCAGACATCCTGCTGCTCAAGTGCTCCTTTAGGGAGGCCAATGTTTATTTCTTGTATAATTTTAAGGGAGCCATGGTGAAAATGATCAAGTCTTTTGTGCCAGAGCTAACTGACATCGCGAATATCCACTTTCTCCACTTGAAGGGTTAATGCAACACAATATTTCACATCAAGTTTATACATGTTCTTCACATGAACCCCAATCTGCTTCACTTGCCCAGTGTCTACGTGCCTAAAAAATGATTTCCCTTTACCGAAGATTACATCATAACCACATTATTCCAAAACTGCTACATAGATGACGGTATTCTTCAGGCTTTGCACAAACATGACATCTTTGAGGTGAAAAGGAGATCCTGAATCCATCTTAAAGGTTATTGTACAAATCTCGATAACACTGTACCTTCTGTCATCCCCAAGCTCAATATGCATATGGATATATTTCTCCTCCAGGTCACTGAAAAATTTCTACACCTTGTCATGTGGAACGAGGCACCTGAGTCCAAGTACCACACACTCCCATAACAATGTTGGCCATGCATGCGATAAGGGTGAAGTCTAGCTCAAACTATGGATCCAATGCTTCATCTGGTCCTCCTCCTGATTTCTTCTTGCTAGAATTTTTGTGTGGGAAATTTGTAGCATAGTGCTCAAATTCATGGAAATTGAAGCATTTTATTTTGGACAAGTCTTTATCCTTGCCCCCTTGGCTATATTTTGGTTTGGTTTGAGACTTTTTCCCTTTTCCCTTCTTTACCTTTCCAACCAATGCAAAATTTTCTTCATCCTCTCCCTTGGATGAACTTCCATCTATAGTATTCCGTCTGATCTCTTCTTGTACAAAATCAGACCATAAGCATTCCAATTCGGTAATTTCTCCCTCCCGTTCATCGATTCCTTGTAGCTATGCCAACTTTTGGGAAGGCATAGAAGAGCTAGGATCACCAGGTCATCTTCTGCAACATTCACACCAACCCCTCCAAGCTCATCCTGAAATTCTGTAAATCTAGTGAGATATTGTGGAATAGTGTCATTATTCTTCATCTTGATGTTTCGAAGTTTGTCTTTGAGGGCCAATTTTCTATGGTCATTGTTATTCTCGTATAGCTCTATCAATTCCTTCCACAATGTGAAAGGAGTTTCTTTCCCATGGATATTTTAGACAATGTGGTCTCACACTCCCTCCAAGATTATTCTTCGTGCCTTTGATACATCTTTCTTCCATTTGGCTAGGTTCTAGGTATCCATTAATCTTGGCTTTGGAATGTTTATCTTGACATACTCCAGAAATTCGTTTTCATCAAGCACTGCCTCCATGTGATCCTTCCGGGCAATGAAATTCGAGCTGCCTTCCAAGTCATACTCTAACCTAAGTCCATTTAAGGCCATTCTCCCAACTCTGAAGAGATCCTGCTACACTAAAGTTGAAAATTCAAAACTCCTGAGGAACAACTTCAAAATTATTGTTATAATGTGAATCCATCTTTGATACCATGTAGAAATATGGTGATAAAATTGAAACTACTCAAGAAATCCAGTCTAAATCAAGAGAAACAAGGCTACTCTACTTCTCTGTGGAAATTAATTCACAATTTAGAACAACATTCACAAACATGCATCAATAATATACACAAGTACACAAATATATCTAGGGGAAACCAACTGGTAAAATCCCTTTAAGACTGTTTGCATTAATCAGATGAATATAGAATGTATTACAATTTCTTGCTTGCTCTGAGCTCAACCTGCAAGTGAATAATATTTCTCTTTGCTCAATGAGAAGCTCTAACACATAATTTTTCAATTTTTGCCTCCACCTGAGCTCCTATTTCCTTGTGCAAATCTCGAGGAATTAGGCCCCTATTTTTTATGATTTTTTCCTCCAATTGATTGTGCAATTCCCAAGGATTGATCTTTGACTGCATGCAATACTTGTACACTCAACACTAGTCTACAACTGATGTTACAATGCCTTGAAATCTCCACCACAGCTGGGGAACTCAAATTCTCTGCACACACTAGCTATTTTTGGTTGATTGATCAGTTAACTAGATGATCTGTGAGTTAGACTGTTGTCCCACTACACAACTGGCCTATAACTAGTTCTATCAACAATTAGAACTAGTTTAATTTAATACAACTGGAAATAACTAAATTGGATTGCTACAAATTAGCAATCACACATGCATAATTGAACTCCAAGCCCTCTAACTCAAATTTACCAATCTAACTGAGTGACAAGAGCCATGTCACCTTAGTCAACTTCCTCCAAGTTTTTTGTTGATGTGGAAATTCGAATTTTATCAATTTGACAAAGGAAAAGTCAAATTGAGTCTTTCTTGTTACACTTCTCAACAAGACAAATCATTTCCAAGTAAAAAAGAAGTCATGGCACATACAAGGACGAATATGGCTATGAAGGAAAGTCATGACTCATGCGAGGACGATCATGGACATGCAAGGAAATTCATGGAGCTGGAAGTGTGAAGGAAATCCCTTCTTCACTAAGAGGAAGTGTTAGATTTTGGGAAGTTCTAAAGGTATTTTCGAGAGAGGACAACCCATCAAAAATGAGTTTGTTGGTCGATCTACCCAAAAGTGGGGTTTTGGACCCAAGCAATGGGTTTATGATCAAATGAAAAATAATTATTTATTCCAAGGGTCAAGAGGCTAAAACTCCAAGTTTAGAGGGTGTCCTAAGTGACTCAAGGAAAATGATAAATAGAGGATACCTAAGGCGAGGTATTACACAATTGCAATCTCATCCTTATGGAAGATGTAGCCCAAGAGGAGCTCCGAGAGCTTCAAAGAGAATCCACAACTAGGAGAAGGTTTTTGAATGGTATGATTTCTGTATTTTGGAGAAGGATTCAACCTTATAAGAAGTATGTTGAGTAACCTATTGTTGAACTTGGAGGATATGGTTCTTAGTGCCAAATAAGGGAGGCTATCATGTACATTCCATATTTTCCCACATGGTTCTGAGGGCCGTAATTCTAATTGTGCCCTAGGAAGAGGTTGTAAGGCCTCAAGTCTACTACAAACATGTTCTGCGCTATAAAATGGAGGACCCAAGCTCTAGAAGGAGGCAAGATGCCTCAAACCTGGTACATGGAGAGAACTAGGGTTGTTATTCCTTTGATTTATGCACAAGAAGAAGGTCGTAGGCTAAATAAAAAGAGGTCGTGAAGCTTCAGAATGAGAAAAAGGTAGGGCCGAGGGGTAAAGGAGGGTAGTCAAGCTCTTAAGTTAGTCACAAAAATAATGTCATAGGTAGATAAGTGTATTGTGGTTAGGCCACAAGCTATAAGGGTTTTTGAGGTAGGTCACAGGCATAAAAGGAGGGTCGAGAAGTTCAGAACCCCATGAGAAAAGGCCGAGAGCTTATTTTGGTTGTTGGGAATGTGAATGTGTCTTAGGTTTGTGTAGAGGCCATCAATACACAAAAGGATGGTTGTTGTTCAAGAAATAAGGCATATTGCAGAGGTTCGTTCACAAATGAAATTGTGAACAAAATGTTTTCGAGGACTATTATGAAGTGGTTTGAAGAACAAGTTTCACTGTGAGCGTCTGTAAATTTGGAGATGATTATGCAGTGTTTCTTGAAGGATGAGCATTATGAGTAGATGAGATGAAAAATTATTGATGGAGAAATTTCTTTGTAGTAAAAGGAGGCAAAGGACCTACCAGTTGTAAGGAAAAAATGTATTGAAAGGGCTGAAGGAGAAGGGATTCTATAGAAAGTAAGTTGTGTATTTGTTCTTGTCTTCTCTTTGGACATATTTTAGATCTGAAGTAGTAGATCACACACCCTAGTTTGTATATTATGTATACTAGTTTTACTAATGATTGAGAGCCATGATCCCTAATACGAGAGACCTATGATTCTTTTATTGATTGACTAAAAAATAATTGATCTTTGGGCTCAAATCTCTGTGTACTTAATTTATTTTACAACTAAATATTTTCGTTGAGAAAAGTGCTTGAAGTTGCGAGTAGTTTAGTGTGTTTATGATTGTGAGTAGACATAGACCTGATCTAAAGTACTAGGAAAAAACAACAGTAAGTTCCTGCACTGAGTGTATGTGTGGCTAAGAGTTGGATGAGGCCGTATGTGTACCTGCACAAGAGCAAAAGAGAGCTAGGAGTTGCATGATCCGAGAGTTGCATGAGCCAAGATCTAAATGAGTCGAAAGTTGCACAAGTCAAGAGCTGAAGAATAGAGTGCATCAAGGAGCCAAAGTGGATGTAGGCTGCTAAAGAGAAAATGACGTGAAATATAGAAGTCAATTCTATGTGTGGGTCAATACAATTAGAGAATCAAAGTGTGAGTGGGATGAGTGTGTGAAGGGGTTGAACATGGTTGAGGCTGAGTAATAGGAACAATTGGTTCCTTGTGTAGATCTTAAGCTACTATAAGAGTTTACAAGGGTTGTATGAGACTGTAGAAGAGTATGTTGAGTTGTATTGTAAAATACCATACTGAGTGAGAGCCAAAGCTGAGAGAGAGAGTAGAAAGCTATATGGATAGAGCACCTGTGGATCCAAGTTTGTAAATGAGATGAAATAGGGGTCTACATGGTTCAACAGGTTGGTTCCTGTACGTTAGGGAGTCAATGCTTCCTTCAAGTGGGTGCTTGAGAAACTACTTTAGCGTTCGTGCTTCCTGCAACTGGGTGCTTGCAAAATAAAGGAGTTGGTGCTTCCGGTAAGCTGGTCAAGTGTCTGCAAAAGAGCGAAGTGGTGCTTCCTACTGGTGGGTTCTAGCAAAACAAAATAGGGAGTTGGTCCTTCTTGCTGTTTGGTGCTAGTGAAAAAAATAGGGAGTTGGTGCTTCATATGAGTGAGTGCTCACAAAACATGATGTAATCAAAGTTGGTGCTTTTGATTCACATCATAACACAAACAAGGTTTGTGGTTTTTCTCCTGTAAGAGCTTCCACGTTAAAATATTTGTGTACAACTTTGTATGGTGTTTATATGCGATAATTACTTAATATATTGTGCATGGTTTAATGTTTAAATCTGGTAATAATTATTAAAATTGGCCTTAATAATTATTCACCCCCATCTCAACATTAACTTGGTTTCCAACAATTACCCCGTATTTGACACATATCTTATCTTTAAGATATATAATTAAAAAAATGTCAAGTAATATATAAAAACCACTAGAATTTCAATCCATAATTCTTGAGAGCATCAAGAAGGAACATTGCGATCTATTGGAACATGTTCAATGAAGAAATTGGTTGATATATCATTATCAAAGTAAACATGATTTCTCTTACCATAAACAATAAGGTGCCTCCTAAAATAATATCTAGGCCCAAAATATAACAAATTTGTTATCAAACTTGGTTGAAAAGGCTAAGAATATAGCTTATTATATACAAATCACATGAATTACATTCCATAATTTTAAAACCCATCGATGATGACCATTGATAGCTTCTCAAAGAGCCTTAGAAGTAACTAATTGAGTTGAAGAGACATGAATATACCATAGTGAAAGTTGTCGATTTCCATGGGCAAAGCATTTTGGAACTTTTTACATACAAATCTCATGCAAATGCAATCAATAATAATAATAATACACCCAAAGCATTGGAAAGGAAACAAATTCACTTTGCAATAGCAAAGAAACCAATGATAGAAAACTTAGAGGGGAATCATTATGACGCACCTAGGACATCATCTCTTAAATATGTAATAATAAGAATTTCGAAAACACTGACTCTTATATGAAAACATGTTTTAAATTAGATAGAAATACAAGCATAGTGTTGTTTTATGGTATAAATTTTTGGCTGAACAAAAATTGAACTTACTCTGGCATGTTTTAATGGGGGCACAACAATTTTACAAAGAATATGGAGGAGGAGAAATTGTGTCTGATTAATTGAAAGTCCAAGCGTGTCACTATTATTGGTAAAGAGTAGGCACAAGCACAATGGGTTGGAATTCACATTTGCGTTAAGAGAAGAGAAACATTGTGGGTGGACATCATTGAACTTTCCATCAGCGACAAAATCGAGGCAAGGATATAAGCCCAATAACTTTACAGAATCCTCTGGAAGAATATAGGAAGAGATTACCTACAAAAAAAAAAAAATTGTTGCCCCAGCCATAAACATGACTAAAATAGATATTATGATAACAACATAATTCCTTTGCCTTGCCGTTGACATCTCTGCACACATCCCAAAAGGAGATATTGAAGCCCAAAAAGAAAGCCTATAAATAAAGAGAAAGGGCTAGAAATACAAAGTCAATTTCCATTTCGACACGAATATATCTTGACTTTAGTTTCTCAACAATTCTTATAGAAATTATAATAACTATCACATGCATGCAAATAATGACCTTTGCATGGCATCCGATTCGTGAAATGTTTGTTTTAGTGTATAAGTGCATGCAATCAAACACACTATTGTGTTGAATGGAGGAAAGTAGAATCGAGTTGTGTGGACTGAATAGAGGCAATAGATTGACTGTTTGATTTGTGAGTTAGAGTTCGTTGTTACTATATTACTTATTGATTGTAATAATTATAAATCATGTTACACTTGATACATTATATGGTTCCATATTCAATGTTTTATATGAAGTTAATAGATGGATTTGAATTATTATAACTATCAATACTACTAAGCAAAATATTTTCATATGCATTTATAACTAAGAATCACAATGAAACAATAGAAATTGTTTATTGAGATTTTATTATTAACAATTGTATCAACAAGAAGAAATTGTTCAATGATATTTTATTATAAATGAAATACAAATGTCCAATTATATTTATATTTTGTGGATAATTAAACCTTATTTATTCAAAAACATATTAGGATAAATTGATATAATTTGGTTTGAATTTTTTTTTCATTAAATAAAAACTTAATAACTCTTGAAAACATACAATGAGAACTATTTGGGTTTCAAATTATTAAGTTCCATGGAATTGGAATTATTCAATTAGTTGGATTTTTGACTATTTTGGTTTTTTTGGGTGTTTCTAATTTATATATTATATTCAATATATTTCATTTATTAGTCTATGTTCAATAAAGATTGTAGCTTGTTGACCGATATTAGTTTTGCTTTGACCATGACAAGTTATAATATTTAACTTTATAAATAATTAAAATATTTTTTATTTTAATTAAAAAAAATTGTTAGCATTTTATTGGCTTAAAAATTTGTATGTTTATTTCAGAGTTCCTAACAGCTGTCCCATGTCACCCATGAAATTTTGTCACCTTGATAATTCCCTATTTTTCATAGGGATCACCAATTTTCATCTTGTAATCTAATTAAACAAATTGATAAAAGTTAATAATTGGGGAGAGAGTTTGTATATTTAGAAGTGAGATAAAGAGACAAAGAAGGAGAGATGGAGAGAAGGGGGAAATAAGGAGAGAGAAGGAGAAAGGGAGGGATATAGTAACATAGTTTGAGAGAGAGAGAGAGAGAGAGAGAGAGAGAGAGAGAGAGGTGGGAGAGAAAGGGAGAGAGAAGAAGGAAGAGAGAGAGGATGTGAGAGAGTGGAGAGAGGGAGGGAAAGAGAGATGGAGTTGGAGGGGGGGGAGAGGGAAGACAATTTCTTGAACTAAATAAATTGATTTTAGTGTGGATGGTGATATCTAATCCTATTTGATTTCCTGCACTATATGCATTGATTTTAGTGTAGATGTTGAGAGAGAGAGAGAGAGAGAGAGAGAGAGAGAGCGATGGGGGAAGAAAGAGGATTGGAGAGAGAGAGAGAGAGAAAGAGGAATGGAGAGAGAGAGAGAGAGAGAGAGAGAGAGAGAGATGGGGGAAGAAAGAGGAATGGAGAGAGAGAGAGAGAGAGAGATGGGGGAAGAAAGAGGAATGGAGAGAGAGAGAGAAAGAGGAATGGAGAGAGAGAGAGAGAGAGAGAGAGAGAGATGGGGGAAGAAAGAGGAATGGAGAGAGAGAGAGAGAGAGAGATGGGGGAAGAAAGAGGAATGGAGAGAGAGAGAGAGAGAGATGGGGGAAGAAAGAGGAATGGAGAGAGAGAGAGAGAGGAAAATATAGAGGAAGGTAGGAGAGAAAGGGAGGGATATGAAGGACAAGAGAGAGGAATTTAGAGAAAGGACGAGAGTGATGGGGGAAGAGAGAAAATTGGAGGGCAAAGAGAGAGAGAGAGAGAGAGAGAGAGAGAGAGGGAGGGAGATAGAAGGACATAGGGAGGGATAAAGAGAGGGATTTGGAGGGGAGGAGAGGGAGGGAAGAAGAAATACATAGAGAGTGAGAATTGGAGAGAGAGATGGAGTGACAAGGGAGAGATGGAGAGAGTTTTTTGGGTGAGATAAAGAGATAAAGAAGGAGAGATGGAGAGAAGGGAGGAGAGAAGGAGAGAGGGAGGGATATAGTAATAGATTTGGAGGGTGAAGAGATAGAGAGATAGAGAGGTGGGAGAGAAATGGAGAGAGAGGAAGGAAGAGGGAGGATGTGAGAGAGTGGAGAGAGGGAGGGAAAGAGAGATGTCATTGGAGGGGGGAGAGAGGGAAGAAGCTTAGATGCATTGATTTTAGCTAGATGGTGATTCCTAATCATATTTGATTGCTTGCACTAGATGTGTTGATTTTAGTGTAGATATCGATTTCTAATTATATTTAATTTCTTGCACTAGAAGCATTGATTTCAATGTAGATGATTTATAATCCTATATGATTGCTCGCACTAAATGCATTGATTTCAGTGTAGATGGTGATTACTTATCCTATTTGATTTCTTGCAGTAGATGCATTAATTTTAGTGTAGATGTTGATTTCTAATTATATTTGACTGCTTGCACTAATGATGCATTGATTTCAATGTAGATGATTTCTAATCCTATTTGATTGCTTGCACTAAATGCATTGATTTCAGTGTAGATGTTGATTTCTAATCATGTTTGAGTGCTTGCACTAGATGCATTGATTTCAATGTAGATGTTGGTTTCTATTCTTATTTTCTTACTTGCACTAGATGCATTGATTTCAGTGTAGATATTGATTTCTAATCCTATTTTATTACCTGCATTAGATGCATTGATTTTGGTGTAGATGTTGTTTTCTAATCTTATTTGATTGTTTGCATTAGATGCATTGATTTCAGTGTAGAAGTTGATTTCTGATTTGATGTAATTGGATGTATGATGGTACATTAACTAAATATTTAAATGGTTTATGATTTCAACTATCCTTTTCATATAATCGATATGAAAAGATGAAAAAACTAACAAGGGTGACAATAAGAATAGTAGAAGGAAATAATTTGAGATTGATCACAATGAATACTATTTGTAATTGAGAGAATTCTTATATTCACATTTTCTATCATTCAACACTATTACATTGTCACTTTGCATTCAAAATTTTTATTTCATCATTTTTTATCATTAAAGTTATTAACGGTATTTATCATCTCAACAAAATGAGGTAACTAAGCAAATTTTAAAATTAAAATGACCACATAAATATGAGACATATTTAGCATATATAAAATGATTATATTTATATTAGATGTATTTACATATTATTAATAAAATTAATCATATGTTCGATAGATTTTCCTTAGCCACACGTGACTAAAACCAACCTAGATCCATCTTAATTCCGGATCTATCAAGCGCCGAGAGGGATCAAATATCTCGAGGTGCAAACCTTTCCTCACGTTTTGCACTCAAAAAAGAGGTTTGCACATCCAGAGATTTGATCCCTCTCGGCGCTTGATAGATCCGGAGTTAAGATGGATCTAGGCTAGTATACAATATATGTGATGTAATATGAATGGTTCTAAAAAAAATACTCTAAGATCAAAAACCCAATCATGTGATGATAGAGACAAAGTAGTGGGTTGAAGAAGTAGTTTTTGCTGCAACCCATAGTTTTTGTTGTAACACACCAACTTGGCCTATCATGGTGTACTAGGTAGAAAAAGTGTTAGCTTGCTCAATTTAAACCCAATGAAAATTATTATAATCATCAACAAAAAGCGTACATAGGGGCCAGGGGCCAATATTTCTTGGAGATCCAAGATGTTTAGCTCAATTAAGCACTAGGGCGCTGGAAAAGGCCAAAAGAAATGTGGGAGGAAATAGTACTTTCATCAATTTGTTTGAGGACATGACATCCTTATAGATCAGAGTCATACTGGCTTAGATTGCACCTCTCGGCGCAATAAACATTTATCTTTCTAAATTTATTTATCTACACTTTTAAGACCATATCTGTATAGTAAAATTTAATTGTAAATTTGTTAGTGCAAATAAGATTCTAAATTGAATTAAATATTTTATAATCACTTAATTCAGAACTATGCTACCATATTTTTTTTACAAATTTGTTGGCAAGGACTATGCTGCCATTTACTTATTTTCTTTTAATATCATAAACTTTTACCAAAAAAACAATAAAACTAAATAATTGATTTTATTGCTTTTTTATTAAATTTCAGAATATTTGCAAATTTTAGTATTCAACTAAATTCAACGATACATTTCAGCTCTCGAGTTAATCCCTACATATATTCAGCTGTCGAGTCAATATATATGAAACACATAAAAACATATACTAATTGAGGTCACATAAATGACTCAAATTTTAAAGGTTGTCTTTTTCTATCCGGTATTCATCGTGCATTTTCTCGTGTCTATATAGTAGTGAATTTCACCTCTACTACGTGTATATATTATTAATTATTCATAGTGTAAGGGATTAATTTTATCTTAGTAAAAGAATAATTTTGAATTATATATGTATTCATAGTGCATTTTCTCGTGTCTATATATAATAGTGAATTTCAACTCTACTCTGTTCTATGTGTATATATTATTAATTATTTATAGTGTAAGGAATTGATTTTATTTTAGTAAAAGAATAATTTTGAATTATATATATATATTAATTTTAGAGATTTATATGGAGGAAATAATTCTAATTAGAGGTGAAGTATTAATTTATGTTTCGAGTTAGTTATTTATTTTTATCAAATTAAGTATAAAAACAAAATAAATTAAAGTTGTAAATGTAATTTTTTTTTTTGGGTCATGATATATATATTAAGTTTGTTTTTATTAGTTTTTTCCATACTTTAATTTTTGTAAATATTTGGTGGAGTTTTAATAGTTGAATTTGGTTTTCTCATATTTCAAAATCGATGATGTAAGAGAGTTGTTGCATTAGGGAATGCCTTATCTACATGTTATTTAATATACTGTAAAGAGAAGAAGTCTGACAATTGATTTAAACGTCAACCGTGTGCATAATTTTTTCAGCCAACACTTTTCGTCGAATGGTAATGGATTAATATTCATCATCTATGGCTTATGCACGATGATCCACCATGTGCATGATGAATCTAAATTATCATCATCATCAGGGTCAGAGTCGGTCCAAACAAGTCATCTCCCAATTAATTGCCAGCGCAGGTTGACGTGAGCAATTTAAACAAATGCAATGTACGCAATATGAGACCTATACAATTTGAATTTGAAATTGAAAATGAGAGGGATAAATTTTTACATTAATTTATTCATTTAAAATTTTGAATTTAGTTTAACATTAGTTTTTCCCAGTGGACTAAAACCTCGTTTTATTAGTAATAGACTTCGAAGATAATTCTTGGTTGAGTTGATAGTAACTAAAGAAGAATATTTAACTTTGGAGGAAAATCATGGAATAAGGATTGATATATTTGATTATTACATACCAAGTGAATTTATATATTAATTTATGAATTTAGTTGTTGGTACAAACTTCTAATTACATAAATTTTCAAGAAAAAAATCATCAATAGTGTGATGCTTTTTTATTATTTTTGATAATTTTTTAAGCCATCTATAAATGACTTCCAACTTTTTTTAGAGAACGAGTTTAGCACAATGGTCCCTTTTTATGCCTAGGTTATCCAAAGAATCATAGGAACATGAAAATTCATGTATAAGAAGCATGGTGTTTTTCACACCACGCAAAATAAATTTTGAAAAGGACGAGACTGGAATTGCATTTAGAATCCAAGAAGGATGTTAACTTTAATCAAACAATCATTTGTCTTCAATCATGTCTTTATATTTCCATGATATTTTACTATGAGAGAGGAGATGTGGCAACCCATATATATAAATAGTAGCATTTTGTTTTTTTTGAGTCATAGCGTTCACTCTTTCATTAGTCAAACATTTTGGTTGAGATAAGTAAAAGAGTGTGAACATATGACTTCAGATGATGTATTTATTCAAATTCAAGGAAACTAATAAATACGACTGCGTGTAAAACAAATTGAACATTAAACCATATGGGAAGTACACCAATTTGTTCCATTTATGGATATATTTTTTTTTGTAAGCTTGGTCGTCTATATTTAACTATCCACCACCAACAATATGACCTAAGTAAACCAAAGAGGTCTAACCAAATTCACACTTGGACATTTTTATATACAATTTTTATTTTCGAAAAACATCAGCTACCTTCTTAACATGACTCACAAGATCTTCCCAATTTCTATTAAAAAAAGTATATTGTTAAGATACACAAGCAAAAAATTATCAAGAAAACGTCTGAAAATATCATTCATCACCCTCATAAATGTGGCGGAGCATTGCACTGTCCAAATGGCATCACTGACAATTTGAACAACGCCTAGTTTTACTTTAATGCAGTCTTCCACACATCCTGTTATGAAATTATAACTTGATGATATCCACCACATAAATTCAATTTGGTGAAATAAACAACATCTTTCAATTTATCTAATAAATCATCAATGCGAGGGAGAGGGTAGCGATTTTTCACCGTAATATTGTTGAGTGCTCGATAGTCCACGCACATCCTCCATGTGCCATCCTTATTTGGCACTAACACTATAGGTGAACCACATGGAGAAGAGATAGGTCTTAGACCCTCTGATTCAACAATTCCTGCACCTGTTTCTTGATCTCCTCTGTTTCAATTGGCGAAAACCTATACATACTCTCATTAGGTAAAGGAGAATTTTGTTGGAGATCAATTTCATGTTAACTATTGCACTTTGAAGGTAACCCACTTGGTTCCTGAAAAACCCCACAAAAGTTAGAAACAATATCATGTTACAATTCTTTCTTGTGAGCGGGGTCACAATCTTGGAAAGATTCATATGCTTCTGCATCCTTTGCTCTCACAATCATGAGAATGGAACCTTTGCTGAAGTTGATCAATCTCTTCATATGAACTACATTAACAAAATTTGCAATGATCTTCACATGATGAGACCTGACAATATACTCCACCTCATATTTCATGAGATTGTATTTATTTTCATGTCAAAAGAAAATTGTTTTCTTGTCATACAAATATGGAGTCCTTGACACAATGCCACAAATGATGATTTCTTGGGATGATCCCCTTGTCATGTTTATCCCTGCTTTCAAGATGGATGACCTTCATATTGGATGCATCAATAGTGGTAGGCTCAAACTAAAATAAAGAACACCTGATATAACTATGTAATCCGCCAATATACTTTGTTACAGTCTCAAGTGAATCTAATGGAATGACCAAGTTTAAAGCTTATTTCCTAAATTCCTCTGTGAAACTTTGCACACTTTGGCCATTGCCTTGCCTTGAATATTTCCATTCCATTAAAGCCTTTTGTTAATATCCCAAATGATATAACTTATCTTTCAATGCAGAAAAAAAATCAGACTTGGAGGAAAGTAGATAACCCAAATGTCTACTACCTTTTTGAAGCTTTCACTTCCACCAAACGAGAGTGGTGCCACTCGACTGAAGAAAAATATAAAAAGAAGAGAAAGAGGAGGGATAAGAATAATAATATTTCTCTACATCAATCATCAAAAACCTCTGCTAGTCATGTTGGAGATGAGCCTTCAGCCACTGCAAGTCATGTTGGGGTCATACTTCTAGTCACTGGCACCCATACTAGTAATGGGTCACCTACCTCTATGAGTAATATTGTTGATGAATCACCTACTTTTGTGAGTTAAGATGAGGGAAAAAGTCCTCTCTCTATTTGGAAAGAGTCTCTAGCATATGCAAGTCTTTTTGGATACCCTCCAGGAGTCGCTGCTAGTCATGCTGGGGGAATTAACGTTGATCAGAAACCTAGGTGTAAAATATTTAAACCTAAGTTCCATTTTAATATATGCATGGGAGATAATCTTCCTCATTTGTGCCCTGAGATTTCAGTGGTACAAAGGTTGTGGTCCGAGTCTATAGGTTATTCTACTCCTGAACTTATTATGGTTTCTTAACAATCGACCCAACAATTGGTTGATGAAGTAGCCGAGCTAGTGTAATCTCTGGTCGATCCCACTCCTCTTTTGGGGGATGAAGTGTATAACAATAGAGTCTCATTGATTTCTAGTTTCGAGTCTTTTGGTCTAGGGGGCATGGCGGTCTCTTGGAGTGTACCCACTCCAAGTTCTAGGAGTGTTTCCTTTGATTGAGATATCCTATTTTTTGAGTGGGGTTTATGGGTTTCAGTGAAAGCTCGCCTAGAGGAGCCCTTGAAAAAATGAGGTATAGATGTTGCAAAATAATATAAAGGTTTCAAGTATTTAATATTTAGAATCAATAAAACCATGTTGAATTATAGGAATATATTTTATTTAATCGATTCTTATTTTTCTATTGAGACATTGGAGGGTGTACTTGGTGGTGAAGAGGGAGCATGAATTACCTCTCGACATGCAGCCTCAGAAAGTTGTGGAGTATCCACAATTGGAGAAGCAGAGAAGAGGTTGAGTGGAGACATCCAGTCAAGCAGAGACCTCCAGTTGGAGGAAAATTCGAGCCAAGTGGGTAGAGGGAGCACATGTATCCATACCTCCAGGTGATAGGTGGGGCAATGTGAAGCAATAGTCCAAAAAGTGCAGAAATTTACAATGATAAACCTATTACTTAACCTATTACAATGGTATTTACTTATTGATTATATTAGAAACTTATCATTTTTTTAAAGGATGCTAAGTAATATCACTTTTTTTAAGATGCTAAGTTTTAATGTCCTTACAATTCCTGAAGAATTTCCTCAACCATAGTCCGACATAATATCTAGTTATTGGAACTTTGAATTGGGATGGGAATGTTGGGGTTCCTAAAAAATTTTATGGGTCAGGCCCCTCTAGGTTCCAATACACCGCAAAATATAGATATGATCATGGTTTCGACTCAATCCACATAACACAGGATCCTTGGAGTGTATCTTCTGTGCATACCTCAGGTTGTTTTGTTGGGATGCCTGTTGGAAATTATGACTAATTACAGGATGAGGATAGGGTTATTTTTTCTACATACATCCCCTCGCAAGCCCTTAGAAATTCTGATGAAGGTACATAGAATAAGAGAGAAAATAAATCAAAGAGTACTAAGGTTAGAGAGAGAGGGAGATTGTTGGTGTTAGGGCAGGGCATCAAATTGGACCAGGTCACAGACATGACGGATTTTGTTCTAGTAGGAAGAGTTTGTGGGAGAAATTACTCTTCGACGCGTCTGAAGAAATAAGTTTCAGAGATTTGGGGTCAGGTCTTGGAAACTTTGGCGACTATGGTGACAATGAACAAGGGCTGGTCTACATTTTGGTTTTCTAAGGTTGAACATCCATCATGGGTACTGACAAGATATTGGAATATTGAAATGGTCCATGTTATGCTGAAGAAATGGTCACCTCTTTTTGATCCTAAGAGAGAACACTTGGGGGCATGACCAATTTGGGTAAGAATGCCAAGTTTGCATATGCGATTTTGAATCGAAGATGTCTTCAGACATATTGGAGATGACTTGGGGTCTTTCTTGGATTATGATAAAACCTTTTTAGAATCAGGCAAGATGGATTTTGCGCATATTTTGGTTCATATGGACACCAGAGAAGGGCTGGTGGAAATCTTGAAGCTTCAATGGAATGGCATTACCAAAATGCAGAAATTAGACTATGAGGGAGTACCATTTTGATGTAGGAGGTATCATGAAGCTGGCCATATCTATAAATAATTCCCATTACTTGAAAAATATAAGCCTCCTGCAGAATCCTTTGACGCAAATGAAGTATCATATGGGAATGAACCAGACCATAAGGAAAAGAATTCGACGCCAAAAAAATATTCCGCTCGACAACAACCAGGGATGGAAAAAATAAAATGGAAACAAGCTTCTTTCACCCAACCTACTTCTTCGAGGGTTACTCATGCTCAAGCATCAAACACAAAACAAAATTAAAACAGATTGTCTAAAAAAGTCTAAAACAGAAGCTACTGGAAATTTCGGTAGCGTTCAATATTTTTTTTTGAAATTTACAAAGTCTAATCCTAAAAAAAAAAAATTTAAAATAGACTCATGACTTAGCAAAGAAATATGATAACATGTAAAATGTAATATATGTGGTTTCGACGAAAAATTTATCCAGGAACATCTAATTTGGATATCTATGAAAGAATACATAACTGTAACCTATCTTTCTTGTTTCTAATTTCAATACACCAATTTTAATTGTTTTTCCTCTTTCTTGTGGATGATTATTTCAGTATGATAATATATATTCACAATTATTAGCCTAATTTTATATCAACTTTATTCTGGATGCATAATGTTACTAGGAACATATAATCCATAAATTTTAATCTTCCTTAGTTAATAAATATATTTAGGATTTTCTTTTTCAGGTCGTCCCATGTTTATGTTTGTAATGTCACCCAACCCCTCAAGTGCAGTTTTTTTCCCCATGGAAAAATATTAATTTTCATTAATAGTAAAGAAAATTATATGTTGTAGATGCCCATGGAATATTCATCAAAATTGTGACATATTCACTGTAAAAAATAAGAATTTCAGATAGTTCCCTTGTGGGGTTGTACATGAGAAAACAATTATAAATAGTCTACTGATCTAGATCAATAAATACAACATAAATATGTATAGTTATATATGTCTGCAAAAATCATGATATGGGGCTAGTTTCCTCTCGCGAGATGATGATCTATATATGGTCTATGGTAATAAGTGAAGTGTTCATGTCCATTGTGTTCTTCAATCAGCCATGCCCCGCTAGGCTGGTGCGTGGCCTCCTTGGATAGCGAGTCAGAAAGGTGGTTGTGCTCCCTGAAAATATGGAAATAGTTGATAGAGTCAAATTATGATTTTAAATGCCACGAGTCCTCAAAAATGTGACAAAGTTTGTGAACGTGACATGCAGAAGTCTGATTGAACCAACTAATAACAATTTTTTAATCTCCAAATATTTGTAGGTGGTGACATCCATCTTCAATAGAAAATTGTAAAAGGTGTCTCAAAGTAATGAGTTCTTCATAGTTGTTGGTGCTGAGCCCCAGACCCATTTTGATCCTGAAATGTAGATGATCATTCAAATATAACACAGTTCCCCGCCACATCCATGATGCTGGTCAGATCCGTCAAGGTAAGCCCAGGGATACTCTCGATTAATGACTCCTGAAATAAGATTACGGGGAGGATCGGGAGGGTCGTCCATAGGTAGGCAGTGATAAATGGATATTACGTTGGTAGATGCACATGCCCAATTGGGTGCCACATTGAGGAAAATGTATCTGTTCCAGGAGATCGAGATATCCCAATAGATAAGAAGGGGGATGTTACGGTCCTTGTGGGAAGGTGCAGAAGTCCACCATTGCTGCCAAACCTCTGCCAAATGCATGTCATGCCACTATGTCGATATGTGGAGGGCATTTGTAGTCTGATTCCATAGAGCTCGAGCAGCAGGGCATTGCAAAAAAATATGGTCGATAGATTCAGAGGCCTCCTTACATAGGATGCACCATGAGGGTCCGTGGTAGGTGCTCTTCTGCAGGTTGTCTCCAGTAGGAGCAATTTTGCGGAGGAAACACCACATCAACAGAATGTATCAGGGTGGTGCTTTTAATTTCTACATACATTGCCACTACCACATGGATTCCAGGGGTCGGGAGTGTGAATAGATATGCAAGTATCATTTCTTGGGTGTGTATTTCCCAGGAGAAGCATGATTCAAAATCAGTTCATCGTCCCCCCTGTGTAATGCGGACATGAGATTCAGTGAAAGCTAGAGTATAATTATTCCAGTCCTCATACCTTCTCAGGTAACCCAAGTTGATTAGCAGTCTTCCAACCCTCGAAAAAAAGAGAAGAGGATGTCAGGTCTGCAATATGATTAATGGAGATGATTCCAGAATGTGATATGTGTTAAATGAGCTCCAGAACGTGATATGTGTTCAATGAGCTCTGGTGGAAGAAGATGGGCTCCACCATAGCCCCCCCATGAATCCAGTCCTATACAGGCTAATGCTCCCAAGTTGATATACCATGAAAGACCATCCCTGATATATGGAAGAGAGTTGACGACTGCTTTCCATACCATGGAAATGTGGCGAGTGTTCCAAGAGGGTCTATGTATCCAATCCATAGTAGATTGTGGTCTGATGTATTTAAGTGTGACCACCTCTGTCCATAAGTTTTTGGATGTCATGATCTACCAACCCATCTTAGCAACGAGGGCTTTTGAAAATGTATCCAAGTCTTTGATGCCCAATCCTCCCCATTTCTTAGATAATGTAATGTTGTCCCATTTGATCCATGTAAATGTATGGCCCTCTTTCTTCCCCGTCCAAAGGAATCCATGACAGATATGCTGGATATTATTGAGAATTCCTTTTGGAATCCAGGCTAAAGACATTCGGTACACAGGATTGGCAGCCAAGACCGATTTGATGAGAGTTAGTCTGCTAGCCTGAGAGAGCCATCGGTGGTTCCATATGGATATCATATTTTCAATATTGGATATGAGCCAAGACCAATCCGCATTATGATAGGCAAGTGGTTTTAATCTAAAACCAAGGTACTTGAGACCTTCCGATATATCCATAATAGTGAAAGGTAAGCAATGAGTTGCTAGTACCTTTTCCTGTTGAGTACAACCAATGATGGACAGAGTTGATTTCAGGTTATTGCAAGTCATTCCAGTAGCCAGGATGAAAGAGGATAAAATTGATGAGAAGGTAGTAATATCCCCCACCGATCCATTGAGAAATATAAGAACATCATCAACAAAGAGCAGGTGTGTGAGAGATAATCCCTCTACAATGTGGATACCCATAAGTCTGTTTGCCCATCTCTCATGGTAGATCAACCAACTCAGTGCTTCCATAATGATCAGAAAAAGAAGAGGTGAGAGTGGGAACCCCTATCTAAGCCCTCTCTTAGAGTGAAAAAAGGGTGATGTCGACCTGTTGATAAGAACATTGAAGGATACGTTAGTGATGCAGCACATAATCCAGTTGATAAATTTGATGGGGAATCCCAGATGAGTTAAGAGCATTCAGATATAAAGCCAGTTGGAGTGATCGAATGTCTTTTCTAAGTCAATATTCAGGATGATGCCCTTGAGGTGCTTAATTCTAATGGAATGCGGGGCTTCCTGGGCCGTGCCAATGGCCTCATGGATCTAACAATGGTGAAGGAAAGCAAATTATTCCAGTGAAATGTTGGCAGAGAGTATGGGCTTGAGTCGATTGGAAATTATCTTGGCTATGATCTTATATATGCAATTATATAATGATATCGGGCAATAGTTAGCAAAAGTGAGGGGGATTCAAATTTTTGAATAAGAGCAATGAAGGTGGAGTTGAATGCATCATATAATCTACCTGTCTGTCTACAATGTTCCACCACCTTGAGAATTTCTTGTCCCAGAGTATCGAAGAAGGATAGGTAGAATTCAATTAGCCACCCATCGGGCCCCGAGCTCTTATCCTTCTAGAACCATTTGAGCGTGTCTTGAAGTTTTTCCATCATGATGGGGTCAGTCAGGGATTCTTCCTCATCTTGCCCCACAAATCTAGGAAACAACCCTTCCACCTTGATAATCTCCGGGAGTGTTGCAATCTGGGGAGCTTTGTAGAGATTCCTGAAGTGTGAGACCCCCATGTTATTCAATTATTGAAAGGTCCGGGCCATATTCCCAACATCATCTTCCAACTACCAAATCGTATTGATCGCCCTTCTACCATTTGAAAATTGGTGGAAAAACTTGGTATTCTCATCACCAACTTGCAACCAAATAGCCCTACTCCGTAGCCACCAAGTCTCTTCACGGTATTTCAATATCTTGGTGTGCTCGGACTCTAAATGTATGATACAAGCTTTGGACTCATCTGATGAGTGCCCTTGATCCATTGAGTCATTAATGGACTCCAGCTCAGATTCAATGGTTGTCAATAACTTTTCATCCTTGGAGCGTTTTTCCTTTTCCCATGCAGTGGTGAGCCGCTTAACTTCCTTCATCTTGTATGCAAACCCAACAGAGGGATCAAGATCAGGGGATTCCAGATAGGATGTCTAGTATTGAGTAATAAAATCAGTATATGAAGAATTACTGAGACAAGTCGCATTGAATTTGAAGGGGGCACAGGGCTTGTGAGAGGTACCAGCAAGTTCCAAATAAATGGGGGAGTGATCAGAAAGCTCGCTCGATCTGACCCATTGTCTATAAACAAGATTGTGTTCCATAATAGCCTTTTGAATTAGAAACTAGTCCAATTGTCTAGCTAATGATGCCAAACCAACTCTGCGATTGTGCCAACTTGGTTGTATCCAGGGGGCAGGGATATCAACCAGTCGATGATCTTCAATTAGGGCCTGAATGGAGTCAGACGGGGGGTCTATATGAGCATAGTGACCCCAGGATTCTGCCTGTCCAAGTGATAAGCTAAAATCACCTCCCAAAATGAGGTTCTCAGTGTCCAGGAGGGAGAGACTAAGCAGGTGTTCCCAAAATCTGATACGGTCTGGACACGGCCCGTATATGTTAATGATGCGAAAATCATGACCAAAATTGGTCGATATGATGTTTGCACCAATATATCCTTCGCCTCCCTAGAGATTACGAATCAAGATTGATCCGGGGTTGAGGCCCAACAAAATTCCACCAAATCGGCCTCGTGCATATAGAGCATGGAATTTCCAATTGGGCTGAATAGAGTTGAGTGCCTGAGTAACCATCTCCGCTAAGCCAAGTGTCTCTTGAGAAAAAATCACATCCACCGAGGTAGTATCAATTAATCTCCTAAGGAAATTTTTTTTGGCAGAGCTTGCCATGCCGCGGAAAATGAAGGACAAAATCTTCATGGGGTAACCTTAGGGAGGGTTTTCTGTGCTCTAAGAACCTTATCAAGTGTAAGTTGGCATCCATCCGCCACTTCCTGTCCAACTTGAATGATGGCTTTTGAGATGCATGAGTGGCATCCTCGAGATGTTTTCGAAGGTCTGGGTGATGGGATGATGGCTAGTCCCCTGGTAGATGAAGTCGATAACCAGGTTAAAGATCTGAGGAAATAGGAGTGGCTACTCTTGGAATCCGATGATGACTCTGCAAATGGGGTAACATTTTTATTTTATTTTTCAACTGCTTATTTAGTTAGTTTATCTATCTATATATATATATATATATATATATATATATATATATATATATATATATATATATATATATATTCTTGTTGCACCCACCGAAAACCATCGGTCATAGCTCTCTTCTGCTTCATCACTTTAACCAATGGGAAAATGGTCGCTTAAACGTCATGTAGGTCCTAGGTGGATTCATGCTTGCTTCAATAGTGAGGCCATTGCAATGGAACCCCTACAATCTAATGTACACATGAGTTATTTCGAAGCCTCACCCCCCAAGATGGTGGTAAATGAATACCTCCCATCGGACAATCAATGGCTCACATTAATCATTGGGGCATGTCTCCCCGATTTCTAATCCTCTATTGGCTTTCGCCACGGGTGTTTTCTAGTTCCAGCAGAACCACTGCTATACCTCCAACATGTGTCCCCTCGGGTCCACCCAATGTTGTTTCATCCCACAGCATCCATATCCCAGCGGCTCCAAAACTACACACTTGGTTACTTGATGGGATTTTTGTTCTGGGCTCACCTAGACAATGAGCTCCTATGCTATCTTCTCATTTCCCCTTGTCCTGTCAACCAATCGCTTCCATAGATTCACATTATCTTGACGCTGAATAACCCAACACCCTCACTTGAAGCGCCTCTATATATCTCCCATCTCACAGTGTTAGGCTTACCTGGATGTGGGTCCTCCCTCCACCAATGAAAACATTGTTGGTCTTGCAAGTGTGGCCAGTGTTGTTGGCCCACATCATCCCATTATCCTCCATACCGGAAAATGTAGTGACTATCCCCCTTAATCCCTCTCGGGTTCATGGGATCATGTCGCCTTAGCTGGTGGGACCCTCCTCCACCAATCAAAACGGCGTAAACTATCGCGTGGGGTGGCTTATGTCATCCCACTAGCCTACCTCCTAGCACTTCCAAATCAATTTCCACTTGAATTTTTGGGTGAACCTTGTCGGGATGACTTGGCGAGTGGGCCAATCTCCGACCAATAGCATTGTTGCAACTTTGCAGTCCTGGATATGTAACATCCTTGCGTCATCCTACCAGGTTTTACCCAACGAATTCCTTTACACCTCCTCTTCATGCTCATGAGCTAGGCATCTAGGCCTATGTGGCTATAGGCTATCCTTCTAGCCAATAGAAAAAATTTCAGGCACATGTCATCTCATTTCCTTTTTCTTAGCTCTTCTCTCCTCGCGCGCTTGGAAAAATTCCCAATAAAACTTCCGAGCTCCCACCTCCAGGCGACGTGTTTTGGTGGGTCACGCCCTTGCACATCCTTTGCTCTCTATTGGGGCATGTGATGTCACTGCTAGATCATCCCATGCCACTTGCCCCACTTCCTTCTGCTTGCACCTTATGCGACTTCTCTAGGGCGAACCTAACTGGATGACATATTAGGCAGGTCCATTCCTAGCCAGTAGTATAACAGTAAAGGTTGTATGGATTCCAACATCTCCATCTTGTCATGATCTAGGTTACTCCTTTTTCTTCTAGTAACCATTCCTCTGGGGTATTCCTTCCGATCTACATCATCACTCTTGAAACCAATCATGTAGAGGGAAAATTGATTGCAACAATGGAAGGTCTCCATTTTTAGGGATTGATCCGTGAAAGGATAAGGTTACCTGATATTTTCTTATAAGTTCAGGGCTTGATTCCTCTACGTCGTAATAATTTTTCTCTCATTCTTCGTCATGACTCGACTAAGGGACTTCAAACCTGCCTCATCCAACGTTTTAGATGGGGATCTCCAAAATCAACCAAAATATTAGCTACACTACTACATAGACTTCCTTGAGCCATTATTTTTTACCATGGCTCTAGCTTAGAGGTTCGACAAGCCTCCATATCAACTTCAAGGATTCATGTCAGTGCCAATGATTTATTAAGGTGTTCCATGGTAATATCGCTCCTAATATTTGGTGAATCCAACTCCAAGGAGTTCCTAGCACACCTACATTCCTTGCTCCTGGATAGAGAATACCACACATGTCGGCGTAGGTGCTCCAACGGCCATTACCTACCATAGGCTTGGCGTGGACTACTAATAGGTTTCCATATCGCCTACCACATGCCGACATTGATAGAATACATGTTGATCATGTAAGAAACTCCATGGAAATATGCAGAACCTTCCAGTGCCTCACCAACACCACTAGGATGCCATCAAAAGATATCTAGCCTGCTAAGAATGCAAGGCTGAAGGACATTTAGGTAAATTTGATAGGCTCATATGGCCCAAAGGGAAACAACCCTTAATGCTCACGCAATGTGTACCATGTGGAAAATAATATTGTAACTTAGGAAAATAAATGGATGTAAGAAAATTCACACCCCGTTGTGCATACGATATTCAAAGTAACTGTTTCATATTAATAAAAAGGGTGTATGAGCCCACTATTTTCAAATTTTTATTTAATTTCTTATGGATTTGTTGTGGCATGTAACATGGCCTTATATTTCTTTGTTATTTAATTATGTGTTTCTTACATCACAACCAAACTATTATTTTGAATGACGTTCAACTCAATGGTATAACTTGGTCCTTATTATCATGTAGTTTATTTACACATTTATGCATCGAAGTTTCTGCATTTAATACCAATGAGTCAATCACACAAAAAAAAATTCCATTCGAGTGCATTGCTTAGCTTATGTATTTGTGTGTTTTATTCAAGAGATAACACATGCACAAACATATTTAGCACATCTACCAGTGACACATTTCCATAAAGGTTTAACCACATGCTTAAGCATGTACATCTTAATTGCAGTCCCTAATTCTAGAACCATCATAATTAACAATACATCATGATTCATCAATAGATAAACAAGCATATACATATAATTATCTTTGAAATTGCAAGGAAAATTAGTCTTGGATGAGGACTTTCCACCCAACCATAGACAGTTGCAGCCACACTTTCTCACAACTGTCACCACCGAGCCAAATTCCAGAGTCTAAGGGGGATGTTTGCTTGAGAACTTGAATACTAGCTGCCAAATGAAATAGGGACTCTAGAGGACCACCTTCCTCAATACCACCAGTTGAATACCACTTATTTTTTACATAGGGAGTCATAAGGTACTCTACCTCACCCCCAAGTGCACACATAGTGATTCACCCCCTTCTAGGGATTCGAGAATCCACTGCAACGATAGTGTACTCACCACCAGTATTCAACCAAGTGTTCCTTTGATGCTTCTTCAAGATGGCCGCTTCCAAAGACGTTACAGGGCTCCAGAGTCTAATATATCAACCTAGAGCCTCTAAGGGACCCAAACTATTACATGTCTCCATAGATTCCATCCCAACCCATAGCTTCTAGGGACCCAAGTTGTTACAGGGCTCCAAATACCTTTGTCTCAACCCAAAACCTTCATGGACCCAAGTTGTTACATGGATCATATCTCAACTCACATCCTACAGGGACCCCAAGTTGTTACAAGGCTCCATAAACTAGCAAATCAACCCACAACCTCTAGGGACATAGAACCAATCGCCTTCTCCTCTCTTCTCTTTAGAGATTCCTATTGATTATTCTCGATGGATGCTCACAATATTCTTTGTCTTCTTTGTATTCCTCTTATACACCTAAGTTTGAATGGGTGTCCTCCCCTATCGGCTTCTATATTTTTTTCATTGTTATATAGGGACTGTTGCGTCCTTGTTGACCTGCACTGTGCAGTCTCCCTGCTGGACTTCTTTTCCTCTTTTCTTATTGTTGTTTCTTAAGAAACATGGGCCTATGTACTTTCTATTGTAGCCCATGTAATTTCAAAAACTAGTTAATTCATCCACCAACCAACCTTTAATGGTTTTCCAAACAATTTAGGTTTCATGTACAAGAATCCCCAACATCCCAAGCAATCAATCCTTCTCCCTAGCTCTAGAATCCATATCCATTTGACTCAGCCCCTTTTTTTCAAATTTTAGATATAGAAAAATATTTACAATGTGTTTTATAAAAGGGCCATGGGTGGGGTTGTTACAGTCCCCTCCCCCTTGAGGGAACACCCCCCTCAATGTTCATATTCCCATATGCAACACCAAAAACAAAACACAACACATATTGTTTCATGGAGCTTTATATACAAAAATTTATACAATATTTAAAATCATATACACACTTGCTTTAACCAACAAACAAGAAGGGATAATTAAATTTCATGGCATCAACCATTTCCCATGTGGCTTCCTTTGGCCCAAAGTGCTTCCACTGCACCTTGAATTTATCTATGGATCAATTTTGAATCATGAGAATCCTATGGTCTAGAATGCACTTTGGCAATGGCTGAGTTCCACCAGTAGCACAAGCCAATAATTCATATGATTAGAGACTTGTACATATCTTTTAAGTAAAGAAACATGGAAAACATCGTGAACCCTAGTTAAAGGAGGTAAAGGAATCATATATGCCACTATTCCAATCCTCTTAAGGATTTCAAATGCCCCACAATATCATGGTGCCAACTTGGCACATGTCCCAATTCTTAGGGAACTCTTCTTGCGTTTAATCCTTAGGTAAACATGTTCATCAACTTGGAACTATTTGTGCACTATATGTTGATTTGCATAGATTTTTTGTCTATCTTGTGCCACTTTCAAATTATAATTTATGATCCGAAATTGCTGCTCCATATCCTTGAGAATATTAGGTCCTACATGAACCCTCTTAACTGGATCACTCTAGCTATGAGGAGTGTTGCAACTCTTACCATACAATGCCTCAAATAAGCTCATATTTAGGGATTATTGGTGTCCATTGTTGTATGCAAATTCCACAAGTGGAATATATCCTTCCCATTTCTTGCGTTGATCCATTACATACATTATTAACATGTTTTCAAGAATTATGTTAATCCTCTTTGTTTTCCCATCTGTTTGGGGATGATAGGTTGTACTAAATGCCAATTTTCCCCCATTACTGCAAATAGTTCTTTCCAAAATCTAAAAGTGAGCCTAGCATCTGTATCTGACACAATATTGTTGGGGATGTCATGTAGCCTCACAATCTCCTTTATGAAAATTTGTGCTATGTTACTAGTGGAATTAGTGGATTTTACTGTAACAAAATGAGCTACCTTGCTCAACTTAGCCACCACTACCATGATTGTGTCATGCTTCTTGGATTTTTTAGGAAATAATATAATAAAATCCATAGAAATTACCTCCCACTTCCATTATGGAATAGGTATAGGTTGCAACAATCCTATATCGAATGCTTGCAGTCAAACTTTACTTGTTGACATTCCATGCATCTTTCCATGAAATCAACCACTTCCTTCTTCAATTTTGGCCAATAGTAATGTTTTTAAATGGTTGTAAGGGCCTTTTTATACCCTGGGTGGCATGGATAAGGCTTAACATGGAACTATTTCATTACTAGTCTTTTCATTTCATCACTATTAGGCACATAAATTATGCCTTTGAACCTAATTAGTTTTTCCTCAGTGTGGTGATATTCCTCATCCTCGCCACTTTGAAGCAACTTTTGTTTCACTTACTGATGTTTCTCATCTTACAATCCAACACATTTGATTATTTCTATCAGATCTGTCATGTAAGAACTTACAGTTGCCAAGTGATTTTCTTGATTTCTTCTGCCCAAAGCATCAACAACCTTGTTTTCTTTACCTTTTATGTACTTTATTTCAAAGTCGAATTTTTTGAGCGTGGCCAGCCATCTTGCTTTCCTAGAATTCAACTTTGGTTGTCCAAACAAATATTTGAGCCCATTATGGTCTATCATAAGAATAAATTTCCTGCTAAGGAGCTAATGCCTCCATATTTTTAAGGCGTGAATAATGTCAACCAATTCTAAATCATGTCTTACATACTTTACCTCATGCTCATTTAAATTTCTAGACTCATAGCATACGACTTGACCTTCCTACATCAAGACTCCATCGAGTCCCTCTTTATAGACATATGTATACACCAAGAAATCCTTATTAGGATATGCAATTCTTAGCACTAGTGCATTGGTGAGAATTTTTTTTAACTACTCAAAGCCTTCTGCACATTGTGCAGTCCACTCAAATATTTTTCCTTTCTACTTTACAGGTTATGGTGCTTCTTTCGTCCTTGAATACCACGACTGAAATATCCGTTGAAACAGATACCCAGTGAACTTCTACACAGACTTCCCAAAATGGGTTGTAACAGCACATTATTCATGTGGAACATAAAGACAAGAATGGGGTAAGTAAGCCCAAAGGGTACCATTACAAACTTATGATGCCCATATATATCCTAAAATAATTTTTATGAATGTATTCCTCTGTGATCCTTACTTGATGGTAGCCTGAACTCAAGTCAATTTTGGAGAAAATTGATGCTCCTCTCAGCTGATAAAAGAGATCATTAATCCTGGTAATGGGTACCTATTCTTGATTGTCACCTTATTCAGCTACCTATAATCAATGCATAATATAAGGGTTCCATATTTATTCTTTACAAACAATACTGGTGCTCCCAATGGGGACACACTAGGCCTTATGTAACCTTTGTCAAGCATTTCCTCTACCTACAATTTTAGCTCAACCAATTTTTGGGTGCTCATCCTATATGGAGCATTAGATGTTGGTGTTTCTTCAGGTGCCAACTCAATAGATAAGTATATATCTCTGTGAGGAGGTAATCCAAGAACCTCCAATGGAAAGACATCCATGTTTTGCTACAAAATAGGGTACTTTTGTAGCAATTCATATTCCTCATCTTCTATTTATCTGTCATTTTCCTCATTCTTGGAAATTTGCAAAACAAATAACATGCATCCTTTTTTATTTTCGTGTTTTTCTTACATAGAAGTGATTAGCCTTACCAAGATGAGATTTTTCCTGCCCTACAACACTCTTTTTGTTGCTTTCTCATCCAAGTATTCAATTATTGTTTCATAGCAATCTACCTTGGTTCAGTGTAAGTATAACCAATCCATACCAAGAAGTATGCTATACGCACCCAATGGTAACACATTCAAATGGGTTGTTGTGGGAATTTCACTGAGTTTGAATGCACATGACCTTATAAAATGGTTGATTCTTCTCTTTTTCCTAGTTTCGAACTAAACCCACCAAGGTTCTTCATTCAAATCCTTGCCAAAACCACATTTATCAACAAGTTTTGGGTTGAAAAAGCTATAATTAGAGTCTGGATCAATTAAAATAGAAATGAATTGCTCTTATAGCTTACCTTTCATCTCAATGATGAATGCTTGGTGATTAGCTTGACGGCTGTACACTGCGGCATAAATCCTTGGGATGTGGACAATCTCTCCTCCTATGGTTCCCACCACAATTCCAACACTTGAGCGACTCTCAGCCTTTGAAATTGGGTTGTAATGATGTCGATTACTGCACATTTTTCTTAACAACAACATTGTATTTCTATTGAAACAGTCTTGTCGGAGTTAGGAGCCTACATTCTTTCCTTTTTGAGATTTTCGTAGGCCAATTATTATAATGTCTGGTGTTGATTTCAACCTTCCAATTACTGTAATTTCAAGTTTTTGTTTTTCTTTCTCATAGTAGTGCTTTAGCTTTTTAATGGAATATTTTAGTTTTTTGGGTTCCAACAACTTAATTTAATCCTTGAATGTCATAGGAAAATCATTGATGAATACAGTTGAATTTTTTATTTTTCATCCTTGATATATGGCACATCCCTCAATAGTTCTAGAAACTAAGTGACATACTCATCACTAGTCAACTGACCCATTCTGAGTTCATATAACTCTTTTGCCTTACTATCATAATAGTGGTCAGACAAGTATTTCTAGTTGAAGGTCTTCTTAAACTCATCCCAGGTCAATGATTTTTGAACAATGGATCTAACTCTCTTCAATTCCTCCCACCATATGTCTTCTTATCCCTTCAAGCTATAGGTTGTGACTCTAGCTTTCATATTCTCAGAATAGTCATGTGTTCTAAACAAATTCTTCATTCCCAATAGTTAAGATTCTACGTCCTCTTCTTTCTTCATATCCCTATCAAATATGGGTGTCTTATCCTTCTTAAATTCTTCAAACATGTTATCCTTTTCTTTGATTCCCAAATGATGATGATAGTAATGGTGAGAATGGTGGTGCCTCCAAGCAATACAACTAGATGGGTTGCTTGAATAATTCACATTTGTGCTAGTTCCTACTCTTGGAGCGCTCAAAGTATTGCCTCCTGGCACAGTTTATTCACTTCCTTGCTGTTAAATCTTTATGGACCTGGCACCATCTGCTTTGTTGGTGTTTTATTCTAATTCATTAAGTATTTTCTTGTCTTTATGACTAGCCCTCAACTCAGATTGCCTTTGTCTATGTCAATCTCAGAGACTTTGCAACATGAATTCATTGATATTTTCTTGCCTTTCTTGGGCTCTTACTAGCCTCTCATTGTCAACCTTAAATCTTCTCACCTCAACCCTTAGAATTCTTAGGGTGTCCATCCATTCTAGGGACTCCCCCCTCCCCCCCCCCCACCTTTGCCCAACTGATCTCTCTTCTTCACTAGGTCTGACTCCATAATTTCCATGTTGTGATTGATCAGAACTATACTCAAGCATTCTGATCCTCATTGTTTTAAATTATCTATTTTATGATGCTTGTGATGTGCTTTCAAGAACACACATTTGTTAGAAATTTAAAAGTAAATAATAAACACATAATTATGACCATGAGCTTGCACTCATGGTTCTTTCATGGAGGTTTCTGCTGTGACAAAATAACCATGTTAGTGTGATTTTTTTTTTATAAATAACATGCAATAGTCATTCAATCCTGCAATTTTATCAGGATAATCAACAGTGACAACATATTTATGGACATGGTCCTGCTCTCACTGAGTTATTTTTAACCAAATAATGCACTAGCACGAAATACCATCAAAGAAACAATAAATAATTTAGACCGAATTTTAACACCTAAAATGTTAATTACTCAATTTTCAAAATCATTAATTTCTCATGAAAAATCCCATCGAGTCCAAGCGTTGAACCTAGATACTCCGATATCACTTTGTAATGTCACCCAACCCCTCAAGTGCGGTTAGAGAAATGGGGTAACAATTTTTTTTTTCAATTGCTTAGTCAGTTAGGGGATATATATATATATATATGCACTAACTGACTAAGCAACTGAAAAAAAAATTGTTACCCCATTTCTCTAACCGCACTTGAGGGGTTGGGTGACATTAAAAAGTGGAATCAGAGCATCCAGCTTCAACGATTAGACTGGATGGACTTCATAACAAGCAAGTGACGTTTTTGAAAATTGACTAATTAACATTTTAGGCGTTAAAATTCAGTCTATCTTCTCTTATTGTGCCCACCAAAATATATCGATCATATCTCTCTTCTGCTCAACATTGTGTCCAACCCAATGTTGTGTCATCCCATTACTTCCATCTCCCGGTGGCTTCCAAACTATGCACTTGGTTACCCTTCCGGCTCTCTATTCTGAGCTTACCTAGATAGTGGGCCCCTATGTTGTCTCCTCATTGGCCCTTGGTCTTTCTACCAATCGCTTTTGTTGATTTACAATATCTTGGTGTTGAATAACACACCACCCTCACTTGAAGCACCTCTATATATCTCTCGACTCACAACATTGGGCTAACCATTGTGTGGGTCCTACCTTAGCTAATGAAAACCTTGTTGTTCTTGCATGTGTGGCTAGCATTTTCATCCCACATCATCCCGCTAGCGTCCCTCCTGAAGTGTGCATTGACTATCCCCTTTAAAATCTTCTAGGGTCATGGCGTCAAGCTAACTTGTTCGGTGGGACCCTCCTCCACGAATTATATGGGTACAAACCGTTGTGTGGGGCAGATTACGTCCTATCTTTCGTGATCTCGGCTACTCCATTTTCTTCTCGTAGCCATTCCTATGGGGTATTCCTTTTGGAACACATCAGCACTATGGCAACCAATCACCAACTGAAACAAGAACTCTAAAGGAAAACCTTCCTTAATCCCACCAACTGAAATCCACTTCTTTGTCACACAGGGAGTCTAGAGGTACTCTAACTCACCCCCAAGTGTACACACAATGATTTACCCCCTTCTAGGGAGTCGAGAATCCACTGCAATGATAGTGTAGTCATCACCAGTATTCAACCAGGTCTTCCTTTGATGTTGCTTCAGAATGGCCTCTTCCCAAGTTGTTATAGGGCTCTAGATTCTACTATCTCAATCCAGAGCCTCCAAGGGACCTAAGTTATTATAGGAATCCAGAGATTACATCCCAACCCATAGCCTCCAGGGACCCAAGCTATTATAGGGCTCTAAAGAAATCTGTCTCAAACCAAAACCTCCAAGGACCATAGTTGTTATAGGGTTCTAGGGATAAAGAAACAATACCCTTATCTTCTCTTCTCTTCATAGTTTCTTAACAATTTCTCTTGCTATATGCTCCCAATATTATTTTCCTTCTTTGTTTGCCTCTTTCACACCTGCGTTCGAATGGGTGTCTTCCCCTATTTTCTTCTATATTTTTTTCCCTTTTTTTAAAGGGATTGTTGCGTCTTTGTTGACCTGAAATATGTAGTCTCGCTACTGGACTTCTTGTCCTCTTTTCTTGTTGTTGTTTCTCAAGAAACATGGGCCTACATACTTTATCTTGAAGCCCATTTAATTTCAAGAACTAGTTCATTAAATTCATGCACCAACCAACCTTTAATGGTCTTCCAAATTTTTTTTTTTCCTGGACAATAAACCACAACATCCCAAGAAATAAATCCTCCTCCCCATCTCTGGAATTTGTGTCCCTTTGACTCAACCCTATTTTTTCAAATTTTACATATAGAAAAATATTTACAATGTGTTTTATGTGAGGGCCATGGGTGGGGTTGTTACAATGTTCTTGATATTTTTAAAATTAAAGAGAATTTGTCCTTCACAAATTCATTGAACCAATTGTTATCTTTTCCAAGACGAATTTGGATTTTCCTCATACTTCTCATTTCCTTACATCTGGTGAGATTTTAATCTCACGCATGGGTTATAAAGATGGAAATGCACAGGATCCTAGTTTCTTAGTTTTGGATTTTGATTTCAATGTGAAAGGGAGGAAATACCTCAACTATTAGAATTACATGGTCCAACTTATAATAAGTCATTTTGATTGTCTAGGGTAGTCACAATTTGATTGTATGTTTTATATTAAAAGGTGTCCTCGAGACACGAAGTGGAAATTACTTGCATCTAAACAAGAAGTGCCTCTGGAGTAATCTACGAATTTAATATATGAGTGCACATAAATTTTTTAAATACAGTTCTTAAAAATAATTTCATTACCAAAAGAAATATGTAAAAAAAATATATATATATATTCAATGTATTTACTTGAAAAAAAGGTCAAACTTTTAAGAATGCATTCTTAGTTGAATTTTTTTTTATTTTCTACATGTGGCTCCCACCCTCAACCCTTCTTCATAATATTAGAACCAATGATATGATGGGGTATAAGCCACACATAAACCAATTGTTCTATACCTTACAACTTCAAATATGTTGAATTTTACGGATCAATTACATTAATGAACACTTTTTAGGCCAATGTTTATTGGGTATGAATAATTGGGTTTTTATACCATTTATACATAGATCGTACAATAAAATAATGAAAATCGTTGTACCTTGTGAATCTCAAGTTTGGAAATTTTCCATTTATTCATACCTACTGAAAATCTCAACATAAACACAACAAAATTAATAGTGGATATAGATGAAAATGTGGTCAGCATGTTTGTTTATCTTTTAGCACATTTTCAATGTTTATTATATATATATATATATATATATATATATATATATATATATTTTTTTTTTTTTTCCCCTGTAACTCCTTTCGCTAATTGTAATCGTTTTAAAGATTTTTTTCTTAAAGATAATGCCATTGATGACTCTGACTGTTATCACTCTTGGAATTTATATATCTCACAACTCCAATAATAGAACTAATCAGCCCTAGTTACTGAGACCTTTCGGACTAGTTGATTCTATACGTTGAGATATAAAAGGTTGTTTGTAAAACATATGCTCTATTCTGTCAAACTTTCAAAATATTTGAATGTGTGTAGTTTGCAACTCATGCACTTTTAGGTGGGAAAATCCTGGTCATAGTACCAAATTTGGTTATGATTTATGGTAGCAACAATGGCATGGTACAATTATCAGTTCATCATGGGGAATACCCTCAGTTTTTTCAAAATGTTTCAATCCTCAACATGTTGAAGAGGGTATATATGGGAGACATTTATTTTTTTATAGTTGGCCTAAAGGCTCATTAAAGAAAACATTGGACTTTGGAAGTTATGGACTTATACCACTGGAGGCATGCTAGAGGAAAATTAGTAATATGTTGAGAGAGAAGATGAATTTTATATGATGCTTGGAATTGAGAAGGTGATTTTTAATGATGAGGATAACAAGCTTAAGGAAGATAACATATGCTTGATCTATAGATTCATCCTTCAGATGAATCCCTTTGAGTATTGCTAACAAACCCTGAGAAGGAGTGGTTTGGTCAGATATGTAGCTTCGAGATGCGAAAAGAGTTGAAAGAGGACTCTAGGGGTTCCTTTTTCGTAAGTTTACCGAGCCCAAAAAAGCGATAAAAGTATCTTCTCTGGTCAAAACAATTTGTTTCGACTCAGACATCATCAAATTCGTTAAATAGCTATTAACCTACTCAGATCATCACCAAAACATTAAAAATACCTAACTCAAGATAAAATTCGGTCATATTTAGGTCAAAATATTAAAATATTAATAAAATAATCATGAAAATGACCATAAATAGGAAAAAAATAATTCATTTTACATTTTACCTCTTGATGAGTGAGTTCTCAGTGATTTTTCCCCCGATATTCTACAAATTATTATGACCAATCTAGTGGATTAGTTCGAGTTTCATCACTTCCAAGTAGGAGATCTCACCTTCCTCTTGCTTTCTATGGTTCCATTTTTACATTTCATGCAAAAAAATTTAGTTTTGGCGGACCTAGGGCTTCAATTTTTCTCCCTAGCCCCAGCACACCCAATAGTGTTGAAAGGTGCGTTGGGAAGTCTTATCACTAGGCTGGGATCAATTAGTTTGTTCAATGGTCAACCTAATGCAACTATTTCAAACCACTTTGGACTAGAAGTTAGCTTTTCTAGTCAGAGAAGGCTCTCTCAAAGAAAAACAAATGAATACTCAAGGTAAGATCTCTATTGCAAATGGCTAAATATTTTTGTATTTTAAGTTATTTTTCAAGTGGAAGATGTATGAAAGGCTACCATTAGGCATGGATTCATCTATGGGACTTCAATCACAAGCAAATGTAGTTCATGGAAGCTGAGGCAATTAAGCTTAAAAAATAACGTTTTAAAGAAAAAACATAATACATGAAGTAAATTGGAGCATAATAATATGAATTCCAAGTAATCATGATACTATGAAGGTGATGATAATATGAGAAATAGAAAAACACAAACACATAAGCTCAAAAGAAATCTCAGGTCTGAAAGACAATTGCTGCAACTGTGTATTAGCTTGATAGAAATAATTTACATAGTAGCTTCTTCATAACAATCATCAAGCCTCTCATACTTAAAAACTACCTCATTTATAGAGTGAGGTATCATACAATGGCTTTCCACCTAAGCCAGCCTTGGATTCCTACCTAAGAGATTTGTTTCTAATCGAATTACATCACTTGGATACTTTCTAGGTATATTTCTGTTTGGTAGAGTTTGAATACAAAAAGGACTCTTCTTTCATTAAATAGCTCAAAAAATTATTTTAATAACCCTTATAAAATGAAACCAACTGATTTTCTGAGTTTATTGGACTTTTTATGCATCATCATGCCACGTGGATGCTGAGTTGGACCTCCACCAAGTCGAATTTTAAATTTTTTACACAAATTTGGCTAGTAAAAAGTCTAAAAAATAGGCCTCAAAGATATTATATTTTCCAAATACTGATGTATGTGAAACAACTAAGATAGGTGTTTGTATATGGACTCATTCTAAAGAAAAACCTCCTTCATAGTTTCAAAATTCCTTTCCATTTGGTCAGAAAGTGAACTTGAATTTGACTACTAAAACAAGAATGTACAAGAGCTTTCATAGCAAACTCCAAAACCCACCTTTTGCATAATATTTAACCTTTGTGACTATTGGAGGGTCTTCCTTAATGCTAATGAGGTAAACACATGCTCTAAGTCACCCTTTTTTTGAGATTTTTAAAGAATTTTTCCCTCAAATAAACCTACAACACGTTTGTAGCAAAAACTCACCTTTAATCCTAGAATGTGCTACAAAAGTACCTAATTCACTAACTTTTTGCTCCTTCTTCTTCTTTTTACTTCAAAAACACTTCTAAAGCCTGTATATGCTTGATTATGAGAGCAAAAGACAAAATGTGATAAAAAATGTGATGCCTTACCATGTTTCATGGAGTAACATCATCATCTTTCACAATCATTTTAAGACCCTTTTTCTTCAATTCAACTTGTATCATATTTATTGAACCAAAATAACATGCTGAGGTGTTGGCTATTTTATGCACTAGAGTTAAGACTCCGTGAGCTTGAGTTAAGATGGTGGGCTATATTGATGAGTTGGAATGCTTTGTTGACTTGATGAGTTGTCATCCATGTCATCCATGTGGAGTTGATTGCTGAGTTTCCCCCTTAAAAAAGTGACCCAATGATATTCCTGATCTCATTTGATGAATACCCACCTATTTACTATGCCCAAAACAATCAAAAAATACATAACGCTTGAAAAAACAGAGTATTAGGAACTTTCATAGCAAATCTTGACCTGTTTACACTGAATTTGATGCGGATGTTGGTAAAAGTGTCAAATTCACTCTAATGACCAGATTTACTCATGCATGAGATATTTTTGGATTTTTCTTTGACATTGACCCCTATCACATGAATGATGACCTTCAAGACCCCTCACATATGTGCAATTTGTTTTTGAAAATTACAAATTTAAAAGATCCTATTCAACCCTAACTTAACCTAATTGACTCATGACTCTTTTGAGCTTATGTGTTTGTGTTTTTCCATTTCTCATATTATAATAAGCTTAATAGTATCATGATTACTTGGAATTCATATTATTATGCTCCAATTTCCTTCATGTATTATTTTTTTGTTGTAAATTTTTTTTTTTAAAGCCTAATTGCCTCAACTTCCATGAACTACATTTGCTTGTGATTGAAGTCCCATAGCTGACTCCATGTCCAATGGTACCCTTTCATACATATTCCACCTGAAAAATCACTTAAAATACAAAAATATTAGCCGTCTGCAATAGAGATCTTACCTTGAGTATTCATTTGTTTTTATTTGAGAGAGCCCTCTCCGACTCGAAGGGCTAACTTCCAGTCCAAAGTGCTTTGAGATAGTTGCATTAGGTTGACCATTGAACAACCCAATTGGTCCAAGCCTAGTGATA
This sequence comes from Pinus albicaulis, assembly GCA_034641835.2. Classification (NCBI taxonomy): domain Eukaryota; kingdom Viridiplantae; phylum Streptophyta; class Pinopsida; order Pinales; family Pinaceae; genus Pinus; species Pinus albicaulis. Next base: position 1,130,434,470 of record CM076578.1, on the reverse strand, counting down.
ACATTTTGGTGCATATTCCAGGAATTCGAAACTGCATTATCATGGGAAATTGATTCAAATCAAAGTAACTGAGCTCTTGAAGGTAGCAGGAGATCAGAAATATTCAAGGTTGTGCTTCTACCTTGGCGACTCCATTCTTGAAGAATTCATATATTAATAGCTTCATGGTGACTCCACTGCTTGAATATCAATAGCTTCAATAAGTTCCAAGATGATTTATACTACAAGAATAAATACTAGGTATGCTCCTATGGATCGATCTCACATCTATCATTTTCCAAATCCTATGCCTTGTGTTGATTGGTCAACCCATATTCCAATGTTCAAAGATGAAAAGAAAGATTATGTTGGTCTGCATTTGGTTAAATTCCATATACATGTATGTAGACTAAGGGTTGATTTTCCTGAGGATTGTCTCATGAAGATGTTTATGGCTATCCTAGAAGACAAAGCTAGAGTATGGTATGAAGGGTTGAAATCAAGAAGCTTGTGTTCTCTTAAAGATTTCCATAGAATATTTTTGAACATTATGGGAAGTCTCAACCTTCGTCACCACTATTTCAAGACTCTTGTAATATGTGGAAAGGTTTCATTAAATATATTAAAATTATTGATGATGACGTAGAATGTATGGATGATGAGGAGAGATTAGAGGCATGGAAAATGTTAAGACCCCCTAAATTTATATGTATAATAAATGGGTGAATCCCCATGATACATAGGAAAAATGGAAGGCGATTTTATTTATAATATAATATGTATATATAATTTTTTTGGCGAATCTCTCATGAGATTATATTATCTTGTAAAATCATGGCGAATCACGAGTACAAATGTCAAATCACTAGTACAAAATGGTGAATCGTTGTCTAGTGGATTTCAGGATGTTGGTTCCAATGAAGATATGGAAGTTGAACCAGGAGTTGAAGGAAGTGAACCACTGAGACCAAGCATGGCACATGGTGACTCCTGAGGGAAGTAGTTCTCGTGCAGTTCGGAAAACGTGTTCTTCTAGTTCTGCTAAGCGTAGTGTTTTTGCTCATGCTACTACTTATAGCACTGATATTGAGGTTGGAGAGGAGTTTGAGGAAGCATGGAAGGTAGCAGTGGTGGAGAATTACAAAGAGAACCCCATGATGGGCTCGATTTTTCCCTTTGGTATTTGGGCCTGCAAGTCTATCCATTAAAACAACAATTAACTGTTCAACCAACAATCAACTTGACTGAGTTGATTAGGTATGAGTCAACTTAGACTAATATTCAAAAATATGCTTTGCACCATCCCATATTTATCACACTAATGCTACACAACATTGTGCATTTGCACCAAACTCTCATGCATGCACACAAAATTTTCATTAACATCTATAACCCTAACCAAGTGAGAATTTATCAACAATTTGCACCAAAGTTTGTTATAGTGTTGAAAGTTCATAAGAAATTTAGATCCATGGTACCTTAAATAAATTTTGAGATAACCTCCAGTAAACAGTAAATCTTTGCTACAATGTGCTATGCCAAAAGATAGACTTACAAGAAGCTAGCCTCAATTTATAAACCATTAATGAGAAAATTTGAATTACAGTTCTCATTTTAAGTCCTTGTAAGAGTACACATAAAAGATTGCAATTTTCCTTTTAGTTCTTTGTCTCCATTTACATTTTATACATACAAGGAGTGAAATCCTTCGTTTAACTTTCCATCATCTAATGTTCCATTACTAATCAATAAACATGTATATAGAGAATAGTGCATCATGGAGATAGGGTTTTCCATCCCTAGATAAGGTTGACAAGCATCTCCACTTTGGCTCTGATATCACACAGAATCTATATCCTTCCTATAAATATTCGTCTTGGCTGAGAATGTAAACAAGAATCCATAGCCATTTTCATAATCAGAGAGCCCAGAAAGTAACTAGCTCTTTGCTCATGTAGGTGAGGTCTTGATGCTAGAGCTCTGATAAATTATTGTAAAACACTGAACTTTGAAGTAAAATATTTACTTTAGTTTGACCAACAAGAAAACATGTTGAGCTAAGAATTATTTTTCATTTGGAAATATAAGTCATTTGTAAACAGTAAATCTCTGGTACAATGTGCCATGCCAAAAGACAGACTTACAAGCAGCTAGCCTCAGTTTATAAACCATTAATGAGAAAATTTGAATTACAGTTCTCAATTCAATTCCTTGTAAGAGTAGACATAAAAGATTTCAATTTCCATTTTAGTTCTCTATCTCCATTTAAATTCTATACATATAAGGAGTGAAAACCTTCATTTAACTTTCAATCATGATGTTCCATTACTAATCAATAAACATCAATATACATAATTACATTGCCTTTGACTTTCCAACATGGTATCAAAGCTAAGGTTGACAGAATAAGGCTTGAAGATCACTGATGTTGGCATAAGTTGAAGATACCTCCAACGGAAAAAAGATAAAATGATGTACTATAGCAGATTCTGACAAGCATTCAAATATAGTAATGTGATTGAAGTAGTAAGAGGTTCTCCACAAGAATTACATTCTATTCTTCAAAGGTCTACTTCTGTTCTGCAATTTGAAGGATCAAATTACAAACATTCCAAAGAGCTATGTTTTGAAGGGATTAAGGATAATCAAAAGATATGTAAGGTGTGCAATCCGAGTTTTGAGGTGATAATTGTGGTGCTACAATTTAAGACCATAGTTATCCAATAAGACCATTTATGTATGAAGACTCTTCGAAGGTGCAAAATCTAGAAAGTAATAATTGATGGAAAAACACTACATCTATACAATGATCCAGAGTTGGAGGCATTTTTCTTGCTGCAAAGGGAAAAACTTTGACATGTAATGTCTCTAAGACAATGCATATGCATGACTACTCAAATTACTTTCTCTAAGCTAGGCCATAACACCGATATGTGGGTTAAGCTTGAAAAGAAAAACTACTAAGAAGAGTATAATATTATACATTCAAAAAGAGTAGATCTCTCCTCAAGAGAACCTCACATACCTCAGATGAGCAGAACTAAACAGGAACAAAATTAAGAACGAGGTTTTTGTCTTTGTCTTTTTTGATATTGGTTTGGCACAGGTTAGAGGAAAAGCATCTGAGTTGAGAGCCTAATAGCTGGACCAAGAAGTCGAGTTTGTATCTCTGATATGAAATGATGAGAAGTATCATAGGGCCAAGTTGTTAGGCCATCCTTATCTCTCTTCCTTGAATAAATTTAGGTCAAAAAATCTAGAGATAATCTAGTGTAGGACCAAGTTGCAACAGGGTTGTTGTAGGGTTCTTGTGCTTGGTTTGAATGCAGGTTAGCAGGCTGCATAAATACCTGGGTAGAGCAAGGCTTTCAAAGAGGAACAAAGGTAGATAGAGACTGTTAACAAGGTTGCAAGGGTGCTTGGTTCGTAGAGGAAGTCTTCTAGGTTGGAATTTTGTTCCTAAAAGATCTGGAGCACGAGTTTGAAGATCATCCAAAGTGTGAAACATCACAAGTAATTCTGTGTTGCATCCGTGGAGGAATATCTTTGCAAATATTTGTGGGAAACTGAACTGTTGTAGGTATCCTTTTGAGGATCAAAAGGGTGCAACAATAGGCTAGAAGGTGTCTTATAACCCAACGTATGGAAAGACTTGATAGAAGAAGGGAAGCCACAGTCTCTTGAGCAGTGGAGGCTGAATTGGCAGGACAGTAACAGTGGTTACAACATGCCCTAATTAGAGGTCTGGTTTCTGAAGCAAGAACACAAAACCAAGAACAAGAAGGATAAGGGTAAGTTGAGAAACAAGGTATGTTTCTCTAATAGATTGGTTTGTTTGTTAATGAATGGTTGTTAAAGAGCACTTGTCGACTCTTGAAAGGCCCAAGTACAGTGATGTTTGAATAATTAAGTCACTATTAGAAGGAAACTATTATGAAGCCCTAAGGACAATGATCTCTAGAATTCAAACTTTTTTGTATGGGAAGATGTGTGAATTTACTAACCACACTGAATGTGGAAGTTATTTAGTATTGTATGAGCTATTGATGATGCCTTAACTTGTGTGACAAAGTAGTAGTCTTGACTCTTGTCACTATGTAAGGACATTTCTAGAAGACCCTATGAACAATATAGCTTGTAACAACAAAAGTATTGTTGAAGGAAAAAATTGCAAGTCCTTGTTCTAAAATATCAGAGATATAGGGCAGATCTTTTAGAATAGTTAGATTATTGGAATTCCAAATATGAAAACCAAGCTCACTCAATTATAATCAACTAGCAAGGGGGAGTATGATAATGCAAAAGAGAGCTCATCCAGATCCAACAAAAGCCATATATGGATAAACATACACTAATTTAATGTTAAATATAATTGGTCTGGCAGTGAAATGAGACAGTTACATCAATACAACTTATGAAATATAAGGGACAACTTCATGAAATTTATCTACACAGCGAAGGATGACATGTCCAAAGCTCCATAATGCTCCTCGAATATGTACAAGAGGCAAGAAATTCACTAGGTAGTTGGGAGTGCACTGTCAACCATTAACAGTAAATAACATAAAAATTAAAAATGCTCTTACCACTAAGGAATTGTAAATAAAATGCTCTCTATTACGTACAATTATTTGTTAAATTATTGTTATATTTGGGTTATTAGTTATTGAATATACTGTAACACTATTGTTGGTGTTACTTTTGTTGGTATTACTGTGGAAATTAATGGATTTAATTTTAAATCTAAATTACTCCAATAACTTTTTTGGTGTTACTTTTGTTGGTATTACTGTGGCAATTAATGGATTTAATTTTAAATCTAGATTACTCCAATAACTTACAGATTCTGTATAATTAAAAAACAACCACAAACCAAAAATGCAATTCATAAATACTCTGAGCAATGAGTAAAACTTGTTTATTACACCAACCATGATCTCTTGAACATTAAATTATTTTAAATTGAGGGAAAATTCAGGTGCTGCAAAGTGACACCAACAAACAAGAAGAAATGCTCAAGGCAATTTCACTGAATCTGTTTATAATTTTTGTATACAGATGCTACTTGAAATTAAAATACCTTTAAAATAAAGTTACAGACAAGCTCACCAGGATCCTGCAAGAAAATTGCTTGCCTCGATCAACAAATTACAAAATTCTAATTCTAATTCTAGAAATTCCATATTACAAAGCTGAAACATCTAAATCAATAACCAATGACATAAAAGAATTCACATGTCACAGTAGCCATTAATATTCTTGAGGTCCATTTCCAGTCCCTTCACACACCGAATAGCTTCATCTAACACATCAACTGCATCCATCCAATCTCCGCCAAGCATATCCTTTAACCTCTCAAAATATTTCCTAATCCCATTGCTCCTCTGGTTTGGGACCTCCATTGAATCTGTAGTGTCAGCTAACTTGTCCCCTAATTTTAACAGAGCATCAACTTCATCTCCATTTTCTCCACTATAACAATTTTCTGCCATCTCTACCACCTCCTGCTCCTCCTCCTCCTCCTCCTCAGCCATGGAACCTGCAACTTCACTGGATGAAGAAACCATAGAAAACTTTTCTAACAAAGGTATTGCCAAACCTATAGACAACTTCCACATTCAGTGTGCTTAGTGAATTCACACATATTCTCATAAAACAAAGTTTGAATTCTAGAGATCATTGTCCTTAGGGCTTCATAATAGTTGCCTTATAATAGTGACTTAATTATTCAAACATCACTGTACTTGGGCCTTTCAACAGTTCACAAGTGCTCTTTAAAAACCATTCATTAACAAACAAACCAATCTATTAGAGAAACATACCTTGTTTCTAAACTTCCCCTTATCCTTCTTGTTCTTGGTTTTGTGTTCTTGTTTCAGAAACCATACCTATGATTAGGGCATGTTGTAACCACTGTTACAGTCCTACCAACTCGACCTCCACTACTCAAGAGACTATGGTTTCCCTTCTTCTATCAAGTCTTTCCATACACCAGAACTTTATGCCTGTCAACGAAGTACTTGTAATTCATAAGTCAATCAGGGTTTTCCATTCATTCAATTCTACTCCCCAAAAAGTAGGTTTCACACAATTCTAAGGATTTCATGGGCAAAAGTCTTCCTCTTGTTTTCAGAACTAATTAATATAATTTACTCTTATCCCCAAAAGAAGTGTTTCTTTGTCTCAAGGATATTAATTTCTCAGTGATCCATGAATCTAGTGGATTCCATTAGCACAAAACGTTAGTGGATTCCCTTTTAAGCCTAATTGCTGCTTTCTCCCATACACACACACATTTATCATATATACAAGTGCATTTCTAGTGCATTAGTGCTACAATTTTAATTTATTTATGAGAAGTTAACAAACTTGAAAAAGCAAAGAAAGTTTCGAATGTGAAATATGTGAAATAGTAAATTTTTTCACTCATTTTCCCTATAAAATCTTCTTATAGTTCACATGATATTGAAATAAAAAATTTCTCATAAATGTTTATATTATATCTCATTGTGGTTATATGCTTTTCCATGTTAAAAAAGCATTATATTTGACATGTCATGTGTGAAATCAGAATATACATCATATTGTCCATACAGGCTCATAAAATAACAGTACTGTGGCTATCTTGTAGAAAGTTTTTCTAACCTATCACTACATTAGTACATAGTACATTCATCCTAGGCACCTGAAATATGGTTTTTGAAAAGAGACTATGGCAATGTGTTGCCTTCTTGAAGACTCTGTGCAAAACATATCAGATCAAATCTAAAAAACTGAACAATAAAAACCTTGCATTGGAGCAAGTGTTTGACAGAAGCAGTGACCGGAGAACATCATCTGAGTTCCAGCTGTGATGATTTTACTAATAGGGAGAACTAAAATTTCTCTACTGTAGCACATGGTATCACGTTTTTAATATGTCCCAATTGCAGTTCTTTGAACTCATTGCCAGAGGAGCAGTAGTGTTTGTAAATTCAGCAGAGGTTGGATGTTCTAGATGTGATAGCTCTCTAAGGGTCCTTTTCAAAAGGGATTTGTGGAATCTGGTATCAGGAGAGGTGGCAATAGAAACGTATTTTCTAGTAGGTTTGTAAGCCCGTACATTATTTAGATAGAAATTTGAGAACAAGACTTGCATATGTTATTGAGATGGCAGTATTTTTGCAATATGCTCTAAAAGAGAATGTATTAGTCATGCCATTGTAGTTGGCTATCTAAGTGAATTTTTAATTCTTCTTTATTCATTAACCTCATGTTTCACAAATTTGATCTTTGTATATAGGACTGTTGGTGGTGTTGTGCATATATTGACAACTATCATTTTTAGTTCAATAAATTTTTTTAGACATAGATACAACTGAAATGATCCAGTGAGATTTTGAATTATCAGTATTAATAGGCTATTGCATATTGGACTAAGGATGGTGAAGGCATGAGTTTTATATTATGTGATATATTGCTTGATCTGATTGGAAGGTGTGCATGCATTGTTTACACCTTAGGTTCATTTTTCAAGAAGGCAATATCTGACTCAAATGCACCAGTCCAAGAAAAGGCACTGGATGCATTGATTGCATATTTATGTGCAGCAGATGCAGATATTGGAAGGTATGTGTTCTTGAAAAGCATAGTGATCATTCAAGTTTATTAAAATGATGGTTTTAACTTTTAATGGTCATGTTTATTTGTTGATTGTATTTCTAGATACGATTAATATGCCAAGGAAGAAGTCCCAATGAGACAAGAAGTCGAGCAGTGCATTATTAACACTAGATTACAAAAAAAATCACAAATAAATGAAACAAATTAGTGCTTGCATTCATAGGATGAAAACGTTTTTCCCCATTGGATACATCAAAATATATACTAAGCCTAGTGACAGACTAATGGCCTTCCAACTACTTGAATCCTTGATCTTTCCTCAACTAACTCTCTATTGGTATGGGTATTTAGTCATCTGAAACAATGTTTTATAGACTATAAATTCTGAAAAAAATATGAGTGATTTTGAAGCCTGGAAGATGTCTGAAACAATAGAGTGTGAACTAGTAAAGCTAAAAACCTAGATAGTATGAACTAAAGAAAGCCAAATTTTGTATTATAATAACTTCTCCATCTGAATCAATCCATTTGGTAAATCTTACACCCCATCTCTGCTACAATGGAGATCATTGCTCTAATTGAGGTGTATTGAGCCTGAGATAGCATTGCTCGAGGAGAGAAATCATACAACAGTTTGGAGAAGACCAAGTTCATGCCCGAATTTCTAGGCTGGGATAGAGGCATGACTACCAAGAAGGTACTATACAGGTTCCAACATGTTTTCCAAAGAGGTTCCAATTCATTAATTGCAGGTCCTCCAACACAGAAGTCGAGGGCATTAACTTTGGTTTGACAGGCCTAAAAATTTAGGAATATGAGCGCTGAAATTGAGGCTATTACAATGCATTAATTGCAGTCAAACAGGCCTGAATTTCGAGGTCAATTCTACGAGTTTGTAGCACACATTTCAAGGCTGATTTTAGACATGTTGTCTCATGGTGTTGGCATTGATGTCAACCTAGTGGTGATGATCCTCATGATGTCATCCTAGTAGAAGTGGTCCTCATGGTTCTATTGGTTCACATAGACTCATGGTGATGGCATTGATGTGGTGGCCCTTGTTTGTTTGCCTTAATTTGTGTTCCGGATGTATAATTTACATATTGTTAACTTCTGTTGGGTAAGTTACAGTAACAAATGATATGAGTTGTCCACCATGCAGTTAAGCTATTATAGAAAATACAAAAAAAGGTAGCCTATACTGTTTCTTTTGGTTTACTTCTGTTTGGTCACAGAGAACATATTGTCCTCAATGTCTCTACCCATATGGTGAAGCCTCCAACTACCTGCAATTTTGTGTGGTAGGATAATTTGTGTACAACAACCACGTATCATCATGATCTTCATAATAAATTTCAGATGTTCATACCACATTCAAATTCATTCTACATTAATAGATCACCTTGTTGCATTGTAATCCTAAGTGATGAAGCAGATTTAACATTTTTCAAGGAAAATTACAAAGGGCAGACAACATCTAAATGTCAAAACCCTTTAATAAATGAAAGGGGAGGGACAATGAAAATTATAAAGCAAAAAAATGCAGGGTCAATCACACACACATAAATTCCAATTCAATCCTATGCTCACTTACAGTAATGGATGATGAATCTTTGAGGATATACCTATTGATCCTGGGCACGTGGTACTTGCTATTCCTGTGCTTGGGCAGATACAAATCATTACAGTGCTAGATCTTCCACTACATATGAGAGTTAATACCTTATAACTTGCTTACCCAATTCTCTTGGCCAATTTCTTTATCATAAATAGACAACACTTCACCTTACCAATCAGCTTCCTTCTATCAACAACAATTGATCATTGGTTTTGCGCAAAGGTCATGGTGACACGCTTGATGTGTCACATTCCATTAGATTCCTTTGGAATGTGACCTTGGCTTCCTCTATCCATTTGAATAGATACATTTTTGTAAACCATTGAGTGACTTGAGGCCTCTACGTGCCTTATACCCCATGGAAGCTACATATAAAAAGCAACCCTCTCAATAATATCACATTTCTTGGGGTGATCAAATAAAGGATGGCCTAACTCTTCGTTGGTTCAACTTTGACTCCATCCTTATTGAAGATGTATCAAAGGTATTCAAAGCTCTATTTTTTCAAAAGTGTGCCTTGATTCTTTTGCAAAAATATTTTGAGGTTTGGTGAACCTCATCGAACTTCATGGCCATTAACCAAGTCCATAGATCAAAACTCATAACCTCATGTCACAACTCAAGATTGTAATCTATCCTTGTAGTTTCCATGTTCATGATAACAATTTTATTTATTGATGTTGATTTCTTATGATTTTATCTTATATTTCATTTTCAAGTTAATATATCTATACATATAGAAAATGTATATAGACGAACCTAATTGCGAACCTTAGCCAAACCCATCAAAAAATTCAAACTCAAACTAAACCTAATCATTGTCAAACCCAAATTCGAACCCGAACCATGTGACATTGGATGGTAGCAACACTTTTTTGGAGCAAGCAGAGTTGGGAGACAGACTTAGAGCCGAGATAGAGCAATTTCACATGGCACATTTCAGTCTTCAAAACAGGAAATAAAAGAGCCTCCATTGCTGTCGATATCATAATAAACTTGAATCCAATAAAATGATGACCTCTTAAATCAAAAAATAAATTGTTTCTACTTTCAAGGTCATTAAGATGGGTAAAACCTCTATGGAGCACCAGGATTTTAAAAGTCCCAAAGGATTAAGAATTTTTTTTCAATTTAACCAATATTGTGTTTTCCTTGTGTAATCAATAAATTGCAGGAATTGAACTCTTAGAATCATGGCCAAACACAAGACACCATAAGAGGAAATAAAAAATATTGTCATTTTGGAATTTATGTTAACATGTACATGATTCTTTTCTTTTCCTGAAAATTGCTTCGGAGGTACAACTGCAACTTTGGCCACATGCAAGGTACGGACTAGACTGGCATGTCTCTGGAATATCTGAACCTTAGTTGGTTATAAACACCCCAGCTTTTCCACCCAGCCACGACCCTGTTCATCAGGGTAAGCAAATTTAAATTTAATAAAACTCAAAGATTATTATCCTCGTCTGAGGTCCGAGGTGCAGAATAAGCCCCTTAGGCTTTTGGGTAGAAAGCCCTTCCACAGAAACTTCAAAAAGAATCTTGGTTGCCAGAGAACATGAAATGCTAATTACACGTTAAAAAAAATCACATTCTTAGAGAGTGGCTGAATCTATTCTAAGATGTAAAACACTGTCTATGTTTATTTATTATTTATTATCTATTTATACCAAATAAACCCTAACAAGACACGTTCTAAAGAGACAGAGGCCAGGAAAGGACTGATATAGATCATCTTGTTCATTGTAGGGCCACTCCCTCTCTATAAACACCCTGCCCATTGACATAAAGATCCTAGTCTTGGAGTGTTAACTATAACCCACCAGAACTCACGACCCCTGTCCCGAACGGAATACAAAATTTTGTATGTAAAATTAAAATATATCAGGAGAAGCAATTAGAAATTGGAATCCACCATTTCTACAGAAAAAACTGGCACGAAAAACAGAACAATATATATATTAATTGGTTGAGTGCTTCTAAAGATAAATTCAAACGAAACTCGAATTACAACTATTTGAACGACATAAGGAAATCGACACTCTGCAGAGAAAATATGCGAACGATGGTCCCTAATTTAGCCATATTTTATAGTAACCAAAGCTAAGAAACTCGGATCTGTGCAAGGAATTCTAAAGGACCCAAATTAACAGAACTAGAATGTTAAAATCATAGGATACAGACCACTATAAGCTCAAAAACGAATGATTAGAGCCAAGGCTACTCTGCATGGATTATCGCCATCAATTCTCTATGCAAAATAAAACAACAAATTGAAAAATTGAGAGAGAGTTTTAAGGATTTGAACTGTTAACCTCGATGCCCATTGATCGCTGAGAGCGCTGAAACTGTGAAAGAGAGATACAAAGGACTGACAGGGATATAGGGGATAAAATGAAATAATGGGGCAAATCTTTGGCGTTGGTTTCACCCAATAAATAGAGAGATGCGGCAATCGATAGAATGGTGTTAGCGTTAGATATACACCACACATTCCATGAACTGATCCACAGTCCTATCTTGATAGATGATTCGAGAAATGTGAAATGAAATCATGCTCTTCAGATATCTGAGATACGGTCAATGAAATCCTAAATTTTTTAATCATGGGGAGATTAGGATTCTGATTAAATTTGGTGAGGTGCCAAATTTTCAAAGTTTTGAGTTGACACTCTATCATCATATAGGAATCCTCCAACTGAATTTATTGATACATATAAAATGTATCTGCCATGATTCAAATAGTTTTAAGAATCTCTCTTCCGAAATGAGGTCCATGAGAACGCCACTGAAACCCCAACCAGTAAAAAATTATTGATATAGTGAAACACCAACCAATAAAAAAATGGGGGGCGAATTTAACTCCAATCCCCCTCCTACCCAGTAAATCATGGCGAATGCCATGCAAATCTGCTCCAAACCAGAAATTCAGAGGCGAATCCGCTCGTTGAAATGTTTATGCGCATTTACTTGTTTTGGCTAATAGCTAATAATTAATTATTTTTAAAATAATTATAGGGGTAACTATATAAGACTATACAAAATGGGCTTATATAAAAAATTTGCCCCTCCAAAATCTAAAACCCTTTAAAATTCACCTTTGGGCTAAAATTCGCCCTAAAATTTTCCCTGGTGTTCATAGGTGTGAATTTTTATTGTTTCATGTGTGCATTGCAATCTTGATTTTATTTCCACAAATGATCAATGGTGGAATAGATTATGTATTTTTCATGAAGTTAAAATAGTGTAAGATCAGGAGAATATTGGACATATAACACATAAGTTATATAATTTATACATGGTATCAGAGGAGTATTGATCATAGGAGATTGCAATTATTGAAGCGATTGAGTTTTGTGCTGGTGGAATTTGAATTTGTTGCAGTGTTTTCTTGGTGTCGAAGTTGAGAATTCATTGAAATGTCTTTCAACGGATTGCGATTGGAGTATGCCCTTGATGGAAACTTGAATTATATTGCATGGAAGGATAGGATGGAGGCGGTGCTAGATGATAATGGGTTGAAGGAGTTCATAGATACTGATATTCCAAAGCTTGGTTCTAGCGATGCAGCTGCACTTGACGCATGGAAAAAGAAGGTAGAAAACTATTGAAGGATTCTGTTGGAAGGTGTGAAGGATCACATTGTGTCCAGCCGTCATGGTAAAGCCACTCCATTCTTAATGTGGAAGGCTTTGACAGAATTTTTCCAAAGCAGAAGCGACCAGAGGAAGTTGGCGCTTAAAGACAAGCTCAGAAAAATAAAAATGGAGAAAGGCGACAGTATACCAAATTACCTCATGAAGTTTTTCCACTGCAAAGATGAGCTGGGAAGTGTGGGGGTTACTGTAGATGAAGAAGAATTGGTGAGATTGGCTCTCCTTGGGCTTCCGAAGAGTTGGCATAGATACGAGGACTCTGTCAATGGACGGGAGAAACTGCCAGGATGGGAGCGACTTTGGTTGGATCTTGTGTAGGAGGAGATAAGGCGGGGTACCAGGGATAGATCTTCATCAAAGAATGAAGATGAAGAAAATTGTGCTTTGACTGCCAAAGCAAGGAAAGGGAAGGGGAAGAAAAATCCTTCTCAATCCGATGCGAAAGGAAAGAAGCAGGACTTGTCCAAGGTGAAGTGCTTTCATTGTCACCAGCATGGACATTACGCCACTAATTGTCCACAAAAGAAGAAGAATAAGAAGGCTCCTGGATTTGCAACTATAGAGGCCTTAGCCTCGCAGTTTGAGCTAGATTTTTCTTTGATAGCATGCTTGGTTTCAAGTGTGATGGGATCGCTGTGGTTTCTTGACAATGGTGTGTCTTTCCATATGACTGGAGACAAAGATTTGTTTAGTGATCTGGATGAAAAGGATCTTGGAGTGTGTTAGCCACCCATAAATTCTATCATATCAGGTGGTGGCTAAATGATGTTGGATAGCCTTCAAGAAACAATTTCATTGCTAACATTGCTGATGCTTAAAGTCTTTTGATAATATCCTATCCTTTGGATAATCGTCATTGCTTTTCCCCCTTTTCAACTCAGAATTTCTGCTATCATTACATGAAGAAAAACTGTTGCAAGCACCATTTTTCCCCTTTCCCTTTCTTCCAAAACTAACCTCATCTTTGCCTTTCATTCTCCCATGAAATCCCTCATTTTCATGATTTTTCCCTTTCCCCTTCATTAAAACCCTTTGATAAAGCTTAAAACCCTTTCTTAGCCTTATCGAAACCCCCCAAAACCTTTGAAAATCATTCAAAATCCATAAAAATCATATTTTTATGTATTGTAGACTTAAGCCCCCTTGGGCTAAGTCTTTAACCCCCCCCTCTCCTTACGCCCAGGTGCCAAGACCGAGCGCTAAGTCTTCTAAGCGCTTAATGCATTACCCCATGCCTATTAGCCCTCATCCACAATCCCCCGGTCATATGGCTTTCCATATAACCTGTGGCCCCGGTGCAATCGAGCGCCAAGTCATTTTTGAATATTAAAAATATCCGCCCGAAGTTTAAAACCTTTGGTTTTATATTATTTTAACGTTTTTATTATATTTATAAATTACCACCAGTATGAAATTTAAATCACTCCGCACCGTCGATCTAATTTGAATATCGGACGGTGCGGAATCCATCTCCCCGGTGGTCCCCGCCAACCACTCACCTTCGCGAAAACCACGCGGTATCCATCGCATCGCTTTTTGAGCACGGGCGGTTTTTTCCCGATCAGCAGCGATTCCATATGCTGGCTGATGCGTGTCTTGGGCACTGTTCACAAAACTTCTGTCCATCGCGCGTTAAAGTTCGGACGTGGACCCGGCACGATATTGATGCGCGCCGTCCGATCTGAGGCCGCCCATCGGACGACGATCGCTCACCAAAGATGCCCACGCGATAACTAGGGTCTGGCGCATCGGTAACAACATCTCTGCCATCGATCTAATCTGCAGATCGACGGCCCAAAATTTGTCGCCCGTTTTCTCCGTTTTGACTTTCCACCTGCGCTCCCGACCATCGATTTCGCGCGATCAACGACTCCGATTCAAATCCTTTTTCCGCTCTCCTCTGACCTCCTCCATCAATCTCGACCGTTGGATGATGCCATCCAACGGTCATGCTCTCCCCATATGTCCTCCCGAAGAAATAAACCTATATATGCAGGATTTTTTAATATTTTTTGTATTGTGTAGGGTTCCAAGTGATTTTTCTGCTATACCCGAAGAAAATTCGAAGGAAAAGAGTGACGATCCTCCCGCCTTCGATTCACCAAAGAAAATCAATCGCAGGGTTTAAAATTCATGTTTCATTGGTGATTCTTGAGGCATTGATGCCATATCGCCCCTGCGCAGCCCTGCACATCCGCAAAAACACCATGAATCGAGCATAGTCAGAGAAGTATCAGTGCCGAAGATAAAATTTATCAGGACAGAAAATTGAAGATAGATTTATGGGGATTATGGCTAAAAATGGATTATCAGAAGCCTAAACCACAGTTTAAAAGAAAATCATGACTATTTTATCGGAAAAGAGACCTCCACTGTCACCTTAGGGGCTAATTAAAACTTCTAGCCACCACAGAGCCACCTACAACCTCAAAGCAATCAAAGAAGGTCAAAGTTATTACCAGACCAGGAGATATTTAGCATCAATACAGCTGAACAGTTATTTCAACCAAAGGAACTTATTGTAGATGTCAGCAGAAGTTATTTCAAGGATGATGAGAAGCCTTGAAGTCAACAAATTCTTTCCAGCAAACCTAATAGTTAATGTAAATGATTTTATACAGAGGACACCTATGTAAGTTGCTTCATTGAGCCCCCAAAGGCCAAGTAGCCATTTAAGTATGTATTAATTAGTTTTTTAGATCTTTTATCAGATCTCACCTCCTTGTTCTTCTATATATACTTTTGAAGAAGATGAGTGAGGGGTTGGTTGATCACTAGTTGTAATATTGAAACTTTTTGAAATAATATATAGTCTTTTGAAGTTGAAGAAGAAATTGAAGTCTTGGAAGCCTTGTTGATATTTTTGCATGCTTGTTACTGTGAAGGCTCTATCATTGGATCCATGAGCTTGGCCATTGGTGAATTATTCTGAACTGTTTAATGTTTTCCCCTGTTTTCATTATGTTCCATAATTTCTTACTACAGTAGGTTGAAAGTTTTAGGCTAAGAAATGACTCCTAGAAGCACCTTAGGCCTGTTCATCCTTCACTGTTTCATGTTTTCTTCTGCTGAAGTATTTTAGAGTCTTTAACCTCTCTCTTTAGTCTTCATGCTTGTTTATTTCCTTAATAGTTCGAATAGTTGGTTTCAACATGATTTATGGTTCTCCCTGCTTGTCTGCTGCCACTTTAAAACTGTTATTGAAGTCTCCCTTTGTAGTTTTCTGTTTACAGTGAGTCAAGGAGGTCTGTTATGATCTTTCCCTTTGTCCTTAATTAAATAGTTGTCTCAAAGGTCTTTATAGTTGTAATCATAGATGTGTTAGGTGTTCCCTCTTCTATGACTGCAGTTATCAGTGAATCTTTTATGTTTTTATAAATCATTTGAAATAAAATCTTTGAGGAAATAGGGTGTTCCTCGAATCTTAGATTTTTTTTTTAAAGTTGTTTTGAAATCATTGTTTGCTTAAAGGTGTTATTTTTAGAATTCAGGGTTAGCCCTGTCTATCAAAAATCTCATTATTGTTCAAATTGTGCTTTCAAATTCCCTTTGTTTGAGAATTAAACTTCTCTTTCCAAATAATTGATGTCCATCACATTCCAAAACCAAAGGATCCTGTGGCCAAGTTAGATTTGCCCTCTGATATCCCATATCCATTGATGAGTATGTTATGACCTCTTCTTGACTCCATTTCCCAATGAACCAGATGTTTCTCCATTATATATATCTTTCCTAGACCTTTCATGTTCTGTTGTATCAATTCAACCAACCAAAAAAATAAACACCTGCACTTAATAACTAGTCTAAAACCAATACTCAAAGCACACAAGATAAACCTTTGCAAACAAACATTTGAGAGATCCATCTCTGAGAACAAGAGGACTAGATCCTGGAACTCTAAAGATTGGTTCTGATGTTGCCTTTTCTTTTGATTTTCCAAACTATCAAAACACGGGACACCAACATAATGGCAATCACAGTGGGACCCTGAGTAAAATATTCAAAACAAAACACTCACTGTCTAGTATAACATAAGTAACCTCCCTCAAGCACTACCAAGCAATGGTAATCATGATAGGACTTAATTGAATCAGTGACAAACTAAGTAACCCTTAGGATTCTCATTAAACCTTATCAAATCTTGAAGGAAGCAGTTACCAAGCCATAAGAGTGAACTATGTATGATTAAACACCTTAGCTAAGTGTTAAATCAGTTTTAGGACACTCTCTTAACCTGTAAGACCGAAATAACTCAGAAAAACCCAAAAATATTTCAGTTTGTCTTCATAATAAACTTGGTGGTGGACCATAAAACCTTTTACCTCCAAAAGAGCTAAAAATTTCCACCTGGTGACTCCACAAAACATACCTTTAGACTCCACTGGGAACATCCATAATCTTTATAACATCATACGAACTCAGTTAGAAGGCTTTAGGATTAAATTTTTCTTCCTTTAAAAAGATCAGTTAGCCTCTTAAAAAGATTTTCATACTTGGTCAAAACTTTTCTTGTTAGCTAGGTTCGAAAAACAGCATAGTGGCTCCTATAAAGATTCATACTAGAGCCTTCCCTGACCCAAACTCGCCGGAAATAGTTGACAACCCTGAGAGTATACTTAGGGAGTTTCCTAAGATTAAATTTTCAACTGTTTTCAGATCACCCTTGAGAGCTAATTCACTTCCTAAAAATCTTGCAGCTCTACACCAATCACAAGTCGACTTAAGAAATCCTTTTAGAACTAGGTCGTTTGATGATATAATTCAGATAGACTCTGAGTCTTCACTTTCATCCCCACAACAAAGTGAAAATCTTGGTAGTAGAGAAACCACACCACCTGATTTACATTTCCTTCTAAATTTAGGTGTCTCTCATCCAAGATCAGGTAAAAAATCTATTCATCCAACATCCACTATTCAAATCACTTCATTACAACCCTCTTTCCTTGTTTCAAATCCACCCTTATTTCCAGCCATGGCAACATGGTATGCCCCATTAGTGTTACCACAACCTCTGCTTCCCCTACCAAATGATTACCAGTCCAAAATCCCTCACTTCACTGGAAAAGAATCTACAATAGCTCAACATCATGTAGATAGAATGGAAGATGAATTTGATTACATGGAGATAGAAGAAGAAACTGTGAAGATGAGGATCTTTGCCCAGAGTTTAGGAGGAGATGTAAAGAAATGGTTCAAAAACTTACCTCCTAAGAGCATAAATGATCTCCCTGCCTTGCATCAAACATTTATCAACAAATGGGAACTCAAAAAGAATCCTCTCCAAATACTGGAAGAATATAACAGCCTCAAGAGAAATCAAGGAGAGAGTATTCCTGACTACTCCACTAGGTTTAATAGCATTTACAATGCTCTTCCACCTCACATGAAACCTCCTCAAGGCATGGCCTTAGTAAGATATCCTGAAGGCCTTGATGTTGACATGATGTATCAGTTAAGGGATATGGATTACTTAACCTTAGAAGACATGCAAAAAGGAGCTGTGAGTGTAGAAGCAAACATAATTGAGAAAAGAAATAGGTTGAGATCAGAGAAGAGGGTAACTTATAAAGATGACACTACACCCTCCACATCTAGCTAAAAAATAGAACAGATGTTGGAAGAGATCATGAAAAGGATGAGCATACTTGAGAGAACACAACCTCAAAACAATCAAAACATAAATAGAAATCAGAATTATAGAAGAGACAACAATCAAGATAAGAAAAAAGAAAGTGACCAACAGATTAGACCTCCCTTTCAACAGAACTATGTAGATCAATATGAGGGAGATAGGGAGTTGGAAAGGTTGGAAGAATCTCATGTAAACTTGATTGGATCAGACAGTGGGGATGATGTTTTCTTCACTGAGGAAGAACAAGATTTCTTCTCTTATGATCAAAATACAAACACCTATGAAGATTCTGATGACTATAGATTGGGTTTTGAAAATGCAATCATGGAGGTACACAAACAGTATGATCTTAGGAGCAAGGGAAGCATAGATAATTCAAAAGATAAGAACACTAGCACTACTGTCAAGAAAAATGTAGAAAACCAGCTCAAAAAGACAGCAGAGAAAACAAACATTTTGGCCAAGAAACCAGACTTAGACAAAGACAAAAGTGTCCAGCCAATTGTTGAACAGAGCACCCCTAGCACTTCAGCTAGTGGTCCTAATAAAACTCTCCCAATTACCAGTCCAAACAAGGTTCAGCAAATCAAAGTTGCTGAAAAGAATTCAATTGAAAAGGCTGATGTAAATATCAACAAGTCTATTATTCCTTTCAGCCTTGAGGGAGAGATTGCTAAGATAAAAATTACCATCCCCCTAGCTGAACTAGTAACCCAAGAGGTGTACAAAAACCAAGCTTTGAAAGCTTTGAACTTAGGAAGTGATAATAACACCTTAAACTTGATAGATGACAAACCTGAGTTGTTGTTTGGTCCAGAAGTTGAAGGAAAATACCAAGAAGGGGCCGTCCCTCCCTTCTATGTTATTTTGAACATACATGAGAAAATCTTACATAATGCCATGTTAGACTTAGGAGCTTCGCACAATCTAATGCCCAAGGTAGTGATGGAAATCTTAGGCTTAGAAATTACTAAACCATACAAAGACTTGTATTCCTTTGACTCAAGCATAGTCAAATGTTTGGGTTTAATCAAAGATTTGTGTGTAAACTTATCCCAAATCCATGCTAAGAGTTTAGTCATGGACATAGTTGTAGCTGATATTCCCCCTAAGTATGGCATGCTCTTATCAAGATCTTGGGGAGCCAAACTTCAGGGAAGCCTTCAAATGGACATATATTATGCCACCATTCCCGTTTTTAATCAAAACAGAAGACTATACAGGGAATATCACATGAAATACATGGTGAGAAATATAGACAAACCAAACAACTCTCCAATCTATTCTATTCAATCAAGTTTAGATTCCTTTATCTTATGTAACGAAGATGAAATTACTCAACAAGATAAGGAAAACATGGACCCAATCAGTTCACCAGAACAATAAAATCTTCCCTTCAATCAAATTCAAAACATTACCAGTCAACAACAACAAGAAAATGAAAATAGGAATGACATACTTTGGAAAATAAACTTTGATGGATCTTGTAATAAAACAAGTGCAGGAGCAGGTGTGTGGATTCAAAATACAAATCAAATTTTTTCATATAAATTGGATTTCCCATGCACTAATAATATTCTTGAGTATGAAGCACTTCTCCTAGGCTTACAATTGCTTAAACATCTAGAAGCCTAGAGGATATCAATCTTAGGAGATTCTGAACTTATCATAAGACAAATCAAAGGAAAATACTCAGCTAGAAATCCAAAACTTAGGGAATATCAAAACGCTGCCCTTGACCTATTGAAAAACTTTGAAAAGTATGAACTTATTTTCATTCCAAGAGAACTAAATCATCTAGCAAATGAACTCGCTTTCAATGCCATCAATTGCCAAATACCTGAAATAAATGAACAACTCAGTGTGAAGGTAAAACACAGGCCTGTTGTGCCTGATAACGAAGTTCACTGGCAAGTATTTGATTCTGACAAACACATAGATGATTTCTTGAAATCAGAAAATGATTTCAGCATACCAATATCAGAAACCAACCATAAAGAAAATTGTTTGTATATTGAACAAATCCCAGAAGTTGAAATGACATATACTGCTGATATAAATCATTGTGAGAATCCTTTTGAAGCAGAGATAACTGACAATGCAGACCAAGAAGACTTGGAATTTTTACAATGCAACAATGATAAAATTCCAAGAGGTCTAGCACCTTTAGAACACCTTTTTGATTTTAACGATGTAGCCAAATAACCAAGAATGGAGCATGTGGAAACAGATGTAGAAGAGCATAACATAGGAAGTCTAGCAGAACCCAAGATGATCAAACTGTCTAGCACTCTCCCAGCTCACATAAAATTGTAGTACATAGAGTTGTTCAAAGAGTTTAAAGATGTTTTTTCTTTGGGATACAAAGACCTAAAATCATATGATACCAGCATCATCCAGCATAAAATTCCTTTGAAAGAAAATCAAAAGCCTTTAAAAAAAAAACTAAGGAGAATAAATCCTCTCTTACTACCTCTAGTTAAGGCAGAGATTGAAAAAATGCATGATGTTGGAATCATAGTACCCATTATATTTTCAGAGTGGGTATCAAACTTAGTTTCTGTTAGAAAGAAAATAGGGGAAATCAGGCTCTATATTGAATTCAGAAATTTAAATAGATCTTCTTTAAAGGACAACTACCCCTTGCCCAAGATGGACCATATACTTCAAAGGGTAGTTGGGTCTAGAAGGATATCCCTCTTAGATGGGTTCTCGGGTTACAAACAGGTGTTAGTGCTCTCAAGTGATCAAATCAAAACTGCTTTTACCACACCTTGGGGCACCTTTATGTATGTCAAAATCCCTTTCGGATTAATGAATGCAGGGGCCACCTTCCAAAGGGCCATGGACATAGCCTTTTCTGAAGACATTGGCTATTTCATAATCATTTACCTTGATGACATAACCGTTTTCTCAAAAATTGATGAAGAACATTTAATTCACCTGAGAAAAGTTTTTGAGAAGTGTAGAAAATTTGGCTTATCATTGAATCCCAAGAAGACACTCTCTGGTCTCCAAGAAGGTAAAATTCTTGGCCATATAATTTCAGAAGAGGGAATCAAAATAGACCCTACAAGGATAGATGGCATATTGCAGATCAGCCATCCAAGGAGCCTCAAAGAATTGCAATCTTTCATCAGAAAGATTAATTTTCTGAGGAGGTTTATTCCTAATCTTACCGAGCTATTAAAAAACATTACAAACATGCTTAAGAAAAATATCGGTGTAAAATGGACTTTACCAGCTAAACAATCATTCGAACTGGTCAAACAAGCTCTTACTCAAACACCAGTCCTGATTAGTCCAGATTTTACCAAAGAATTTTACATCTTTTCCTTTGCATATGAACATACAATAGCCGCAGTTTTACTTCAAAAGAATGATTTGGGGCACGAACAACCAATATCTTTCTTTAGTATGGCCTTAAGAGATGCTCCTCTCAAATATAACATCATGGAGAAGCAAGCCTTAGCATTAGTAAAAGCATTAAAATATTTTAGGGTCTATATTTTACACTCTCACATAATTGCTTTTGTTCCACATACTGTTGTCAAGGACATTCTAAGTCAAGACCCTGATGGTAAAAGGGGAAAATGGATTGCAACTATTCTTGAATATGACTTAGAAATTAGGCCCACCAAACTAGTTAAAGGGCAAGGATTAGCAAAAATTATGGCTGAGTCTAACTTCCAAGCACTAGACATGAATATGGTGGATGTGTTGGAAGAAATAGAAGAATCTACTGCTCCTGTTATTGAAGAAAAATTTCTAAATTCTCCTTGGTATGCTGACATTATTTATGTGCTTTTATATTTAAATGCCCATCCTTCTTTGTCCAAAACTAAAGCTAGATTTTTGAAACAAAAGGCTTTGAGTTTTTGTATCTTAGATGGAGTATTATATTGGAAAAATGCTATTGGAATTTTGCTTAAATGTTTACTTGAAGATGATGCAGGAAAAATTATGCATGAATTGCATGACAGAGAATGTGGAGGACACCTCTGCTGGAAGGCCACAGCAAAAAAAATTCTTAGATTTGGTTACTATTGGCCTACCCTTTTCCCAGACACTCAAAAGTTGGTCATGTCTTGCCATAAGTGTCAAATATTTGATGGAAAAAGAAAACTTCTTCCCTTACCCTTACATCCTATCAGAGTTGAAGCACATTTTCAACAATGGGGTTTAGACTTCATTGGGGAAATCCATCCATCCTCCTCAGCTCAACATAAGTGGATCCTCACAACCACTGACTTATTTACCAAGTGGATAGAAGCTATACCTTCCAGAAATGCTAATGACTCTGTCATTATCAAGTTCCTTGAAACAAATATCCTATCCAGATTTGGTTGTCCCAGAAAAATCATAACAGACAATGTTGTTGCTTTTAAATCTAAGAAGATGGTTGATTTCTATTACAAACACCACATAACCTTGGGCCATTCCACTGCTTACTATCCCCAAGGAAATGGATTAGTTGAATCTTCCAACAAGAGCCTCATCAATATCATTAAGAAATTGTTGGAACAGAATAAAAAATCATGGCACAGTAAGTTGGTTCATGCCTTGTGGGCTAATAGGTTAACTACAAAGAAATCAATAAATATGTCCCCCTATCAGTTAGTTTATGGCATGGATGCAGTTTTTCCTACCTCAGTGGGAGTTCCAGTCATGAAACTCCTTCAAGAAGTGCAGATTGAAGAGAATTATATGCAGAGAAGAATCAACCAAACAATCCATTTACAGCAGACTAGAGAAGAAGTTTATGAGAGAACACAGTTGGTCCAAGAAAATATGAAGAAGCTATTTGACAAAAGGACTAAGGAAAAAAATTTCCAAGTTGGAAATATTGTTCTTAAGTGGGATTCAAGGAGAGAAGAGAAGGGAAAACATGGCAAGTTTGAGAACTTGTGGAAGGGGCCCTATATTATTCATGCTAAGAGGGGTCACAATGCATTTTTCCTGAAGGAATCGAATGGAGAAGATCTGTATGTAGGTCCTGTCAATGGCAGAATGGTCAAGCATTAGTTCTGCCAAGAGTCATAAGTTTTAAAGCATTTTATTCTACCATTGTAAATATCATAGTCTTAACATTGCATTCAAAGTTATGAAAATAAAAAATACAAAAACAGAGAAAGAAAGAAAAGAGGGCAGATTGTGAAAACAAGAAAGGTATAGCCCCATACCAAAAAAGAGAAACAAATCTGAAAGTGTGCAAGCTTAAATGCCACTCCTGAAAACAAACTTGTAATCAGTCAAACAGCCTAATCTTGACTAATTAGATTTAAGTTTTCTGCTGATAGGATAGTGAATTTGATTTGCCGAACTGTTTAATCTTGGCTTATCAGTAGATAGTTTAGGATAGAAATCAAAGGTTCAAATATGCTCAAAATCCGAACCTAAATATTCCAAGAAAAGAGAGTGACTCAAATCTGTTTCAAATCCTGAGTCAAAGAAGAGGTAAATCTGGTTCTAATTAGCTCAAAATCTGAACCAGGGGATAAGCAAAAAACAACTCAAACAAATTAAAAAACATAGCTGTAAAAAGAGGAAGGAAGTGCTTTGAAAAATTAGATCTTAAGCCTTCATTTTTGTTTTAATTTTGTGCAAAATAATGTCTATGTGCATTTTTTCTTATGCCATCGATCAGAATCAAGTCAAACAACTTAATCTTGACTTGAATGTTTTTTAAATTTCTGTTGTAGAATTTAGAGAATAAAGTCTGTTGGATAGTTTAATCCCAACATACAGTAGATTAGGTAGAGAATCATATGGACTCAATTGTTTAATCTGAGTCCATGGAGAAATAAGGACTAGAAGTAGATTAGTTTTCCTACTTTCAAAAGAATAAAATGTTGTGAAAGAGTTTGCAAATCCAAGTGCACTCTAAAGAAGAAAAAATGTTAGATCAGTAGGATTGGGTAGGTAGACAGGTTGTGTTGATGAAGCTCCATTGTTGATTCATGAATGCTAATATGTTTCAGAGCAAAATAAGATCATCCACAAAAAGGAAGGCAACCCAATGGATGAGGCAACTGATCAGCCTCCCAGAGAATCCAAGTCTGAAATTCTTGATGCCTTCAAAAAAAAAAAAGGCACCATCCCCAAGTGGAGCCATTGTTAGCCACCCATAAATTTTGTCATATCAGGTGGTGGCTAAATGATGTTGGATAGCCTTCAAGAAACAATTTCATTGCTAAAATTGCTGATGCTTAAAGTCTTTTGTAATATCCTATCCTTTGGATAATCGTCACTGCTTTTCCCCCTTTTCAACTCAGAATTTCTGTTGTCATTACATGAAGAAAAACTGCTGCGAGCACCATTTTTCCCCTTTCCCTTTCTTCCAAAACTAACCTCATCTTTTCCTTTCCTTCTCCCATGAAATCCCTCATTTTCATGATTTTTCCCTTTCCCCTTCATCAAAACCCTTTGATAAATCTTAAAACCCTTTCTTAGCCTTATCGAAACCCCCCAAAACCTTTGAAAATCATTCAAAATCCATAAAAACCATATTTTTATGTATTGTAGACTTAAGCCCCCTTGGGCTAAGTTTTTAACCCCCCCCTCTCCTTATGCCCAGGTGCCAGGACCGAGCGCTAAGTCTTCTAAGCGCTTAATGCATTACTCCATGCCTATTAGCCCTCATCCACAATCCCCCGGTCATATGGCTTTCCATATAACCTGTGGCCCCGCAATCGGGTGCCAAGTCATTTTTGAATATTAAAAATATCCGCCTGACGTGTAAAACCTTTGGTCTTATATTATTTTAACATTTTTATTATATTTATAAATTACTGCCGGTACGAAATTTAAATCACTCCGCACCGTCGATCTAATCTGAAGATCGGACGGTGCGGAATCCATCTCCCCGATGGTCCCCGCCAACCACTCATCGTCGCGAAAACCACGCGGTATCCACCGCACTGATTTTTGAGCACGAGCGGTTTTTCCCCGATCAGTAGCGATTCCATATGCTGGCCGACGCGTGTCCTGGGCACTGTTCACAAAACCGTCGTCCATCGCGCGTTAAAGTTCAGGCGTGGACCCGACGCGATATTTATGCGCACCGTCCGATCTGAGGCCGCCCATCGGACGGCGATCGCTCACCAAATATTCCCACACGATAACTAGGCTCCGGCGCATCGGTAATAGCATCTCCGCCATCAATCTTATCTGCAGATCGACGGCCCAAAATTCAACGCCCGTTTTCTCTGTTTTGACTTTCCACCTGCGCTTCCGACCGTCGATTTCGCGCGATCAACGGCTCCAATTCAAATCATTTTTCTACTCTCCTCTGACCTCCTCCATCAATCTCGACCGTTGGATGATGCCATCCAATGGTCATGCTCCCCCCATATGTCCTCCCACAACAATAAACCTATATATGCAGGATTTTTTAATATTTTTTGTATTGTGCAGGTTTCCAAGTGATTTTTCTACTATACCCGAAGAAAATTCAAAGGCAAAGGGGGACGATCCTCCCGCCTTCGATTCACTAAAGAAAATCAATCGCAGGGCTTAAAATTCATGTTTCATTGGTGATTATTGAGGCATTGATGCCATATCGCCCCTGCGCAACCCTGTACATCCGCAAAAACACCATGAATCGAGCACAGTCAGAGAAGTATCAGTGCCGAAGATAAAATTTATCAGGACAGAAAATTGAAGACAGATTTATGGGGATTACGGCTAA
This sequence comes from Pinus albicaulis, assembly GCA_034641835.2. Lineage (NCBI taxonomy): Eukaryota > Viridiplantae > Streptophyta > Pinopsida > Pinales > Pinaceae > Pinus > Pinus albicaulis. The sequence goes on along the minus strand of CM076578.1, from coordinate 1,130,408,290 downwards.
AAATGGATTATCAGAAGCCTAAACCACAGTTTAAAAGAAAATCATGACTGTTTTATCGGAAAAGAGACCTCCACTGTCACCTCAAGGCTAATTAAAACTTCTAGCCGTCGCAAAGCCACCTATAGCCTCAAAGCAATCAAAGAAGGTCGAAGTTATTACCAGACCAGGAGATATTTAGCATCAATACAGTTGAACAGTTATTTCAAACAAAGGAACTTATTGTAGATGTCAGCAGAAGTTATTTCAAGGATGATGAGAAGCCTTGAAGTCAAAAAATTCTTTCCAACAAACCTAATAGTTATTGTAAATGATTTTATACAGAGGACACCTATGTAAGTTGCTTCATTGAGCCCCCAAAGGCCAAGTAGCCATTTAAGTCTGTATTAATTAGTTTTTTAGATATTTTATCAGATCTCACCTCCTCATTCTTCTATATATACTTTTGAAGAAGATGAGTGAGGGGTTGGTTGATCACTAGTTGTAATATTGAAACTTTTTGAAATAATACATAGTCTTTTGAAGTTGAAGAAGAAATTGAAGTCTTGGAAGCCTTGTTGATATTTTTGCATGCTTGTTACTGCGAAGGCTCTATCATTGGATCCATGAGCTTGGCTGTTGGTGAAGTATTCTGAACTGTTTAATGTTTTCCCTTGTTTTCATTATATTCCATAATTTCTTACTACAGTAGGTTGAAAGTTTTAGGCTAAGAAATGACTCCTGGAAGCACTTTAGGCCTGTTCATCCTTCACTTTTTCATGTTTTCTTCTGCTGAAGTATTTTAGAGTCTTTAACCTCTCTCTCTAGTCTTCATGCTTGTTTATTTCCTTAATAGTTCGAATATTTGGTTTCAGCATAATTTATGGTTCTCCCTGCTTGTCTGCTGCCACTTTAAAACTGTTATTGAAGTCTCCCTTTGTAGTTTTCTGTTTACAGTGAGTCAAGGAGGTCTGTTCTGATCTTGCCCTTTGTCCTTACTTAAACAGTTCTCTCAAAGGTCTTTATAGTTGTAATCATAGATGTGTTAGGTGTTCCCTCTTTTATGACTGCAATTATCAGTTAATCTTTTATGTTTTTCTAAATCATTTGAAATGAAATCTTTGAGGAAATAGGGTGTTCCCAGAATCTTAGATTTTATTTTAAAATTTGTTTTGAAATCATTGTTTTATTAAAGGTGTTATTTGTAGAATTCATGGTTAGCCCTGTCTATAAAAAAGCTCTTTATTTTTCAAATTGTGCTTTCAAATTCCCTTTGTTTCAGAATTAAACTTCTCTTTCCAAATAATTGATGTCCATCACATTCCAAAACCAAAGGATCCTGTGGCCAAGTTAGATTTGCCCTCTGATATCCCATATCCATTGATGAGTATGTTATGACCTCTTCTTGACTCCATTTCCCAATAAACCAGATGTTTCTCCATTCTATATATCTTTCCTAGACCTTTCATGTTCTGTTGTATCAATTCAACCAAACAAACAAATAAACACCTGCACTTAATAACTAGTCTAAAACCAATACTCAAAGCACACAAGATAAACCTTTGCAAACAAACATTTGAGAGATCCCTCTCTGAGAACAGGAGGACTAGATCCTGGAACTCTAAAGATTGGTTCTGATGTTGCCTTGTATTTTGATTTGCCAAACTATCAAAACATGCGACACGAACAGAGTGCACATCGAGATGGGCGATGATGGTAGATAAAATGCGACTAGTATCGGGACCATTTCCTTTGAGAGGGAGTCTGGTAAACCTTTCATCTTGAAGGATGTCATGCATGTTCCAGGATTGAAGAATAATTTGATCTCTATGGCGATGTTGGAAGACAAGGGTTATGATGTTGTTTTTAGTGAGGGAAAATCCTTCCTCTGCAGTAAAACAACTGGTCAAACCAGGAGGATAGGGATTCAAGTTAAGAATTTTTATCAGTTGCAGGTAGATGGATGCGCAGCAATGGCAGGCAAAGTAGAAGGAGTGGTGAGCTGGGATGAGGGCGAATTGTTGCACAGGATATTGGGCCATCTTCACCATGGCGCTTTGAAAATTTTGCAGCAAATTTCTACTGGGCTTCCCAAGGGTACCCTTGCGTAGTCATATCAGTGCAAGGGATGTACGTTGGGAAAATTTGTGAAGACCACTTTTCATGAGAAGGATAGTCACTCCACGACGATCCTTGAGAGAATTCACACAGACGTGTGTGGACCTTTCTCAATTGCTTCAACATCAAAGCACAGGTATTATGTGATATTTTTTGATGATTTTTCTCGTAAGTGTTGGATCTTCTTCATGCAGAAGAAGAGCGAGACATACTCAAAGTTCTATGAGTTCAAGGCGCTAGTTGAGAAAGAGTCGAGGAAGCAGGTGAAAGCTCTAAGGAGCGATAATGGGGGTGAATACATCTCTGGCGAATTCAAATACTTCTGTAGCATAGAAGGAATTCGAAGAGAACTTATAGTGCCTCATAACCCATAGCAAAATTGGGTCACGAAGAGAAAGAACGGAACGATCGTGGGTGCTGCACGGGTGATGTTGCATGAACAGGGCCTTCCCATACACTTGTGGTTTGAGGCATGAAACACTGCGGTTTATGTGCAAAACCATTTTCCTCATAGAGTACTTGGCATGAGTACACCCGAAGAGGCATTTTCTGGTAAGAAGCCTGATATTTTTCATTTGAAGATTTTTGGCTCACCTGTTTACATTCATGTGATGAAGGATGCCAGGAAGAATATGGAGCCGACCGCAAAGGTTGGAATATTTGTGGGTACACATAAAAACCCCACAATTATCATGTGTATTTTCAAAATAGTCGAATGACTGTCATGCGACGGGATATCAAATTTCATGAGGAGAAAGCCATGAAGTTGTCGCTTGAGAGGGAGCTACACTTGCATGTAGATGAGGAGCTACTTGTTCCTAAATATGAGCTTCAGGATGTGGATTAGCCACAAGAGGAGGTTCATGGAGTGGAAGAAACCACTCATGCAGTGCCAAACACTGAGGGCGAAAGCACACTATAGAATTTGAGTGACTAAATCTTGATGCAGTGCAGAATGTAGGAGTTCCTACATCACAACACAGATAGAGACAGTCACCTGAACAATTTACTGGATACATGGCTCTGATGAGAAAGTGTATCGTGATGGAGCCATCCTCTTTCGAGGAAGCTGTGGAGAATCACGCATGGGTAGATGCCATGGTGGAAGAGTATTATTCGATTGTCAGAAACAATGCATGGGAGATTGTCCCAAGGCCGGAAGGGAAATCAGTGGTAGGTTCGAGATGGATCTACAAAGTGAAGAAAGCTACTGATGGGAGCGTTGAGAAGTATAAGGCAAGATTTTTTATCTGGGGCTTCTCACAGATCGAGGGGATCGACTATGAAGAAACCTTTACACCTGTCGCAAGGTATTCTTCCATAAGGACCATCCTTGCTCTCTCAGCGCAAATGGGTTGGCACATTCATCAGATGGATGTGAATACTGCGTTCCTCAATGGAATCATTGAGGAGTAGGTGTACATTGAGCAGCCTGAAGTATTTTAAATCTTCAGCAGCGAGTCGCATGTGTGCAGGCTCAAAATAGCGATGTATGGGCTGAAACAAGCACCTCGTTCTTGGTACACACTGATAGACAGTTATTTCACCAGACTTGGTTTCACCAAGAGTGAGGCGGATCCTAACTTATACCAGATTGTGGTGGAGGGTAAGATTTTGATAATTGTGATTTATGTAGATGATTTAATTCTAACGGGTGATGAACTATTGATACACTCATGCAAGGCAGATCTTGGAAAGGAGTTCGAGATGAAGGACTTGGGCCTCCTTCATTATTTCCTGGATTAGAAATTTGGCAGCAGAAGGGTGGAATGTTTGTGTCTCAAGGAAAGTATGCCCGGGAGATACTGGAGAAGTTTCACATGCAAGGCTGCAAGCCTATCGACACTCCTCTTCCTGGTTGTTGGAGGAAAGAGGATGCTACATCGACAGAGGTAGTGGATGCCACTGTTTATCGAAAGTTGGTTGGTTCGCTCATGTATTTAGTCAATACACGACCAGACATATGCTATGTTGTGAACCAACTTTCACAAGCGATGGTGAAGCCTACCAAGCTCTTTTGGAAGGCAGGCAAGCATGTCCTGAGTTATCTCAGGGGCACATCTAGATATGGATTGTGGTACAGATAGTTGGATGAGTTGAAGTTGCATGGCTTCACGGATGCAGATTAGGGAGGAAGCCCAACGGACATAAAGAGAACATCTGGAGGGATTTTTAGCATCGGATCTACATCATTTTCTTGGTACAGCAGGAAACAAAGACCTATGGCACTTAGTTCAGCGGAAGCCGAGTACATGGCAGCAAGTTTGGTTGCATGCGAGGTTATATGGATGAGGAAGATCCTGGTCGGTTTGTTCGGTTCTCACTTAGATCATACTGTGATATATTGTGATAATTAGAGTTGCATTAAACTCTCAATTAGTCCAGTATTTCATGATAGATCTAAACATATTGACATCCGGTATCATCATATTAGATATTGTGTGCAGCGGAGGATCATGTTGCTTTCTTACATTCCTACGGAGGATCAAGATGTAGATATTCTGACGAAGGTGCTCACCAGGAGAAAATTCGAATACCATAGAGACAGGATTTGGGTGGAAGATAATCCCTATCTCGTTGAGAGGGAGTGTTGAGATTCAACAAGATGATGATCTTAGTGAAAAGGGTCGCCTTCACTAAGTGGGCCCGCAGGCTATTTTTGGCGCAAAGTCTATTTTTAGACATGTCGATCATATTCTATGAGTTGCAGGATGCTATTTGTGGATGGTTGGTCAAGTTGGAAAAATAGATGGACTTCTATTTTTAGACATATTAGGCGGAGTCTATTTTTAGACTGCTAGTCTAAAAATAGATATGTCGAATATTATTAGCTCTTAATAATATTTGGACTCTAAACATTATCTTATTCTCTTGGAGCACTTCAGTTAAGTGCACAGATGTGGCACAGCAGCTGACAGAAGGAATTACACTATTTTTGAGGGTTTACTAGAGCTAATGCATGGATGACTTCAGTTAGAACTCATGTGATAGAGTTTGGTGGAGTTATAGAAGTAGTTGGTGGAGTTGTATTTAGTTTAACTCAGTTAGACTCAGTTGAGCTAGTTGTATCTAGTCTAACTGATTGATACACTAGTGAGAGTGGTGTGAATTAATTATTTAATTAATTCACTAAATAATAACTCATTAATCAACTGAATAATACATCAATTAACTACAGTGCATGGCAGTTTCAGTGGAGACCAGTGGAGAGATAGGTGAAAGAGAAAGTGTGACTATCAATTGTGACTATAGTGATGCATTGATTGCATCCAACACTCAGTGGAGATGCCAATGAGGATTGTGCAATGCAAGCTTGGTGAATTCGAGTTCATTCAAATCCATTCTTCAGCAGGGATTGTGCAGTAGAGGCAGGCTAGCAGGTGGCAAAGATTGGTGCATGGATTTGCAAGATCAGGCTTGATTAGTGTGTAGCGATTGTATTGTACTGAGAGCTTGATATGATCAGATTTGTATGAGTATTGTTACATGATCTCTATGAAATATATTATATACAGATAGTTGGGGTTTTCAACTTCAATATTTCCCGTTAAACAACTGTGTTCATATGTGTGAATTTTTATTGTTTCATGTGTGCATTGCAATCTTGATTTTATTTCCGCAAATGATCAATAGTGGAATAGATTCTGTATTTTGCATGAAGTTAAAATAGTGTGATATCAGGAGAATCTTGGACATATAACACATAATTTATATAATTTCTACAACGCAAAATAACTTTTTTCAACAGGTGGTGCTACGAAAACACAATTTTTTGGCTAATTGAACAGTTTTGACACGAAACTTTGGGAAATGACCTACAAATGGAAAATGATAAATATTTGACATGAAATAACTTTAAATAAGGCTTTATTTGAACCTTAGGATGAGCTTTAAACTATAATAAATCTAAAACTTCCCTTGATCAAATCAAAAAATGACTCTTAAAACCCTATTTTGACCCATGAACCTATGTAACCTTGTTAAAATAATGTTTTGAATTTTTTGAGTGATAACACTTTACATCAAATCCAATGATTATGGTCTGCATAAAAATGAGTAATTGGTGCCCTCATGTGTAAATAATTTGTTACAAAATTTTATTTAACAAGTGTGCTCTATCATTTATGTTGAATAATAAAATGTAACTAAATTGAATAACAAAGTGTAATTGTTCAAATTTGAGACCCATTTGGCATGTATATTGCACATTTTTTCTTGGGAGTTTATATAAATTTTGGCATGATGATTATATAGAAAAATATGTTCTCTATGCAACAAATAATGGCACTGATATTTGAAGGTTTGAAAATAAAATATTGTTCTTTGTCATGAGTGTTGTTTTTTCTTCTAAAACCATTCAAATTTTTGTTGAAATATGCTAAAGAGGTATATACTCTTTATTTAATACTATATTTGCTACAGCAGAAGCATCACATTCAATTGTAAATGGATTCTTTTTCAATTTAGGTACTTGAATCTTTTTTTTAGCTGCTTCACTCCTTGTGATGAATGTCTTTCCTTTCGTGTAATCTATTAAGGGTGTGAATACACTAAGATTCCATTATTACCAACTCTTTTGAACCAATTCTAGTGTTTCATGGAGTTTTGAATTTGGGCTTATAATGTGATTTCATATCGACTATCTTCTAGAAATTCTAAATTTTCTTTGAAATATTACAAATACAAACTTGAAATGATTTCTAAAGGAAAGTAGCAATGACCTCTGCCTAGGATTCTCAACCTGTCCCAAGGATGGTCTACTTCTTTGCTTGGGTATAACACGTAGTTTCTTCTAGTTGATGTATTGAGTAGAACCCATTAGAGGAAAGGAATGTGGTTCCTAGCATAGAGAACTAGGCAGAGATATCTAGTAAAGAAGAGAAGAAGAAAGAGAGCTAGATAGAGATTCCTAGTGAATAAGAAAAGAATAAGGAGACATAATTCTATTTGAGTGCTAGGTAGGAGTGAGAATTTGCACACGTTTAATAAAATACTTTTTTCTTGGATATTGATGGAGGATGATTAAAGTTGTTTTCTAAATTTCACTGATGATGGTAGTTGAATCTATTAAGGGTCAAGACACACTTAAAACAATTTATGTATGTCTTAAATATTTTATATCCTTCTAGTGTTCAATATATAATGATGGGTAACAGTTTATCTCGAGGTTTTCGAGCTTCCCCAATGGCAACCTAGGGTTTTGAAAAACCCTCCAACGACACTGGTCTGGGTGTGCTCTGCCACACTAGTGGCTCCTCAAACCTTCGAAGACAAAGAACACTGCTCGATCCCTGACTGCAATCAATGACAACCCCAGCGAGAGGGGATAGCACCCCTCCCCCCTTCGGAAATAACAAGGCTGCTATTCCTGACGCTTCTCAGATTCCATCCTCTGACTCTGCAGAGACCCAGACTGAATCCACAGCAGTGAAAAGCGATAAGCCTTAGGAGCCTACAAGCAATACGGAGTAGCCAAAGGAAACTTCTGCAACCTGTCTCCCTATCGTTGTAGAATGACTGAAGATTGACCTGCCTAGTCATCGTATCAATTCAAAAATACAATACATGAAAGATCATGCACTCATAGGCAAATTTGTAGGCTTTTGGCCCACTGAGAAAGAACTCCATGGTTGGATCGCCTATAAATGGAAGCCAAAGGGACATGTTACTCTACAGTTAGGGCCAAAATGCTTCTTCAACGCCATCTTTAACTGTATTGAAGATAGAAACCGTATCTTAGATGGAGGCCCCTATTTTTTCAACTCAGCGGGTCTATATCTCAGGGACTGGGTTGAGAGATTCAACTCAGACAAAGAAGATTTCAGCTGGGCCCCTGTTTGTATTAGAATGTACTCCCTACCCCTGGAATATTGGGATGAATAATCTCTAAAGGACATAGGAAATGGCTTAGGAGAGTTTATCAAGGTAGCCGAGGAAACAAAGCTTAGAAGATACACTTTGTACGCTAGAATCTGTGTTTACATGTATCTGGAAAAGGCACTCATGTACTCGGTAAGTCTCTATCATGATGACTTTGAATGAATAAAAACCATAGATTATGAACATGTCCTCTTTTGATGCAGAAAATATCATGCTCATGGACATCTCTTTCGGGACTGTCTGCTAAATCGGCCCTCCAAAACCAATGCCACCTCTGAAAACTCTGATGCAGAGGGGTTTACCAAAGTCCCCAGCCACAAAAAGTGTTGGAAATACTGGGGGGGTGAATAGGTATTCCTTTCAATTAGAGCATTAGTTAATCTTCAATTATTATCAGTGTTTGTACGATGATATCAACAAACAAGAGGAACACAAATGCACACAGTTTTTAAGGTGGAAACTCACTCCGGGACAAAAACCACCTAATGCTTTTCTAATAATTCTTTAATATTCAACTCCAATTGAAAATAAAGCTCCAACTTCCTAGAATATAGAAAATCATTCTTCTCTAGCTCCCACTGGATGGACGCTCCAACACCCGAGATTCTTCATTAGTCAACTGAACGGATGCCCCAACACCCAACGAGCTACAACTCACCCTAGCACCACCCTACCACCCTGTAGAAGAATAAAAGAAGAATGGACTCTCGTACCAAGGAAAATGGTCCACTTTACAATGATATAGAACGATGTAGAAGAAGAAGACACACTAGAACATAACCCCAACTATGACACAACCACCTAATGATGATCCTAGACCACCTGACACTGCCTCCTCAACTCTTGGTAGATAGACACTAGTACAATTTGTACAATAATGTATTTACAATGACTTAGTACAATGATTGTATGCAGTGCTGCCCACTTGAAGAATTCATGTGATGAACTTCTTACTGTTGTTATGTACCTTGGTTGCTTCTCTTATCATGCTACCCTCTGCTGCACCTTGCTTTTCTTTGCTTCGCTAGAAAGACTGGTCCTTTGCAGCCCTTGACAACACATGATCTAGATTTTTCTTTGCATTCTAGGAGCTCAATATTGAATTTGGTGTATCTCTGTTATTTAAGATCCCCAATATCTGATTTTCGGTACTATAGTATTCCTCTGAGTCGTCTTCCCAATGCCACAAGTCTGACCCAATTTGGATTCTTCAAGAGAGAGTTATACCCAATCTCTCACAATGCCCTAATTATGGACTGTTTCAGCAGAGAGAACTTGTATTGCATGCCACATGTCACTGTTTCTTCATTCGACTCTGAAATTGATAGAGAGAAAACTACAGACTGTGCAATATCTGCCACTTTTTATGGAATTATAATCCAATACTGAGAGAGAGTTATGATGATTTTCCCAAGGTCACTTCTTTGAGATGAATTTCAGGAGCTTGCAAAAACACTGACTTCCACAGATCATATCTTTGAAAATATTATGCACCTTGATTTGAGATTTTCACAACAGCTTCCTCAGGATTTCAGCTTCGCCTCATAAGCATTTCAGCTTCTGAACCTTCGTAGAAAAAAATTTAGAGCGAAAATTCCATGATGGCCTGTTTCAGATAACAAAATCTCTTCCATGAGGAGGATATGAGGATCACAATTTATATAAATTATTAGGCTGAGAGGGGCTTCAACAAGTGAATGTGGGAGGGATTTTAGGAGCTTAAAAAATATTAACTATGACTTTTCAATGACCCATGCCACAACCCCATGGGGTTTTAGCCCACTAACTCGGGGTACAAACTTCAAACATGAATATCTCTCAAACCGTGAAGAATTACATGGCGTGCCATATATCAACGGAAACATCTTGACAAGTAGAAACCATAAAAAGCCTTATTGACCTAGAATATATTAATTTGGTAGGTCAAAATTCCCATGCAATATTGGGTTAGCCCCTGGTGCTGCTTGGGTTGACATCAATAAAAACCACTAATCAACAATCTCCCCCTTTGGCATTGATGGCAATACAAGTACTCCCCCTGCGATCATGACACCTATTCCTGCAACATTCCCTCCCCCTTTGAAATCAATGGCAAAGGGTAACTCCCCTTGAAACACAACCATCCTGCGGACCTGTACACACTTCCACTCCCCTTGACACACAACCATCCTGCGGACCTGTACACATTTCCACTCCCCCTTTATATTCTGAATAAGGAAAATCTAATGAGAACTTGGGAGAATCCCAAGCTTCTGGCGAAGATATTCCAATGCTTCATGAGTACTCTCATAATCATCAACACTTCCTGCCCAATCTACATTTGTAAAGGAATGAAAATGAGATTGTTATCCTTGGGATATCACAAGCAATATTCCGTTGTTCCCTTTAGATATCGAAGAATTCTTTTGATGGAAATAATATGTGATTCTTTTGGTGTTGCTTGGAATCTTGCTACTTGTCCAACTTCTTGCATAACATCTGGTCGAGAGGCTGTTGCATATAGAAGACTACCAATCATAGATCTCTAAAACCTTTGATCCACATCCTTAGATGAGTCGTCTATGCTCAATTTGCAACCTGTTACCATTGGAGTAAGGATGGGTTTGCAATCTTCCATTTTAAATTTCTTGAGCATTTCCTTGATGTACTTGGCTTGACATATAAATATTCCTTTCTCTTGCTGAGATATTTGAAGCCCTAAGAAGTATGTGAGCTCACCAAGTAAAGACATCTCGAAATCACTTTGCACATTTGTAGAAAACTTCTTACTTATTCGATCATCATTTCTACCAAATATTATATCATCCTCTTTAGCTAATAGACATGCCTTAGTTGCTTCATCCAGAACATATATGTCATTTGGAGCTCGACTTTCTATAGCCACAATTTCACCATACATGCCTTTCCCGATTTCACATTTTGTGGAGTTGAATAGTATTGTGTGTCCTTGATCACACATTTGTCGAACACTGAGCAGATTGTGATTCATGTTTTCAACAAATAAAACATTCTTGGCTAGAGCATATTTGCTTCTGAGAGTGACAGTACCTGATCCTATAACATTTGAAGATCCATCATTTCCAAAGGACATGGTTCCATCCTTCTTCTCTTTCAGAGATACAAATTTATTTCTATCTCCAGTCATATGCATTGAGAAACCGCTATCAACATACCACACATCTTTGTTGTTTTGAGCCTTGAAAGTGAGAGCACAATTATCAGTCTTCTTCTTCTTCCATGTTCGTTCGTTCTGTGGCTTCGAAGATTCTTCTGGAGGATTTTCAAGTCTGCAGTCTTTGGCTATGTGTCCAAAGTTTCGACATTTTTAACATTCAATATTATTTCTTAAATGTTCAAATCTATTGATGTTTCGCTGAGCCCTGGGAGGTTCATATTTGACAGATCTCCTGGAATTGTATTCGTTCCTAGGGTACGTGCGACATTCTACAACTTTATGACCAAATTTTCCACATGAATAACAGTAGCCATAAAAAATATGTTGGTACCTGGATGGAAATTTTTGTCGAGGAATTGTCTTCCAAGGCTGTTCTTGTGAATCTTGTCCAATGAATTCTACATGCATGTCAGATCTCATAGGTTCATTGTATTTTGTTGTAGAAGGTCCTACTTCTTCTTCTTTGTAACCGATGCCAGTTCTGTTGTTGTAAGATCGTTGATTGTTGATGAGTTCTTCCAATGTCCTTGAGCTGTTGGCATAGTTTTGGATAGTTTTCCTTTCTTCACTTCCTCACGCAGCGAGACTACTTCGGCTTCTAATTCTTCCCTTTCTTGGTTGATTTCTTCCAACTTCTTTTGAAGTGACTCTTCAATGCATTTGTGTTCTTCAACTTCAATTTTGAGACCTTGAAATTGTTCTTCAAGAGTATTGGAATAGATCTTCTCTGCCTTGAGATCTTTTATAAGCTTGATTGATTCCTTATAAAATTCTTCTATGGTCAATCCTTCTTCTTCGTTGTTTGATACCTCTTGTTTATTGTGCTTGGCCATAAACAATACTCTCTCATTGGCTTCTTCTTCGCTATCATTGTCTTCATTGAATGATGAGCTATCTTCTTTAGAGAGAAAGTTCCTTTTGGATCCTTGCTTGTTGAATTTCTTAAAGCCTTTCTTTCCTTTTGAGTTTCCATCACTTCTGTTTGGAAATTTTGCTGCGAAATTCCCAACCTCATCACAACCGAAACATATCAATGGAAGTTTACCTTTGAATTTTCCCTTACCAATTTTTAGTTTTCTCGTGAAGTAAGCATATTCTTCATCTGAAAGACCTTCTTCATGATCTCCCTTTTCTTCACACTTGCAGGTACATGTCTTTTCAATTGAAGGTTGTTTATCCTTATTGGTTTTCTTAGATGCAAAGAACGTAGTTTCTAGATGCGAAGTACCCTCTTCTTCATCAAGTCTCATTTCATATGCTATGAGAACTCCATGTAATTCCTCTTTGCTGAGTTTGTCCATATTTGTACTGTATTCTAAGACCGATACATTTGGGTTGAATCTTCCTGGTAACGTTCTAAGAATATTTCATATAATAGTCTTCTCATAAACTGGCTCTCCCAATCCTTCCAGAGTATTGGTTATTTCATCAACGTATTGGAAGTATGTAGCAATGTTGCAATCTTTTTTCATTCTGAGTTGCTCAAATTTTTCTCTATAGATTTGAAGCTTTGCTTCTTTGAAATTCGAGTCACCTGCATATATATTCTCAAGCTTGTCCCATACATTTTTGGCGGTTTTACAACCCAATACCTTATGAGAAGCAGATTCAATAAGTCCACTGATAATAATATTCTTTTCTTTTGCATCATTTACCAAATTCTTCTTACCTTTTTCATCGGTGGTTGATGTAAATCCATTTTGAACAGTGTCCCATAATTCGTAACCTTGAGCCAAGAGATAGACCTCCATTCTTCATTTCCAGAGTGCATAATTTTTTTCATTGAACAGAAGTACACCATTCTTGGTATGCTCCATGACCTCCTTCCAGCTGTTAAACTGCTATTGAAGGAATCAAGCTCTGATACCAATTGTTGGAAATACTGAGAGGGGGGTGAATCAATATTCCTTTCAATTATAGAATTAGTTAATCTTCAATTATTATCAGTGTTTGTACAATGATAGCAGCAAACAAGAGGAATACAAATGCACACAATTTTTAAGGTGGAAACCCACTCTGGGACAAAAACCACCTAATGCTTTTCTAATAATTCTTTAATATTCAACTCCAATTGAAAATAAAGCTCCAACTTCCTAGAATCTAGAAAAGAATTCTTCTCTAGCTCCCACTGGATGGACGCTCTGTTACTCAGGTAAATCCCCTCTACGGACAGAGGTGATCCCACTAGCCCTAGGGTGGGTCTAGAAACAAGGAATCATGCTAGAGTGTAGGTTCCTAGATATTTGAATGAAAAGGAGGTGATAATATGGCCTACCTGCGGTCCAAAGTTATCGTTGATGCCTGCAGTGATGGTGAGAGTCGCTCGCTCCTGATCGAATACAAGTCACAATCCTTCTGCCTGCTGCACTTGGACACCTGCACAAAGATCAGAAAACGAAAACCACATACCATATACTAATTCCATTAAACATCTACTAATCACTCAAAGAAGACTAGAATATTGCATTTAATACATATAAAACACAAGACAAGAACCAGACAATAGTCACTTATATTAAGGTAGAAATAAGAGATACAACCATGCTCTGACGTTGCGATCTCCTCCAACGGGGCTCGGGCGAAGAACGTCTCAAAGCTCGTCGAGGAATTCAGACGAGATAAGGGACCTCTCGATGGACTTCCTTCTTGATCTACCTTCTCAGTTATTCAACTATGGCTTAGTTCTCCAAGTTCAGCATCTCAGCTGCATAATCCTCTTTGTTCAGCTAGCTTTCATGATGGGAGAAAGCTCATTTATATAGGGGAAGAGGGAGAGGTTAGGATCCCTATAATCATGGAAGGGAGACCTATCTTTCAGGAGTGTCCCATATGAGGAGGAAACCACTACCCAAAGAGAGAGATCCGTGGTTGAACCAGTTAACCACTTCTTGTGACTCATCCTAGAGGTGGTTGAAGGAAACTTCCGCCTCTAGTTTGTTAAAAATCATTCCCAAAAAGGCTGGCACGGGTACAACAAAGGGACAGAGCGCTAGCTGGCGCGGCCTCTAGTGTACTTTCTCCACATTGGCGCGAGGGGTGAACTGGCTACCCGCGCCAATTCCAAAACATGGATTTTTATGGGCTTTTTGAGAAATTATTCTACAGGAGAAATGATGTTCTTGTATAGAAGGAGGTAGGGAAGGTGCTTGCAAAGGATGACACTGCTCACAGGTCACGGGAAAGACCCTCCAATATGTGGGGCGAGGGATTGCAGGGATAGTGACAAATTGTTGTGTAACACGCCAAAATGCCCAAGATTATTCACTAGTCAACTGAAGGGATTCCCCAACACCCAATGAGCTACAACTCACCCTAGCACCACCCTACCACCCTATAGAAGAATAAAATAAGAATGGACTCCCATACCAGGGAAAATGGTCCACTTTACAATGATATAGAATGATGTAGAAGAAGAAGACACACTAGAACATAACCCCAACTATGACACAACCACCTAATGATGATCCTAGAACACCCGAAATTGCCTCTTCAACTCTTGGCAGATAGACACTAGTACAATTTGTACAATAATGTATTTACAATAACTTAGTACAATGATACATTTACAATGATTGTATGCAGTGCTGCCCACTTGAAGACTTCATGTGATGAAATTATTGTTGTTGTTATGTACCTTGGTTGCTACTCTTGTCATGCTACCCTCTGCTACACCTTGCTTTGCTTTGCTTCCCTAGAAAGTCTGGTCCTTTGCAGCCCTTGACAACACATGATCTAGCTTTTTCTTTGCCTTCTAGGAGCTAGATATTGGATCTAGTGTATCTCTGCTATTTAAGATCCCCAATATCTGATTTTCGGCACTGTGGTATTCCTCTGAGTCATATTTCCAATGCCATAGGTCTGACCCAATTTGGATTCTTCAAGAGAGAGTTATACCCAATCTCTCAAAATGCCCTAATTATGGACTATTTCAGTAGAACAAACTTGTACGGCATGCCACATGTCACTATTTCGTCATTCAACTCTGAAATTGATAGAGTGAAAACTAAAGACTGTGCAATATCTGCCACTTTTTATGGAATTCCAATCTGATACTCAGAGAGAGAGTTATGATGATTTTCCCAAGGTCACTTCTTTGAGATGAATTTCAGGAGCCTGCAAAAACACTGACTTCCACATATCATATCTCCGAAAATATTGTGCACCTTGATCTGAGATTTTCACATCAGCTTCCTTAGGATTTCAGATTCACCTCATAAAAATTTCAGCTGTTTAACCTTCGTAGAAAAAAATTTAGAGTGAAACTTCCACAATGACCTGTTTCAGATAACGAAATCCCTTCCATGAGGAGGATATGAGGATCACAATTTATATAAATACTTATGTTGAGAGGGGCTTCAACAAGTGAAAATGGGAGGGATTTTAGGAGCTTAAAAAATATTAATTATGACTTTTCAATGACCCATGCCGCAACCCCATGGGATTTTAGCCCACTAACTCGGGGTACAAACTTCAAACATGAATATCTCTCAAACCGTGAAGAATTACACGGCGTGCCATATATCAAAAGAAACATCTCGACAAGTAGAAACCATAAAAAGCCTTATTGACCTAGAATATATTAATTTGGTAGGTAAAAATTCCCATGCAATATTGGGTTAGCCCTTGGTGCTGCTTGGGTTGACATCAATGACAACCGCTGACCAACAAAAAGCACCATAAGAAACCTCCCTCTACCCCCAAAGTTCCTTCTCATGCCTCCACTGTTCCATCCACCAGTAATAGCTTTGATATCCTAGCCAATCAACCTCTGCCAAATAGCGAACCTTCGCGAAAAACTGGGGAAACAACCAAGCCCTCCACCTCTGAACCTTACGCTAAACCCCTAACCCTCTAGACATCAACCAAAGCTCCTCAAGAACCCACAAGCTCCGCTCCGAGTCTTAGTAAGGACTCAAATATGGTTATCTGGCAGCCTAATCTCATGGAGATTGATGGCTTATCTCAAGCCAACACCCTCACAGTTGGATCAGTACCAGAAGGAAGTCATTCCAGCCATATGGAAGAGGAACCTGAAATCATTGACCTTGGAGATATGGACATTCTTGGACTGGAGCAAGCTTGTAAACAAAAATAATATGATAGAATACTTGACGGACAGATAGACAACTTAGAGGTGATTATATTTCGCACGCATCAGCAAAGATCACTCGGCATACAACCAGGCACTCATTGGGATGGAAAAAAGCTATTCAAAGAAACAAAGAAAAGGGGAAGAAGAACAGATCTGCAGAGGACCATCATTATTGGGGAAATGCTGGTGGAATCTGGAAGATATCCCAAGTTGACTAAGTTCTATCGGCCGATCTCAAATAGTTCCCAATGAAACTAACATCATGGAATATTCGAGGGCTCAATAGCCCTGCGAAACACAATATGATTAAAAATATTATATAGTGAAAAAGACCACCTGTCTTCTTCATGCAAGAAAATAAATGCAACAACCACACCCTTAGCTCCATTATCTCCAAAGTATGGTCGTCTTTCCATACAGTTGCAGTAAATGCCTTCGGAGCCTCGGGAGGCCTTACTATCGCATGGGATCCACAGATCATTGCACTCTTTGATTTTCATGCCTCACATAATCTCATACAAGCAAATTTCCATCTTATAGGCTGCAACATTCATGGAAACCTCTCTAATGTTTACTTCCCTCAAGATCCGATGCACAAAATTGCGTTGCTAAACACCATGGAAATCCTCAATTCCAACCAAAGACATCCACTCTGGATAATCGGGGGAGACTTCAATATGATTACCAAGCTAGAAGAAAATAAAGGAGGACGGGCTAAATTATATATGGAAAGAAACCACTTCAAGGAATTCATCCAAAGAGACTGGTTAATTGACCTTCCCTTCTCCAATGGCATGCATACATGGAACAATAAGCGCACAGGATCCCAGCAAATTGCCTCCAAGCTTGATCACTTCCTAATCTTGGATAATGCTATACACTTAGGGGGAGACATTCACTCCTCCATACTGCCTCTATCTGGCTCTGACCACTCACCTATTCTTTTACAATGGCTACATCCTGGAGTTACGACTAGGCGTCCCTTCAGATTTGAAGCTTTTTTGATTACTCATTTTGACTTTAAAAGCATGGTCACAAATGCTTGGAAAATCTTCACACCTTCGGCTAGTTCCAAAATGTATCAATTCCAGCAAAAGCTCAAACATCTCAAAACACAGATCAAGCAATGGAACCACTCCACATTTGAGAATATCTTTCAATAGTAGAAGATTCTGGAACAAACCATGTCTAAAATTCAGCAGCGCATAATAAATGAAGGAAGAACAGAGTCTCTAGCCACTGAGGAACAGAGCCTTATCTTCCAGCTGGAAGAAAGAAGAACAGAAAGAGGAAATCCTCTGGAAGCAGAATCCCGAATAAGATGGATTGAAGAAGGGGAAAAAAACACAAAATTATTTCATCACTCAACCATCGAAAGGTGAATGCACAATAGGATTGCACAGATACAGAATCAGCAAGGAGAAATACAAGAAGAACATGAGGATATTGAGAAAGAGCTCCTCAATCATTTCAAGTCTGTTCTACAAGAAACCCGGGAAATCAGACAACCAGCTATCAGTAAGGTCCTCCAGCATATTCCTAAGATCATAACAGAAGAACATAATAGGATTATCCTCCATCCAGCCACCCTTCAGGAGGTTGAACAGGCTATGGCACAATTCAAAGATGGCAAAGCCCCAGGTCCAGATGGTTTTAATTCTAATTTTTTCCATTACTTCCGAGACCTCATCAAATTGGAAGTTTGGAAGTTGGTAAAGGAATCTAGAGCACTGCATTGGATGCTCCTGTCTCTCAATGTTACCTTTCTAACCCTCATTCCAAAAGAAGAACATTCCAACACCCCGAACAAAAATAGACCCATTGCACTGTGCAATGTTATCTACAAGGTGATTTCTAAAGTTATTGCCAACAGGCTCAAGCCTCTGCTTCCACTACTCATCTCGCCGGAACAAATAGGATATGTTGAAGGACGATAGATTCTAGATGGGATCATTCTCACTCATGAAGTCATTCACTCCCTAAAACACACCAAGAAGGCAGGTATGCTCCTAAAAATTGATCTCTCCAAATCTTTTGACAAATTAAGTTGGAATTATATAAAGCAGATGCTTACGGATTTTGGTTTCTGCCCCTCTTGGATTAGATGGGTTATGAATCTCATTTATTCCCCTTTCTACTCCATTCTCTTCAATGGCATCCCTTCTCGTCCATTTTCCCCCTCCATAGGCATTCGCCAAGGAGATCCCCTCTCCCCCTTCCTTTTTGTCCTCATGGCAGAAGGGCTAGGACATCTCATTCAAAATTCCCTCCGCACTCATAACCTCCATGGAATCTCTGTTCAAGGCTCCCAACCAACCACCCACCAATAGTTTGTAGATGAAAATATGTTGTTCGGGCACCCTTCAGTTCAATAAGCTCTCACCTTTAAATCCCTGCTTGACACTTTTTCGGAGGCCTCTGGTACCTCTATCAATGCTGGAAAATCTCAGATATTTTTTTTCAATACCCCTGCTATTACCCAAAGCAACATTGTCAGATTTCTTGGCTTCACTATAGCTTATCTACCTACCAAATACCTTGGAGTGCCCTTGATCGATTCAACTATCTGTCTCTCATCCTGGCAAGATCTCCTAGAGAAAATTGAAGCCCACCTTTCCTCCAGGACCTATAGATCCCTTAATATTTCTAGCCATCTCATCCTCATCAAAGAAGTTTTACAGTCTATGCCCCTCTATCTCTTCTCAGTTCTTGCAGCACCAAAATGGGTCCTCAAAAAGATAAAAAATATGCAACGTAATTTCCTCTAGGGCTCCTCTGGTCAAAATCGTAAATGGGCTCTAGTAAAATTGTCATTGGTATGCATGCTAAAAAAGGATGGCAGACTAGGCCTAAGAGATCCTCATCATAGCAATGCAGTCATGGGTGCCCGGATTTGGTGGAAATGATTATCTGCACCACACATGCCTTGGGCACTTATCTAAAATGTAAAATATGCCAACAATAGACCCCCAGAAGATCTTATCAAGCTGGCATCGGCTGATACGAGCTCTCTTATATGGAATGCAGCCAAACAACACCGAGCCCTCATTCCAAAGCACAACTTCTAGGAAATCAGAGATGGAGGTACATCACTTTTCTGGGTTGATTCTTGACAACAAAGGCCCAAATTAGCAAATCTTATACGGCCTCAGCAACATGTGGATCAGATTAAAAAATTGGACAACAAAGTCAAACATTTTTCGGTACCCCCCACAATACAGGGATACCGTCAATGGGAACCAGAAACTCAGATCTTCGATAACTGGCAGACAGACATAAACAGGGAAAATGATGAAGAACTTAATAGCATAAAAATTATATATTCAGAAAAGAAAGATATCCTTAGGTGGGGATACACTCCTCAAGGCACGTTCACTTCTAAGGAAGCATACACTTTGATGTATCCCACCCAGGATCCAAAAGATCCCCTGTGGACCCAAATTTGGCAACCTGGTATTTGGCCTGAGGTCTCCACCTTCCTCTGGCTCCTATGCCATAAGCGCATCCTCACCTAGGATAATACTTAAAAAAAAAGATTTATCGGACCCTCCCGATGCCCTAACTATTCAATGCAAAATGAAACTATCCAACATCTAATGGACAACTGCATCTTAGCTGACAAATTGTGGGAAAAAATTATCTTCAGGTGCAGAAATTTGAGTTTAATACCAGGGGATATTGTGAGCACCATTCGCAATTGGCCCTTGGCACCTTACAACAGCAAGTTATTAAACATTCTTTGGACTCTTCTCCTAGGCCTTCTCCTATGGACCGTCTGGAAGGAAAGGAACAAAATAATATTCAAGGATTAGATCATCCCTCTGGATACCATATGGAACAACCTCTGCATCAATCTCTAAGAAACATTGGCCCTTCACCATTGGCAGGAATCCAACTTTCCAATTCAAGATTAGGAGAAACTAATTTGGGAGAATTAGCATCTTTCGATACCATTCTACCCCTCCAGCACTAGCACTCCTCGCACTCATTAGGATTCACCTAGCAATTGGATCCCTCCTCTCGTTGGACTGATCAATATGAATTTTGATGGTGCCTCCAAAGTCAATCCAGGAGCTGCAGTATTTGGTGGCATCTTTCGTGATTCTGTTGGAAACCCCCTTTTGATCTTCTATGGATCCATAGGATGGGATTCTAACAATTCGGCTGAACTGGAAGGTTTATGGAAAGGTCTTTGTCTTGCTCAGAAGCCCAATTATTTTCCCATTGAAATAGAAGGATATTCTCAAATCCTAATTAATGCAATGACTCATCTTCTCATGGGTGCTTCGGCCACCAAGGTGGCTAAAAGCTGGCGTCTTGCTGCTATATTTGAGCTCATAGAACATTGGTTGAAGCATAATCGGGTGATCTCCTTCAAGCATGTCAAACGATCTAGTAACAAAGTCACGAATTTTCTTGCAAATACAGGAGTGGACTGTGATCAAACCATCTACTCGGGTCCCCTCAACATTCTCCATGAAACCTCTCTCATACAAGAATGCACTAAGTTGGTGCACATGGAAACAACAATCCCAGATGAGGGTGACCATTGATGGCTGGTATACGGCAAGCCCATGGCGTGACACATGGCTTTGCCACATGGTCACGCATGGGCTCAAGCCGCGGGAATTTATTTACGCCAACTACACCCACAGAAGCTCATTTAATTCGCTCGACTATCGATGCACTCCTTCGTTCTTCAAAATGTCTTCACCCAGCAGCCTTCTTCCATTTCCATTGCCCTCGAGTTGTATATGTCCCTATGTGGTCTCATAGCTGAGCTCTAGAACGCCCATAGAGAAGCAATGCAGTCTCTTTTGTTGTATTGACCTTGCTCCTGGCTTCCATGTCTCCCACAACCTTCATTATAGCTTGAATTTTGTTTCTGAGCAACCCCTGTCTGCTGGTCACTTGGCTCCTTGGTCCTCAGCCTTCTGTTCTTTCAGCCCAATGGTCTTAGAATTTCAATTGCACCTCCACTAGCACCACCATGCCCAAACGCCACTGTGTGCGCTGCCGTCTAGGCAGTGGGAGAGGCAGGGCATCCAGGCCTTCACTTTCCAATCATTCTGAGTCTTCCTCTCCCTCGTTGGAGGATTCTTAGGGGCGCTACCCTGCTACCTGCAACGGTAGAGGACGAGACTTAGCCTCGATACGGTCTCGCTCCTTAACTCCTGTTCGCATTTCCACCCCGCCACTGCACCTTCCCACCAGTCACTCTTCCTTGCCACTGCCTAACTTGGAGATGCTGCCCTCTCTGGTGACTGCTCACTCTACTCAATTTCATTACACCTGCACCCTGTACCGACCTCGCATCATTGCCACAATCTCTATAAGCTTTAAGGAGGAAACTTACAATGCTGAGAGCCTTCGTCCCAGGAAATTGCACAAAAAATCAACTTCAGATTCGACGCTTCTGCTACATTCGGGAAAATTTGCTGCTCTCCCCATCATTCAGGGTGCTCCCGCCTCCAACAGAAAAAGCAAAGGTAGCACAAAAAATGGTTGCACTAGTAGTGACAACAGCGGTGAAGACTGGTCGGGTGATGATGGTGGCCTAGGCAATGCACGCACCGCCAACATTACTGGACATGCAGCACCCCGTGACACGAATGCTGATGACACCGAGGAGTACAGGTGCCTCATTGTGGAGGAGACTCCTCCCTAGGGAATTGACACCTAATTCTTCAGGTTATTTTCCTATTTGGGACTCTTTTTCCAGTTTATTAGGATGCTCCTAGACATTTTTGACATTTATCACTTCTCTTTGTATGAAGTTGGTTTCCCTGTGGTGGGCAGTTGTAGTAAAACTAATTTGGCTGGTTTCCCCTTCTGGGGAAGTCATTTTTTTGATCTTTTGCATAACAATGCCTCTGGAATTGGCTAGTCCATCAATTTCATAGGCCAGACAATCCATGTACTATATGTTTTTATAAATAGAAATTAGACTTACCAAAAATATATATATATATATATATATATATATATATATAATGATGGGTATACATGAACTTGACCAAATAAGATAGGAAGGCCCTGAGCATGTTCAAACATGGTGTAAGATTTTGAAATAAGTCAATCATGTAGTAAACACAATTGTATTGTTATTGTTTTTTTCTTATAAATATGGCAAAGATTCATTGTTGAAATTGTAGTATGGAGTTGCTTCAATTAAAGTGGGGGGGCCTAGAAATCCATTTACAATATCACGATTTGGGAATTGTAAACTTTCATTATCAAAATCACAATTTTTCATGGCCAAATTCCATGAAGTCTCCATATGGGAGGAGTTTCCTTCTACACAATTAGACAACACTTAAAAGTTCAATTTTAAAAAAAAATTATATTTATGATTATTTTTCTTTATCTTTATCTTTATATTTATGATTATTTATCTTTATCTTTATATTTATTTAGAAAAATATTTATCTTTATCTTCCAGAGGACCAAAGGGACCACAACTAAGGGATTTGGAACATGGAGTTGATATTATTGTTGCCACTTCTGGAAGACTAATTGACATTTTAGAAACTAAAAAGGTAAACCTTCAAAATGTTTTGTTCTTGGCACTTAATGAAGTTGATTGTATGCTTGATATCGAATTCAAGCCACAGATTTAGAAAAATGTTAATGAAAACTCGCGTCAAAGGAAAACCTTGATGTATACTATAACTTGGACCAAGGAGGTTTGGAAGATAGCTAGTGATTTGCTGGTTAATCCTATTCAGGTGAAAATAAGGACTAGATGAGCTAGTTGTGAACAATTCCATCACCTAGATATGATTTTTTTCAAGATTATAGATGCACTTTGTTTCTACTATGTTTTAATTTTTTATGACATTTGAAATTGTATTTTTCAGCGTGTTGAAGTAGTTGCGCCAATGGAGAAGAAAATAAGACTGGAATAAATTCTTTGGGGACATGAACCAAGTTCAAGGATTATAATATTTTTTTGAATAAAAAGGATGTGTGGCAACCTTTCCTGAAGTCTTGGTAAAAAATTTGCGCTATTTCTATCCAGGGGACAAGTCTCAATGGGAGAGAGATTTGGTTTTAGAAAAAGAATAAAATAAATAAATAAATAAAACTATATATATATATATATATATATATATAATTTTTTGAATTAACAGAAAGGAAAAAATGCTTTGAGGCAAACACTCACTAGTAGAAAATGGTGAAATTAGTGACTTGGTGACTAAAAAAATTAGTCACCACATTTTTTCCAAGTGAAATACTACCAAAAATTAGCAATATTAAGAGATCCAACTAAAAACGACTAACATAAATGAATAATTTAGTCCCTCGTTAAAATATACGACTATCTAATAAGTAATACTACTAAAAATGACTAACATGAATGACTAATTTAGTCTAGGAACAAAAATATGACTACCTAACAAGAACTACAATAATATGAATTAGTTTTTATGTTATTAATTTTAATTGTGTCACTTCAACAATAAAAACTTACAAGTGATAGGGGATTAAAAGGTTGTTATAGATTGGATGAAAGGTTATACTTCCTTATACACTTCTTTATTGGATCAGAGGATGATTAGAATTATGGAGCTTATTAGAATCTTTAGGGTTATATCATTTGATCAAATTCATAGGGAATTAAATTCAAAGGTTGACAAATTTTTATCGAACATGGGAGTTGGCCAACACCTCCTTTTGAAACATGACATGAACACCTATATATGTTGCAACAAACTTGCCAACTTATTTAGTGGGTTGCACATCTATTTCACATTTCTTCTTCGTCTTGCAAAGTGGTAGTGCAAAGGAGAGGGTATCAAGTTTGATCAAGGAATGATCACTTAGTACCATTTCCAAGTTTCCTTCATGCAAATTGTAAAATTTCTTAAGTTTGATTCAAAACTTCTCATGGTTCTTAAATTACTTGTCTAAACCTCTAATTGAGACTACAACCCTCCCACATCTCTAACTATTCAAACTCTTCAACCCTTCTTAGAGTTTGATTAGACGTGCACTCATGCCTAAAGTAGAACATAACACTAACATCTTGAATGTGCATTCTAATTCCTTCTTTTAATGCCTCATTGAAACCACATTATCACACTGCTTAAAATGACATGTTCACAACTTAAGGAAAAGCACCTAATCTGCTTATAACAACCTAAAATATGTGAGTGACTAGGAGAGAACTCCATACGTCTATTCATTATGATCTTTCTCTTCTCAAACATCTGCTAGCTTTGTCATATACACAAGATAGTGTTAGGGAATCACCTCATCTCTAAATGCTCTATTTATTATGGGACTCAAGGGATGTTCTATTATCGTTATCAAAATTTGGATGGGTTATTGTCCACATTATTTCAATACATGTCTATCCCTTTTTATGAAGGAGATCCTTAGATTTAGATCTTTCTACAAGGCCTTGTGTGGCCTTCCCCTTTTTAACTCTTCCAAATGAGTCACCTCCTTTCATGTTCCTTGACTAATTAGATCAAAAATTGAAAAAACCAAGATCTCTGGAGATTGTGAACCACACACACATATATAATCTAATATATAAATTTAAAAATAAATATAATAATATTTTATTTTCATTATACCAAAATAAAAATAAATATTTAATTACTACCAAATAAAAAGTAAAATAACTTAATTATTTATAATAAATTTCAAAATATAAAAATAAAATATTTTAATTTTATAATAGCTTTATATTTTGATTACCGAAAAAATAAAACTAACAACTCAATGAAAAAAACTAAAATAACAAACTAGTTCAACCCTAATAGTGATCATTGTGATCATTTTCTCTCCAAAAAGGGGGGGCGGGGGGCGGGGGGCGAAGGGGGTGGGGTTGAGAAAACCAATAGCGCTTAGAAGTTCTATTGACAAAACCAATTGAGAGGTTTGGTGACAGAATTTGCTAATTCCTATAAATAATAGATCAAACCACGCGTACACCTCAAAATTATGGTTATTTTTTCCAGTGCCCAAAAATGTTTTGAGCTAAATTTTATTTCAACCTAAACATTACAATAATTCAAAATTGACATAGGTTATTTTTCTATTAGACATTGAATAAATAACCAATGGGATCCGACATTTGATTTCTTATTAAAAATAGGTCTGGGTGTCATTAGATTCATGTTTGATAAATCTATCTTCGTAAGGCTTGATCCCTCGAAGCTTGGCAGGGGTAACGGGGGAGCAACCTAGTTATTCCACAAGTTTCTCTTCCGAGAGGGGTCTACTACAGGTAATTTTTTTGTACATGAGAAAAATTAATGATTAGGGTTTGAATATTTTGAGATCAATATTTGAAAGTTGTTTGATCCGGGTTCAAAAAATCTATGATTAGGAATTTCATAAAGCACTAGAGACTAGGTAATGGATTTTTAATGGTTATTTTTAATAAATACCAGGGTTAAATTCTATGAAATTAAACTCCATTCATCCCAATTATCTGGTACAATTTCATGGAATGGTGCAAGACATATTCAAAAGATCTATGTTGGAACTTTCAAGGTGATTTTCTTTGTGAGTTCAGAGTCAATTTATGTTTCTGGTACGGAGGATTAATATTTTGAAGTGCAAGTGGTATGGAGGATTATGATTTAGAATTTACGACAAGATGGTGTAAGAAATCAAATCACTGGAAGCACAAATCAAAGTGGGAAAGCTCAACTCTAGCACAAATAGTCTCCCTTTAGAGCTCCCATCACTGACATCAACTACGTATTTCCCCCTTATGGCAACTCTAAAATATTCGGTCAATTTTCGCTCTTAGAGAAGATGAAGAGGGGCCTGAGAGATTGTAAATTCACTCATATGACTTCCATACAGAGGACTACTTTGCCTCACACCATTTACGACCAAGACATCCTTAGTGCTACAAAAACTATCTCCGACAAAACTCTCGCTTTCCTCGTTTTGGTAAGGTGCTTCTTTGGTTGCACATTTGATGTTGAAGCTCTGATTTATGCTTTTTATTTGCTTAAACCATAAGATAATGCAAATTTACGACCATTTTAACTAAATAATCATACAATAGGTAGTTTCAAGGAAACAAATATACTAGAAGCTTATATGTCTCAGTTTATCTTTTAAAACTAAATTACTGTTAAAAAAATAATGTTACAAAATCTTACAAAATATTCCTACATACTTTTTGAATTTTTTTTCAAAGCTCAGATTTTTGCATGTTTTTGGCTAAAACCTTAATATAAACCCTAAGAAAATAGAAATTTGTGGTGGCCTTAATCAGAGAATCACACAATATGGCACTTTCAAGCCAAAATTTTGCTAGCAACATATGTTCTTTTTGTGGCATGTCTTTGGTATGTCAATGCCATTGAACCATTATTATTACCAGTCTTTTCTCTACTCTTAACCAAAACAAGGTTTCCTTTTTAATCGTTATATTACAGAGTTATAGCAATACATTAGAGATTCCTACCAAACCAGTAAGCCTTCTTACATATTTCAGTGACTTTGGACAAAAAGGTCCTATATACATATTTCATTGAATTTTGGACATAAAGGTTGTGTATTTCTTTGTAGCTCTAATATCATACTTAGACGCCTAGTCACTGCTTTCGTCAAAGATTTGACTGATGCACCAAGTTCGTATATATGATATTAAAATAGCTTTATTTGTTGGGAAAACAATCTTATTATATTGGACATATGGTTAGTACGTACTACATAGAAATTCATGATTTACTATATAGTATGGAAAAACCCAAGATTTTCATAAATACTATTTCCAAAAATATCAATGGAGCTTGAGAGCCCCATTCAATCCATCTAGTATATACCTAGCTAGCAAGTGTTTATCAAATTGACTAAATTATTTAAAAAGACAGAATTACATCTATTGTGTTTTCAATATTTCTAGATATGAAGCTATATCCATTAAAATAGAAAAATTTGTAAGCATAATATTCATTCATGATAGACTCATTACATACTTATATAAAGACTAAAGGTTGACTAGGTTGACATAGGATACCCAATGAATTATTTTAAGAACAAATTCCATAGAGGCATCAATGGGGAATGGTTTCTTCTTCGAAGACAATGAGGTGAAGGATTGCTAGGTTCACATCATTTACAAATTTGAATTTAATACTATTTAAATTTGAATTTAATACTATTTGTAGTAAAACTAAGAGATTTTTTCCCTAGTTTAACCCAAGTTGTTTTCTTAATAAAAATGTATGTAGAATTTGAATTTTTCTTAATAAACATGTATGTAGAATGTGTAATTCAAAGACATAAATCAATTACTGCTATTTTTTCTATAATTAGTTTCATCACAACGTCACTACTGAGATAACAAAATCAAATAACGTTCACTGGAAACTAATCAATTCAGCAAATCTATTATTCCAATCACAACCAATCAGCAATATACTTTAAAAAATGAACTACAACAACTTTCAAATATAATTTGCACAGATTTGTTGGCTAGTTACTCTTCTACACAAATGTCAGCACATGAATATAGCCCTAGCATCAACTGTTTCAAACCCAAATTTTCTGATTAATATTTACGCTTCAGTTATGGAGTCGACCATATCAGCTACAGATGGTCTCTTGAAAAATTGTATTTAACCCACTTAAAACACGGACAACCCGGTATTTCTCATACCATTTGTATGCCTCAAATCCAAATTTTAATCTCCAGGAAGTTTCCAAATTCTATAGTGTAGCTAAATTATCTCTGCGTCGCCTCATGGATATTTCGACGTCTACCTCAATACCATTAGTGATTTAATTCAGAAGTTGTTGTCCTCACAATTCCATCCTCAAATTTTTCTATATAACATTATGTCCAACCCAGAATGCATCGATCAATTACAGATAATCCTTTCAACGAAAATATATCTCTAGAAAACTTTGCTCTATCCAAGGTTCTGACTCAGTGAATAATCCACACATCAAGGAGAATCGATCTTGGGAAGACACTAGTAGATTAACCATGGTCCAATAGTGATGTCTGGCCCCAAAAATGTATGTCGGCCTAATTAAATTTATGACTCACACCTCTTCGTCTATATTTTGGGGTACTCTGCCCTATCGATATCAGGGTTGCGATTTTCTATAGGCTGCTCTCACAAGGTTTTAGCCACCAGATGTTTTCTGTGGTCTCAGACAATTAACCACATGTTATTACATTCAGTTTTCGATAGAAGGTACCACCACTACTATAGAAATCCTCCTTTTTTATTTACATTAATGTAATAGCTCTAGACACATGAATGGATCCCAACAGGTTTGTCCAACATCAAAACTATGAAAAACGAATTGTGGGCACTTCAAACAGGATACCTTCGCACGGGCGGGAGTTTTCCTTTCAAAATGATATATTATCTCAAACTACTCGTTGCCTTAAAATCCTAAATATGGCCATGTATTGGATTTAGAAACTTCATTTGATTCCAAGATATTTGCTTGACCCGTTGCTTCTCAGATAGAGAATTTACTATTTCCGTACAAGTAAAAATAAAGAAAAATGGAACGGAAAATAAATTATCAACTAGGGTGGAAACTTTCACCACTTAAATTGATAGAAGAAAATGGCTCTTAAAACCATTAGAGGCTTTGGCTCAAAAAACAGAGATAATTTATCCAATCCAATCATGATTCAAAATGAATTCATATCTTTCATATTTATAGATTTATTAGAGAGGTTTATTCTTCTAAAATTATCGAGTAAACTTTACTCCAAGCCCTACTTTTGGCTTTCTTCACCCAATTGCCCCAAAACTTGCCCAACAATGGGAATTTTGCAAATTTTCCCCCTTTATGGAGGACTATAGCGTACGGGAATTAATAGGCTACTTCATCCTTGGTTGACTAATTTCTTGGGAATATTACAATCCTCCCTTCTGGACATTTCTTGTCCCCAAGCAATGACAAATATTGTTGCTTCCTACTTTGTTTCCCCTCTTTGGTGTACTAGAGGCATTTTATGATATCTTCCATATTTTGGTATTTTGAATTTTGAAATTTGATGAATTTTTTATGATCATTAATTCCTTCTTTAATTGATAAAGTATGGGATTTAATTCTTGCCCCTATTGCCTTTATTTATGCAACTTAATTTTCTTCTTTATTCATGGGAAGAGCACAAATCAAGAGTGGCAGAAATGTTGAAATATTAAAGTCAGTTGCGTATTCTGTGCAGGTAGAAACAAAGTATAATAGGGGTAGCAGTAGCAGAAGGTTGAGTGCACACTTTTGTGCATTTAACAGAGATGGAGAAAAATCGTAAGGAGGAATTTAATGTTTATGGGCAGCAGCCACCATTGCAGAGGAGAATTTATGTTTGTATGGGCGTAGCCGAATTTGCAGAAGAAATGAAGACTTTCATGGTTCAAAACCATGCAACAACAAAGTTTTATTAAAGAGAAGTCATTTCAGGCTTTTAAGCCCTCAACAACCAAACAGGAAGAGTTTTGTTCAAACACGCCAAAGTATTTTTAAGTTTTGAATGGGCCACTTCATCTGTGGTCCCCACCAGACATTTCTATGTCGCAATCGTAAATCGCAGCAGCAAATTGTTTAAGTGTCTTGTTGATATGGAGAAGTTCCGATGCGATGCGATGTGGTCCCACCACAATCGCAATCGCACATCGTAAAGGGACAATGTATTTTCCGCATTCGAAATGTGTTCCACCGATTGAAAGTTTGTGATGCGATGAGATGTGGTCCCACCACAATCACATATCGCAATCGCATTCACCAAAAGCCATCCGCCATATGTTATGTTCCATTGAAAGTTTGCGATGCGATTATCGCAATCGCACATCGCAAAATCTCATATCGCCATCCGCTGAAACCGTAGGGTCATTGTAATATTTGCGATGCGATTGTCGCAATCGTAATCGCAACATCCAAAATATGTTTTCTGCTTATGTTTTCATTGCGATGCGATGCGCTAATGCGATGCCGTCCCACCACAATTGCTCATCGCGCCATCGCACATCACTAATCGCAAATCGCAATCGTAACATCGCATGTTTTTTGTTCAAACCATTCCGTCGTTCGCCGATTGCGATGTGGGCTCCACTCGTATATCACGCCAAATAAATTTTAGGTTAAATTTTTATGTTCCGACAATGTTTTTCTTTGTAATTTGTTTGATGTTTTATGTTACGTCACACCATATAAAAAGAAGGAAAAGCCCGTAGGCTCATTGTATTGCATTGTAGCATGTAATAGTTGTGTTGTATTACTGTGTAAGCCCGCAGGCAGCGAAAAACACAGTGAACCATAACAGAGCACTATTTTGTGCGTTTTGAGAGACATAGAAGTTTTGAGAGCACTGCGTCTGTAGCAGTCAAGTATTTTTTTTATCCCACTTTAGTGGAAAAAAGTTGTAATAGCTTTTGTTAATCTCTGTCCAGTTGTTCTCTGTGCTAGAAGGAGAGTATTATTCTCTCAGTTATTGTTCTGGAATTATCAGAAATTCCAACATGGTATCAGAGCTTATCCAGGCTCTTTGAAGGTTTCAAAGATGCTAAAGGAAAAAGAAGATTTGTTGCAGCAGTTCTCCAGCAACGTGAAGGCTTTGCAGAAGTTAAAGTCCAGGTATTTCTAAAAAAAAACAGAGTTGTTGTTTTGTTTAAAAAAAGAAGTCCTCAGAGACAGAGTTTGTCTTTTAAAGAAGGAAAGACAGTTTATTTGAAAAACACAATCAAGTTTAGTTCAGAGTTCAGTTTATAAGCAATGGCTGGACCAAGAATTAGTATGAGTATTGGAAATACTCAGCTTCCACAATTTAATGGGAAGAGCTATGATTATTAGGCCATTACCATGAGAACCCTATTTGCCTCACAGGATTTATGGGAGTTTGTTGAAGACGGTTTTGAAGAACCAGTTGATGAGCAGGCCTTTAATGCCTTAACTTAGGCAGAGAAGAATTTATTGAAGAGAAATAGGAAGAAGAACTCTAAAGCCCTCTTCTATCTCTATCAAGCAGTACATGAGAGTGTGTTTCCAAGGATAGCGACAACTAAGAGATCCAAGGATGCACGGGATACTCTTAAGATAGCCTATCAAGGTATGGAGAAAGTGAAGACAGCAAAACTACAATTGTTGAGGAGAGATTTTGAAACTCTCTGTATGAAAGAGTCTAATAACATAGACTCATTCTTCACACATGTGATTGGGATGGTCACATAGATAAGGTCCCATGGAGAAACACTTGAAGAAAGAAGGATAGTGGAGAAACTATTGAGGAGCCTATCCTCAAGGTTTGATGTTATTGTAACCACTATTGAAGAGACTAAGGATCTCTCAAAGTTCACGGTAGCTGAACTTCATGCATCATTGATAACTCATGAACAAAGATTGGAAAGATCAGTAAAGCCATCTCTAGAACATGCCTTCAAGACCTAGATGCCTTTTGGAAGAGGAAGAGGAAGAAGCCAAAACAAAGGAGGAAGCAACCCTTCACATTCACATGGAAGGAGCAGCAATCAGAATCAAAGCCACGGCCAATGCAACAGCCAACAAGGTGGACACCAACATGCTCATGGAAAAAGGTATGAAAAATCCAATGTCCAATGTCATTATTGCAAAAAATATGGGCACTATGCAAATGAGTGTAGGAAAAAGAAAAATGACATGAATAATAAGCAGAATGCTAATGTAGCAAGAGAAGAAAAGAACCCAAGGAATGTGCTGTTAACATGTAATGTAGCACAAGATAGACAAGACGATGTATGGTTCTTAGATTCAGGCTGCAGTAATCACATGACTGGAAACATAGCAATGTTTGCCAATCTTGATGAAGAAATTAAATCAGAAGTAACCACAAGAAATGATACTAAGATATCTGTCAAGGGAAAAGGCAGAGTTAGTATCTATGCAAGAAATGGTGAGCATAAATTTGTGCCAAACGTGTACTATGTTCCTGGCTTGAGGTGTAATCTTTTGAGTGTTGGGCAACTCATAAACAAAGGTTACAACGTATTCTTAAAAACGATGTGTGCACAATAATGGATATACCTCCAAGCAAGAAGATTATTGCTGAAATAGAAATGACCAGCAATAGAATGTTTCCACTCAAGATCAATACCGACTTGAACGGAAAAGGAAAGAATGTAGCAGCTGTAACTCAAGAGGTCTTTCAGAAGGAAGTGAAAGATGAGAACTGGTTATGGCACTTGAGATTTGGACATCTCAATTTCAGAGGTCTGAATTTGTTGCACAGAAAAGGAATGGTAAGAGGACTACCATTGATTGAGAAACCAGATAGCCTATGTGAAGGTTGCATCTTGGGAAAACAACACAGAGAAAACTTTCCATCAGGAAAGAGCATAAGGGTGAAAGCACCCTCAGAAATTATTCATTCAGATTTATGTGGGCCAATGCAAACAGCATCAGTTTCAGGCAGCAATTACATGCTGACCTTCATTGATGATTTCACAAGGAAAGTATGGGTTTATTTTCTAAAATATAAAAGTGAAGTCTTTGAGAAAATTTTCCACTTTAAAGCTCTTGTAGAGAAACAAAGTGGGCAGCATATCAAAGTTCTTAGAACTGACAGAGGAGGTGAGTACATCTCAAAATAATTCTTGCGTTTTTGCAGAGAAAATGGCATACACAAACAATTTACTACAAGGTATACACTGTAGAAAAATGGAGTTGTTGAAAGGAAGAATCGAACCATAATGGAAATGGTGAGAAGTATGCTGAAGGAAAAACACTTGCCAAACGAATATTGGGCAGAAGCTACCAATTGTACAGCATACATCTTGAATAGATTCCCAACAAAAGTTGTAATGAACAGAGTTCTAGAAGAAGCGTGGAGTGGCAGAAAACAAGGAGTCACCCACATGAGAGTTTTTGGGTGTGTGGCATATGCACACATTCCAGATCAGTTGAAAAAGAAGTTGGATAGGAAGGGGGAGAAGTGCATCTTCCTTGGATATTGTGAAGAATCCAAAGGATATAGATTATATAACCCATCCACAAAGAATTTTTTTATAAGCAGAGATGTTCAATTCATTGAAGAGGAAGCATGGGATGGAAGCATTGAGAAAACAGTAAATGTCAAAAGTTGTTTATCTCATGATGAAGATGAGTAAGATATGGCTGAAAATAACACCTCATCAGTAGAACAACCTCCACCAACACAAGGATAGCAAGGGACACCTCAAGCAGGAGTAAGAACACCCTTGAGAAGAAATGAGAGTGCTTCTCCAAGCACACTACATGGAGTAGATTTGAGTGCTTCTTCAAGCACAAGTACACCAAATGAAAGAGGAACCAGATTCATAAATATTAATGAGATTTATGAACAGGAAGCAGCAAATGAAGGTATGAACTCCTTATTTTCTTTGTGTTGTCATGTTGATGATCCTATTCATTTTGAAGATGCCATAAAATATAGAAAATGGATAGAAGCTATGGATGATGAAATTAATGCCATCAAGAAGAACAAAACATGGGAGTTGGTTGATCTCCCAGAAGGTAAAGAAGTCATTGGAGTAAAATGGGTCTACAAGACCAAAAACAATGCTGAAGGTAAGATAGAAAGGCACAAGGCCAGACTTGTTGTCAAGGGATATAAGCAACAACATGGAAGAGACTATGAAGAAACTTTGGCACCAGTTGCAAGAATGGAAACGGTGAGAGCAGTGTTGTCCATAGCAGCATAAAACAAATGGAAGGTTTACCAAATGTATGTAAAATCAGCATTTTTAAATGGAGTATTAATGGAAGAAGTTTATGTGGAACAACCTCTAGGCTATGAGAAAAATGGCCAAGAACATAAACTTTGCAGATTGAAGAAAGCTCTTTATGGGTTGAAGCAAACACCAAGAGCATGGTACAATATGATAGATTCCTATCTACTAGAAAATGGGTTTGAAAAATGTGATGGAGAACCCACATTATACATAAAAAAAAAGATGGTAAGATGTTCATTGTTGTGTTATATGTTGATGATGTAATATTCACAAGTAATGATGATTACCTCAGTGAAAATTTTAAAATAGTCATGAAAGATGAATTTGAAATGACTGACATGGGATTGTTGAGATACTTCTTAGGAATAGAAGTAGAACAAAATGAAAATGGGATTTTTATCTCACAAGCAAAGTATGTTAATGAAGTATTGGCAAGATTTAATATGCAGGAGTGCAAGGCAGCAATTACTCCCACAGTAATGGGATTGAAGTTGAGTAAAGAGGACAACGGCAAGGATTTTGATCCAAGTTTGTATAAAAGCATAGTTGGAAGCCTTATGTATTTGACTGCAACTAGGCTAGATATTATGCATGTTGTTAGTTTGATTTCCAGATTTATGGAGAGGCCGAAAGAAGCACATTGGCAAGCAGCAAAGAGAATTCTGAGGTATGTGAAAGGAACTAAAAGATATGGGATTTTATATACTACTTCAAAAAATTCTGAATTAATTGGTTACACTGACAGTGATTGGGCTAGAAGTGTAGATGATAGGAAAAGCACATCCGGTTATGTTTTTCATATGGGTTTAGGAGCCATTTCACGGGCTTATAAGAAACAACGTATTGTAGCATTATCTACAGCAGAGGCAGAGTATGTAGCAGCTACAGCAGCATCGTGTCAAGTAGTATGGATGAGAATAATGTTGAGGAATTTGTGTCAAGAACAGGTAAAGGGCACAGTGATTTATTGTGACAATAGCTCAGCTATTGCATTATCAAATAATTATGTGTTTCACAAGAGAATGAAGCACATAGATGCCAAGTTTCACTATATCAGAGAATTGGTGAACAATGGAGAAATTGTTTTACAACATTGTAGAACAGAGGAGCAGTTTGCAGACATATTGACAAAACCATTGGGGCAAAAGAGTTTTGAATATTTAAGAAAATGCTTGGGTATGACTGATAACCCAGCAGCTGACTTTAAGGGGGAGTGTTGAAATATTAAAGTCACCTGCGTACCCTGTGCAGGTAGAAACAGAGTATAATAGGGGCAACAACAGCAAAAGGTTAAGTGCACACTTTTGTGCATTTAACAGAGATGGAGAAAAATCGTAAGGAGGAATTTAATTTTTATGGGCAGCAACCACCATTGCAGAGGAGAATTTATGTTTGTATGGGCATAACCGAATTTGCAGAAGAAATGAAGACTTTTATGGTTCAAAACCACGCAATAGCAGAGTTTTATTAAAGAGAAGTCATTTTGGGCTTTTAAGCCCTCAACAACCAAACAGGAAGAGTTTTGTTCAAACATGCCAAAGTATTTTTAGGTTTTGAATGGGCCACGTAATCTGTGGTCCCCACCAGACATTTCTATGTTGTAATCGCAAATCGCAGCAGCATAGTGTTTAAGTGTCTTGTTGATATGGAGAAGTTTTGATGCGATGCGATGCGATGTGGTCCCACCACAATTGCAATCACACATCGCAAAGGGACAATGTATTTTCCGCATTCAAAATGTGTTTCACCGATTGAAAGTTTGTGATGCGATGCGATGTGGTCCCACCACAATCACACATCGCAATTGCATTCACCAAAAACCATCCGTCATATGTTATGTTCCATTGAAAGTTTGCAATGCGATTATCGCAATCGCACATCGCAAAATCTCATATCGCCATCTACCCAGACCGTAGGGTCATTGTAATATTTGCGATGCAATTTTCGCAATCGCATTGCAAACTCAATGGAACATAACATATGACGGATGGTTTTTGGTGAATTGGTGCGATGCGATGTGGTCCCACCACAATCACACATCGCAATTGCATTCACCAAAAACCATCCGTCATATGTTATGTTCCATTGAAAGTTTGCAATGCGATTATCGCAATCGCACATCGCAAAATCTCATATCGCCATCTACCCAGACCGTAGGGTCATTGTAATATTTGCGATGCAATTTTCGCAATCGCAATCGAAACATCCAAAATATGTTTTCCGCTTGTGTTTTCATTGCAATGCGATGCGCTGATCCGATGTGGTCCCACCACAATCGCTCATCACGCCATTGTACATCGCAAATCGCAAATCGTAAATCGAAATCGCAACATCACATGTTTGTTGTTCAAACCATTCCACCGATTGCCGATTGCCGATTGCGATGTGGGCTCCACTCGTATATCACGCCAAAGAAATTTTAGGTTAAAGTTTTATGTTCTAGCAATGTTTTTCTTTGTAATTTGTTTTATGTTTTATGTTACGCCGCACCATATAAAAAGAATGAAAAGCCCATAGGCTCATTGTATTGCATTGTAGCATGTAATAGTTGTGTTCTATTACTGTGTAAGCCCGCAGGCAGAGAAAAACATAGTGAACCATAACAGAGCACTGTTTTGTGCGTTTTGAGAGAAAAAGAAGTTTTGAGAGCACTACGTCTGTAGCATTCAAGTATTTTTTTTTATCCCACTTCAGTGAAAGAAAGTTGTAATAGCTTTTGTTTGTTAATGAAATAGAAATTTTTTATTCTGCAATTTCTATCCAGTTGTTCTCTGTGTTAGAAGGAGAGTATTATTCTCTCAGTTATTGTTCTGGAATTATTAGAAATTCCATTCTGTTGTACCTCTGCTAGTGTTTTTATAATAGAAACTGCAAATTTTTCCATTGAATTATCTGAGCTAGTCTCAATTGAAAATTGATGAGCATTAATCGTTGTAATATGTTTCTAAAACAATTCCTCCTGTTCCTTATCATACCTTTGATTTTTATGGCTATCTAATCCATCACTAATACATGAAATCAATGTGGTCAATGCTTTTAGTATTCTCAAAATGGCTTCTTCAACCATGGAGTGTGAAATTAATCCCAGCATCTTAGTGTTTTCTAGATTTATTATTTCAAACATAGAAGCATCACTTAAACCACCAACCAATTTTACTAGTTCAAAAATCAAGTGTTTAATATGAAGATATGTCAAACTGTCCAACTTCTTCATAATTTATGCTGCAAGTGAATACACCTTATCTAACAGTCCCTCTTCTGTTAGAAGTTTACATATGTTTTGTATTTTTTTCTCAAAAATATGTGAAAAAATGTCATTTGGATGTGTAGCCTTGTTGACACCGTAAATAGAGGCCCCAAAAACACCATTTGTTTTAGTTGCATCATTACCCTTGTGCATCTCGGTTTCAAATATGGTTGTAAAACATTTATCCCTTTCAGTACTTAAAGCCACACTAAACACCATTTCAGGCATAGCTTAAGTTCTTTCCCCATATTCAAAACATCCTCTCCATATGAATACTTTGATTCATCCTTGAGTTCAACATTCTTGAGAAGCACATTGAGAATATCCAAAACCTACTCCAAGTGTCTACTTCTTCATAAGACAATTGGCTCATTAAGAAGTTTTACAATCGCATAAAAAGACATTTATCCTTTCTAGGTTCCATCCAAAGACCATGAGGAGCTCTTTTCTCCAAGTAAATTTTCTTTCCATTTAGCTTTCTAGAAACTCTAAAGTTTCCCTACATGATGGTTTTGGTGTTGAACATGGTTCCATATAAACTAGAATATTTGTAGTAGATAAATGATTTGTTGCCTAGTATGTAAAAATTTCCAGTAATCAAGGAGAAAAAAGAGGTGGGAATCCATTTGATAATTGTAACTGAGTATAAAATACATTCCATTGACAACCATTGAGCCTATGAGATGTAGCCTTACCTGAATATTCTCTTAATACCAAAATTTTTGGCTTCACCATATCTAGCAAAAGTTGAATCAGACATGTTTTTATAGATTTGTTTCCACGAATATTTAGGATAAATTTGTGTAAAATTTATTTATCTAATGGATCCACAAGATCATTAAGGATATACTTCAACAAAAGTGTTGCTAGTTGTAAAAAATTTGTCCTTTTGGGCTCACTGTATTTTATGCTTAGCTCTTTAGATGGACCAAGCATATTTTCAACAATAGTTTTTATAATAAAAGTATCAAAATCATGCACATTTTGACCATTTTAAAAGGCATGGAACAACATAGGAAGAATCAAAATTTTCATAGCAATAATTACTTCATCAAGTTTCAATTCCTTGGACCAAAATAAATTCAGAAGGTGAACCAGAAGTATCCTTATTTAGCATGCCTTAGATACTTGGCAAGACTCCGTCTTTCTTCACCTATTCCAAGCTAAGCCTTTGTTGATGACATATGTTGTCTTGTATCGGATGATTATTATACAACTAATCTGACATTAATGTAACCAAAGTTGACACCAGTGAAATTCCCTGGAAATGGGTATCTGGCATCTGGCTCACCGTAGATTGTACTCCAAAAAAATTATCCATTGCAGTTGAGACTAAAGTATCATCGTTGCTTGTTACATATGGTATCCCAACTGAATTGCTATCATCAAGCTTATGCGGAAATGCATGAGCCATTATCTTATTTGATGACCTAACAAGTTCCTTTCTTATGGGTTACCCAAATTATGACCTGATAATATCCATGAATTTTGTAAAATTTTTTAGCTCATTTTCTCCCATGTATTCATAAATAAATGCTATCCCACTAAAAAAAAATCACCCTCAACCATCCATTCCGCATGTTTTTTTAATACCAAGCAAGGGAATCATCCTCCACATGTTCCCTCAACTCCAACTTCTCATCAAATATGAATGTATCATCTAGGTGAGACACGGCTATTACCTCTACTTCATCTTGTTGAGAACTAGGAATTTCCTCACCTTCCAATTTATCATGTAAGACATGACCTGGAGAACTAGGTTGGATAGAAATAAACAAAAGAGATTGCGACTCAATATGCATTTTGTTCTTTAAATCTTGTTATTCTTGAAAGGAAAGCTTTTCCTGTAATAATTATACATTTTTTTCTTCACTCTCATCTCTATAATTTTTTTCTATGCTTGATTCCGTGTTGAAGGAATTCTCTTAGGAGATGGCATAAGTTTCTTAGCACCATTCTTAAATAAAACTTTCTATAAGAGAATCATAGAAAGGGGGAGGAGTAAATTGAGGTAGCCAAATTGAATGACACGTTCTCCAAAAGAAAACTCTTCAACATCAGAATTTTGTGTGTAAGGAACAACATATGAGATTCAATGATGCCTTTGAACTTACCATGAATCATGTTTGTTCTTATCCCTTATGATATCAACATACCCATTCATTGCATTCTCAAGGAATTCAATACCCACATTAGGATGATATATAATATCATCACCATAAATCCTTCTCTTTTCACTTCAATAAGGCACTTGGTCATTCACTTTCATTATTTCCAACTTCCTTTATTTGGAAAGGATTTTAGCAGACCCACTCCTGGTACCATCAAAGATATTTCTACATGGAAGTCCTCTTCTCCCATGCAAAGATTCCTGATTTTCACTATAGCAATTAATTTTCTTAGGAACCATTGTGGGGAACATAAAAAGTGACCCATTTCCATTTTCAGCTGACTCTCTTTCCTAACCATGGGGGGATTCCTAAAGATTTGGTTTCCCTAGACTAACTTTTTATTGGTCCCCCAAGTAATTAAGTGAGAACCTAACCATTTTGTTCCATTCTTGTAATTTGTTAATGTTTTCTTCTTGCAACTCTTTCAGCCTCCTCTAAGACTCAGATTGCAACTCTTTGAGTCCCTTCTATGTTTCCCCTAAGATAATTGAAAGAGAGTAGTTTATATTTTTTAGCTTTATTAATTCATTAATTCAATCTTGGGATTTCCAATTATTCTGGTAAGATCACTTCATAAGGAATAAGGTTGTGCTACATCCACTTCCATATATATCATCATAACCCCCTATATCAATTATTTTTGGCTCGATTATCCTAACTCATCCTTATAGTTCTCTGTTTCTAACATCTACAACCTCTGTGTAGATTCTTTCATTGGAAGGTTTAAGGACTTGCCTAGTATTTTTGCACCTTATGTTGAACCTCCTTATTTTGTAACACTTCTCCTTCTTTGTCCATATTGACCCTTTGTTCAATGAATTCCTCTTCTGCACACCTCAGTGTATCATTATTTCCACATTTAACTTCTACATTCAATTATTTTTTATATTATTTGTCATTCGATGTAGGCTCAACTATCCTTTGGAATGCATATTCAGTATGGCCCTATGAATCTATGAGATAAATCAATTGTGGGTTTGCTTTTGGAAAGTTACGCTTTCATGCACCTGTAAGAGTAAGACATGCTTGTTTACCTATTTGTGCCTTGATGGTAGTTTATGTTGTTACTTCTCTTACAGTTTCCAGGTCAATCAATTTGGGATGCTTTTCCTCTATCTGCCTGTGAATTTCTTCATCATCAACATGAATAATTTTTCTTCCAAATGGAGTGGAATATATTGTAGGTACTTTACAAGCCTTGCTAACGATACTTCAATGTGGGTATTGTGATCCAAAATTTCTATATCGACAAATGTTTTTTTCATCTACAATTGAAGCTTCTCCTTCAGTCTCATTTGTATTCATCTTATTATTTTTTGTAGGTATTCCTTCATCATTTTGAACTTAATTTTCTCTTCCATTAACAACATACCATCCATAACCATTGTAATACCAATAGTATATTAAATCACCTACAAACAACATCTACGTAAAAACACAACAAAATTAGATATTAGAACATGTAGTACAGTCATTATCCAAAACAAATCTAAAGAGATATTGTACTTGACACATTTTCTTACCCAATACCAAAATAAAAAATAACAGGGAGGTCTAAAGGTATACTTCCTTTAGAAAACACCCATGTATTTAAACATTTTGTCTACATATCAAGTCTTACACTATATTCATATCATTAAAAAAATCTACAGTATCTATGTTGTCCAAGGAGGCAGCCAAATTTGAATTAGAGAGGGCTGTTAGGGGAGAAAAAACTAAGTTTACCAAGGATCTTGTATGTGGAGCTATGTGACCTTCCACTTGTAAAATTTCCAACCATCTTCTCAAACTTTTTGTTTCATCATTTTTCCTCTAAATCATATTCTTTTGTTCTATTAATATCTAAGTTGTTGTCATTATTTGGGTGGCTAGCAGGTCCAAACATAGATTCAAAGCCATAATATGATCCTTAAGTTTAGCCATAGTGCCATTAGAGATAGGCATTATTCGTCTTTGATTGCCTTGATACCGAATCCAATGGGATACTTTCACTCCAAATCCTACCCACCTGGAAGCTCAAACAAACTTTCCAAAGTTGAGGAAACCTAAAATATTTGTCTCTCCAATGTTTAAATTGAAATAGATGATGGCCATAGAAAGAGGATTCTTAGCATGGTGGAGATCCAAACACCTGAGAATATTTAATGTGCATAGTGAGCCACATGAACCAATTATATTTTTCATGGAGCTCACACAAGTGTAAATACATGTCCCAACTAATTCCATGATAATGAAGTGTAGTTCCTCCTACTTGTAGCGCATTCGATCCCGAATATCCCATGCCATAATTGGATACCAACCTATGTTAATCTTTTTATTGTATTTATTGGTGGTGTTCACACAACTGAAGGACATATTCCCTGAAATTTTTATAATGATTTCATAATGTTGGATCCCCAAGCTATGCACCAACAAACTCCCCTCCCCCCACAATGTGATCGATTTTTCATCTTCTTGCTATAAATTTTGTCTCTTGGGTCATGGACAAGAGTTATGAAACTAGTCATATTTGGGTGGAATCATTCCACACAACATTCTTGGTGGATAAGATTTAAAGGTTAGCCAATGGTCCATCAATATATTGAGATATCAGAGTATGTGTATGTATCTATATTCTAGAATGTAGGGATTGTAAAAATGAATTATAAATTTAGATTTTAGGTAGTGGTGCCGAGATTTATGTGTCTTATGATATTATTGGAATCTTCCACAATAATTAACTTGTGAATTGGGGATTTTTTTTCAAGATTCATACCTTGTACAACTTCGTTTGGTTATTTGAATATGTGCCCAAAATTGAGGAACATGCTTGCTAAATTTTTCCACTAGGGCAAATTACTGCCTCCCTCACCTGTCAAAACTAGATTTTTCTTTAAGACATGTCAAAAGAAAGAATGTATGAATCCAAAAATGCTAACCTTTCTCAATAACTTTCTTTGGAGGGATAATTTCCAGTGTTGTTTCTAAGAGGACAAGGGGAAAGTTAAGAATGAATATTGAATTCATCCATACATCTTGCTTCATATGAATCCAACAATTGAGGCCTATATAACTTGGGGCATTTTATTCAAATATGTTTCGCTAGTAGGAATTTAGCTCTATCAGCTGCTAGTGTTGGGTTAGTCTAAATGTCTTGCAATATAAATTTGTTACATGTATTTCAAGGTTTCCAAAACACATACTTGGGGAGTGCCATCCAAATTTGTTTAAAAGGGTATTTATTTTAAATGAATTGAGATACTTTTGGTGCTAAGCTTCAAAAAAATGAAGCAGAGATTCACATTCTAAAAAAAGAGGACATGGGGGAGGATTATCAAGGAAGACCAGAGATTCATAACCAAGCTTCATTGTATAATTTGATGAGCCCCAATCCATATAAGTTTTATTTATTTGGAGTTGGGTGCACAACTGATAAAACTAAAAGAATATAAATATTCTTAAGGTGGAAGGAATAAAGCCCAAAGCCAAAAACACTAGGAACCTTCGAAGGTTCAGAATGAGGAAGAGTAAATTCAGTTCAGTTCAATTCATAACCAAGATTTGAGTGAAATATAGAAATTATTCTTGATTCCGTTCAACATAAAATATGAACATATTCGCCTACAATTTCATCATTTTCCCTGTTGTGGGTTGTTGTCCAATATATGATTGTCTTTCCAAACACGATTACTCTCATTTCTCACTTCTCTAAGAATTTGTTTCATTTTGGCATGAAAGGTCCACAAGTTGTCCTTCATGAACTCTTTCGTCTAAAACCTCATCCTCTCCAACCTTAAATTTCTCCGTGTTCATATTTATTGTGTCACCACCTACAATAATTTTACCAGCATCTCGAATATGTTTATATTTTCTTCCTCACGTGACTTTATGTATGAATTTTAATTTTCAACTTTAGAAGCTTTAATCATTTTTCCCCATCAACATATGTCCTAACCCCATGCTCGTGCTTTATTATCTACCATCATATATTTGTCTTAACTCTGGATCTACCAAGAACCAAGAGGGATAAAATCTGTTTTCACTCTAAAAAAGGAATTCACGTCAAGGTATTTGATCCCTCTTATCGTTTGATAGATCCGAAGTTAAGATCTAGGCTGGTTTAATTATTAATTATTAATAATTAAAATAATTCAAGATTTAGACGAACACTGCAATCTACGAGGGATTCTTAAATTTAAGGAAGTACCAGATAGGAAGATTCCTTTGGAGGAAGTTGAACTTGCTAGTGAGATAGTGAAGTGATTCTGCACAGGTGTTGTGAGTTATGGTTAAATTTCACTTTAGGTGCATACAAATATGGATATTGCAGTGGATAAAATTGGAGGAAAATATAATACAACTCTTCATATTCTTCTATCTTTTGGAACAATATTAGGATAGCAAAAAATTTCCAACAACTAATAAGAATCAACAATCCCACATGTGTTTTGACTTACGAAAACAAGATATCGAAACATAACTTAGACTGATTTATTTCATGCACAATTAGTATTAATATTTCTTTTTTCCTTGGTTTATCTCCCTCGTGTGAAGGAGGAAAGGATCTATCGCGGTTAGGGCCACTCCTTGATGGCTCGATGAATCTTAAAAGAAGTGAAATCAAACAAGTTGCAAGTGTGAAATTGGTGTTTCTAGCATCTATCTTACTAATATAGATGAAATTCGGATTATGATGGCTTAGGTATGGAATTTTGTTTCCAAGGAGTCTACAAAAGGTAATTTATTGATGATACCAATGGCATTTGGGGAGAGTGCATATTCTGAATTAGCATCATGATTTGCACTTATTTCCAATACATATTGTTAGGATTAGTATGTTTTGGGCATGGTAGACTTGCATGCATGTGTGTGAAGGTTCCTTCCTACATTAGATTGGATATTTTCTATTATCATTTATTTTAAATTTTCCTCTACAAGGTGCAAAGTCTGTCTAGTGTGATGGACTTCTTGGCCATAAAGTCATTAGTGAGATTGTTTTTAAAAAGAAATTTAACTTCCAGTGTGGGGCTTATTAACCCTCCTCCACATCATGATATGTATTGCATTGAATTTATTACATAGCTTATTTATGATCTTAAGGTAACTGCATAGTAATGACTTAAAGGAATATTTTTTATTTTACTTCTTAAAGAATATGCACACATTGTTTTTTTTTTTTTTTTTTTTAGTTCTTATAGTGGTCAGAGAATGTGACATGCCTTGGGATATTGTAGTAAGGAGATGGACATGGAATTCTAGTTAAATATTAGAAGGCTTCATTCCTAAAATTATATCTAGTTTTATCAACTAATCTGTGCAAAATGCATTTCATAATTTATGCTTGGATACTAGTAGTCCCATTTTTTTTTTTGACATGAAATGCATAGACACAACTTTAATATAAATTGTAGACTATAATTCGATGTGAATTTTCTGGATGGTATGGAATTTGGATTATGGAGTCTTCATTGAGTATTATCTTTCTTCCCAATCCCTATTTTCTTCAACTGCATACAATTTCCTTTGTTTGTTTCCCTGAAATCCACATCTCCTAAGAGGATTGTCAA
This sequence comes from Pinus albicaulis, assembly GCA_034641835.2. Lineage (NCBI taxonomy): Eukaryota > Viridiplantae > Streptophyta > Pinopsida > Pinales > Pinaceae > Pinus > Pinus albicaulis. The sequence continues at coordinate 1,130,363,395 of CM076578.1, read as the reverse complement.
CCAATGTTCGTCAACACCATATTCATTCCTATGAATAATATGTTGGGGGGATTTTCATGTTGTAAGGTTTCCTGTTCAAGATATGAGGTTTGCAGTGTTGGAAGGTAAGAAAGACGTATCTAACTATTTTTTATGGATTTTGTTGCATAATTCTAATCCTAGAGCTAGAATCAATATAAATATGGTCTTTGAATCTAGAGTTGGATTGATAAGAAGTTGTGAAGTAAAGGGCCATGCATATCATGTATTGATTTCAGGACATTGTGGTGGTACTAGAGCATCTTACTTGATAGGAATAAAAAAATTTGGGCTAGCTTGGGAACTTGGGACTGCAGAGATTCATCAGACATTAGTGGCTAAGGACTTGCGTTATCAGACAATTCTACAAGGATATGGTCAACTAAAAATAGGAATAGATGTTTACATAGTTGCTCTCCTTGGTGCAGAAGAATTTGGTTTCATTACAATACCCCTTATAAGTCTGGGTTTCATTATGATACAAAAATGTCACAAAAACACATGTTCGGTTAGTATTTCTACTCAGGATCCTATTTTAAGGGGAAATTTTAGAGGATAACCTAAACATGTCATTAATTTATTCTTCGTGCTTTCAAAAGAGGCTCGTAAACTTTGTTTGGGATGGGTTTCAAAACTGTAAAGGATATGGTCATCAATGAAAATATGTTAGAGATGGATAAATAGGCTATAGACAGTAATGATAAGCTTGAAAATATCAATCTTTCTTTGCTACTTTGGCTTGCAGCAGAGATTTTCCTACAAGCTACTCAATATTGTGTTAAGGCATAAGATCATGGTCTAGATATGGCCATGGATGAAGAGATGATAAATATTTCAAAGGTAGGTCTAGAGAAATGTATACTTGCTTACATGGAGATGCTCATAATGAATGTCAAAAGATTTGTTCGTACAATGCTTAGCCATGAAGTTATAAAAAGATACAATATGACGGGTTTGTCCACATACATGATTCATGTAAAACTAATAGGAAGTGCAAGTAATAGCCTTGGGGAATTCCTTTTTTTATATGTTACCCTAGAGTTGGAAGGGGTCAATAATGATTATGTTGGTAAGGATTTATCAGGAGAAAATTTCGTGGTTTACCCTCCTAGAAGAAGCCAGTTTGATCCAAAAGAAAACATTATCATTGGGAATGCTACTATATATGGGGAAATAAGTGGAGAAGCCTACTTCAATGGTATGGAAACAGAGAAGTTTTGCATGAGGAATTCAGGTGCAAAAGAAGTGGTTGAAGGAGTAGGAGATCATGGATGTGAATACATGACTGGTGGAAATGTGGTCATCTTGGGAAAAACCGTGAGGAATTTTGTAGCTAGAATGAGTGGAGGTATTTCTTGTGTTCTTAATGTTGATGGAAAATTTGATTCAAGATGAAATATTGAGTTAGTAGACATTGAAAATTTTGAGGAGGAAGATGATTTCATGACACTGAAGATGATGTCATGACACTGAAGATGATGGTACAACAACACCAATGTCACTCTAACAATCAGCTGGTAAGAGAAGTTCTTGTTGATCTTGATTCTTTCCTCCCAAAGTTTGTGAAAGTATTCCCACAATACTGTAAGAGAGTGTTGCAAGAAATGGAGGCTAGGAATATTTTGAAGGAAGCGGAGGAGACACCTTTAATTATCTGCGAGGATGGAAAAAGTTGTTCAAATCAACATAACAAAGGTGATGGGGTTTACAAGGTATATTTTCATGTAGTTCAACTCGTGTTTTCTTTATTTTTAACTTCAAAGGTATAACATGTATATCATCATCAAATATTAACTCCACTATACAAAATCCTTGATTCTTTCAAATGATTTGAAAAAAATATCAAATATTAAGTTGCATAAATTTTAAGTGTGTTGGCTTGGTCATGGGGCTAACATTTCTATCTAATTTGTAGCAAAGTGAACAGAAATTGGTGTCACTGAGACCTACAAAAATAGGTAATGTAGTTAAGTATCATGTTTTTCTGTTGTATGTGTGTGAGAGACTTGCATATAAATATGTTGCAACATATATAAATGATTGGAAAGAAGTGGTCAAGGAAAACAAGCCAGGGCCACCACTGAAGACACAATCAGCTAGGTGTATGGATTGTGGAACCCACTTTTGTCATCAGGTTATAGTCCAAACATAATTTATTTTCCCATAATTATTTATTAAAATGACAAATGAAACATGATGTAGTTATATAGTTCAAACTCAAAATGTTATATTCATTGTCTGAGTGTTTTCCTTTTTTTATAATTCAAATATTCTTAGTTAAATTCCTTGTCCATGTATCTTTTTAGTTTTGCTAGATTGTATGCTTGTCTATATTCTAAATGTGTGAAATTGTTTCCTCCATGCAAGATAATAGTGGATGTCCTCTTGGGAAAAAAATACCTAAGTGGAATGAATTAATTCACCAAGGGCATTGGAGAGAAGCAATGGACTGGTTGCTGAAAACAAATAATTTTCTAGAATTCATTAGACATGTATACCCTGCCCCTTGTGAAGGTGCATGTGTACTAGGAATAACTGATAATCCAGTATCTATTGAAATTATTTAATGTGCCATCATTGATAAAGGTTTCGAATCATTTTGGATGGTTCAATGGTATTATGATTGGTTGTAAGAGATCAGAATGTAGGTTTTCCTATGTTTATTTTGAAAGAATATATTTTGAGTAATTTTCGTATTGGAAAATATATATCTGTGAAAAAATTGTATCCTTGGAATAATTTACCTTAAATTGTGGGCCTTCTGTAACCTTTACTTCTAATGTTTTTAATTCCATCTCCCTTATGGGCGGACATCTTGAGAAAATGAGAAGGCATGAAGAATAAAGCAAGGGATTGGGAGAGGAACAAAGAAAAATTGAAGCATTTAAACGAGATCTTCCTTTATGTATTTAGATTCTCAACGATGGTATATATGTGTCTTAAATTTATCCATATTTTTTGTCCTATTTGAAGCAAAATCCTACTCATTTTTTCCCTTTCATGACGAATTACCTTTTATTTGATGCTTTCCAGCTATTGACACTTGTAAGGAGTAGTTGGTTGACTTTGAATGAACTTATCCCCATGAGGATGTTAAAAACGCTCCTAATACGAATGACAAACATGCACCTGAGGAATTCATTCCTATTAACAAATATTCTTATGCGGCTAAAAAAAACAAAAGGAAAACAGTATTTTTAAAAATGTGACATTCCACATCGGTGATAAACCTAATTGTATGATATCAACTAATTTAAGGAAACCAGGTCCTAAAACTGTTGATAACAGAAAAGGGGTGGGTAATTATGGATATTATTCATGTGTATTGTCTTTTTTCACTTATACGTTTTAAAGAGTTTCTTTAGAAAGGTTATTGTGACTAGGGGATCGTCAATTTATTGTCCAAGCTTGTTTGACTTTTGGTTCTTTTGGAATTTATTCAGTTAATGGTGATCTTTGTGGTTGGAATTATTTTAATCTTATGATGTGGATATCTATAGAAGAATCCTTAAATAAGTAGGATTATCAGCATCTAGTACACTCTCTTCCTTCAAATCAAAAATTGTTTTCATATTCAAAACACAGATCAAGAGGACCATTCCAACCTTTTTTGAAAGAAAGTTAGGTGATCGCTCCCCAACCTGTAAGGTCTATTGTTGAAATGAAATTACCTAACCTTTATTTGTAATTTATTGAGCTTGAATTAGATTAATCATTAGTGTCCAATGAAATAGTGTGCTTCAATGTCACTACCACCACTAATGTTAGAATTAGTAGATCCAAAGAAATAAAAAAGGTACATACACCAGTGCATGCAAATGAAAAAAATTTAGTTATCGATGGGGTTAACACATATCCCACTACACCTAATACATCTCAAGCTCAAAATCATGTAAGGGTAGAAGGCGTTGGTCATTTGAATTGAATGCAAAGGAAACAATTTTAGTTATTGATGGGGCTAACAGATATCCCACTACACCTAATACATCTAAAGCTAAAACAAAGAAGAAGGGTAGAAGGTGTTGGTCACTTGAACTACATCGGTGTTTTATAAATCTTGTTTAGTAGTTTGGTGGCTCACAAGGTGAGGATTTTCTTAGAGTGGTATTTTTTTTAGTATATTTATAGTTCATTAAATTTGGAAGTATTCTATTATAAGGATTTTAACAATAAACATGTTTCATTAAATTCAGAATTATTGAGTGGATCTAGAATTTAGAACTTTAACTAGATTAAGTTTGAAAAAAAGTTAATTCACTATTTGAATGTATCTATTCACCTTTTTTTGCAATAAAATTATCATGATAAGCTATATAAAACAAATTTATATAAAGTTGTAGAAGCAAATCTTTGATGTCTTAATCTTGGACTCCTTTCATTATTTGTTCTAATATTATTTATTGTTCCTTTTTAAAAGTTGAATAATATTAGTTGGTGACAAGAGTATTCTGTGTATTAGTAGTATTTACCAATTTAATTATAATTTGATATAGTAAATATGGTGTTGATTATGATGAGTTACTATTCTAGTAGAAAGTTGGCTCAATTTTAAAGTCTCCATAAAATTTATTTAATCATAGAATTGCACTAGTATGTTTATTACCATAACAATTTTAATTGCAGGTACTATTAGCAATTTTGTTTGTTTTTTTAGTATCATATTTTATAATTATATAATTTAGGACGTTAATAGCATTTATAATCGACAAGGAAAAATATTACATAAGACCCATATTATGCTTAAATTTATTCTTTTAACAATCAAAACTAACACAGGAACTTCTAGAGTGCCAATAGGGATCAATTCTAGAGTTAAGATGGATCTAAGATGGAAGTCTTACATTTCATAATGGATTTGTTGAAGCCTTTAAGTAGGCTTCATCATAACAAATAACAAAAAAAATATCATGGGATATGCAATATTATGGGCTTGTAAAGCACCATCGGTAAACCCACCAAATGACTAACTCAAACTTATGTTAACTAGTCTATGACCAGAACATTTAACGGGGACCTTCACATATCCTTGTAAACAGACATTTGCAAGTGTAAATGTTTACGTGGGGTCTTTCCATACTAGGATGTGAAACGCCTCTCGAAAAAATCATAAATAACTTAAGATAAGATAAGATAAATATTTTTAGTAATGTCAAACCAATTAGTGACAAATGAAGAGGTCAAACACGGAATTGTTTGGCAGAAAATATCAATAAATAGTACGGGTATGAAATTAGCTATTAGTAGTAATCAATTAAATCATATTATTATAATGTCTAACTTGAAAGCAAGATATTATAGTTACGATTGATAAACTAGACTCCTTGATGTCAAAAATTGTGTGCCCTAAAACTGTCACCCACAAGTTTCCCACAACCCAAAGGAGGAGTTTTTGATCAAACTATGATGGTGTTATGAGGATCTCAGTGTAAGACTTGGTAAGGAGTGCCTCCCTTGCAAATTTTTCATTGCAACTAGTATACTTGAAAGTTACTAAGTAAAATCAGTTTTTATGCTAAATTTTATAGGTCCCCTTAGTGCCTTTATAAAGAACTGAAGAGAGGTCCAAAACACTTAGAAATAATTATCAAATAATTATAATTTGTTTAAACACCATTTAAGATTCATTATCGATTAATTGTAATTTGTAAAAAAAAATTCATAATAATGGTGCAAAAATTCTAAAGACATTCATTTGTGACCCTTCTCTACAGTGAACCTTAAAAGTCCACTTAGCAGTCATTATCAATATATTATTCCATGTTTTATTGAGAAAATCATTTTGTTTTACATGGAGTTTTATTTCAAAAACAACAATATCACCTTTATACATTCATATTAAACCACATGATAGGAAAATATAAGTCAATAATTAACTTATTGACTTATATGATATGATTGCAAATATGAGTTATTGATTTAAGAATATATAGTTAGAAAAAGCTATGAATAAAAAATCGAAGTAAACCATTTAAAATGTATTATCAATTAAATTATAAATTATTTATTTTGTAAAATTTGTACCTTTACTTACATCAAGTGCTTTATTTCAATAACCCGTTACATTTATAAACATGTATTGTGGAAGCATATAACTAAATAGAATTAAGTAAATAGCTCCATGTCTTGTTGGCTTCTATTATATTATATCAACTACAAATAATTTATTTAAATGTTGAAATTTACATAATATTATTATGGATGGAAAAATCTAATCTCATATTATGGTGCAAAAAGTTTAAAGACATCCATTTATGCCACATCTCTTGAATGAGCCTGAATAGTCCACTTGACATTCATTATCAAGTAATTATTCCACCTTTTATCAGGAAAATCATTTTCTTTTACATGGAGTTTTGTTTCAAAAACAACAATGTCACATTTATGCATTGATATCACACCACATAATAGGCATATAAAAGTCAATAAATGGTTTCTTGATTGATAGAATTACATGAGATGATTGCATATATAAGTAATTGATTTAGTAATACATAGCTATAAAAAGTTATGGATTGAAAATCAAATGGACAACATAGAACTCATCAATTAATTCTAATTTGTTTTGACAAAAATATACCTACATTAAGATCTTAAATAATTTCAAAAGTGCAATACATTCATAAACTTGTATCAATGCATATAACTAAATAGAATTCAATAAATAGGTTAATGTGTTGGCTTCTATCATATTATTCTAATAGAATTAATTTATTTAAGACTTGAACTTTACAAATTATTAATGTGGATGGGAAAATCAAATGTCATATATGTAAACCGTTTAAAGACGACCAATTATGACTCATCTATTGAATAACTCTGAATAGTCCATGTTTTCTTTCTTTTTACTTGGAATGAAAGCACGAGAAATCCCAGAGTACATCCCACCATTTTGTAAATGATACGTTGAGTAAATCATTGGCCCTAGTTATGGAACCTTAGTCCAACAGAGAGTCGAACCCGTAATTAGCAAAAATATCAAATAAATTCACATTTGGCTCTAGACCTCTTGAGCTAACTCTCGGGGCTTGATGAATAGTCCACTTAACATTCATTATCTTCATGATCAATTAATTATTACATGTTTAATTATGAAAAACATTTTGTTTAACATGGAGTTTGATTCCAAAAACAATGATATCACATTTATACACTCTTATTAAACCACATGATAGAAAATTAAAGTCAATAATGGCTTCCTGATTTATCAACTTGTATGAAACATACGATTGCAGACAAAAATAATTGACTTACTAGCACATGTAAGTTACAAAGAATTATGGATTGAAAATCAAATGCCTTCAAATTTAAAGTTTGAAGTCACTAATTTATGTCCCATTGCCCACTAGTCTAAATAGTCTACTTAACACTTATTATCAAGAAAATTTAATATTTTTTTTTGGAATAAATGATTCATAATTTATGGTTATTATATATCACATTAATACACTCATATTAAGAAATATAAATAAATAAAAGTTGATAACATAACTTTGTGCCTTGTTGGCTCATATGATATAATTTCATTTTATTTAAAAATAAAAATTTATAAAAAGTCATCACTGGACAATGAAATGAAATTTCTTACAATTCATAAAGTTCAAAGACATAAATCATCTATGATACATGGTCAATGAAATATTAGCACTCCACTAAACAATCACTATCAATTAATTATATGTATTTTTAAGAAATAAAAACTTTTTTACAATGGAGTTTGATTTTAAAATTTTTATATCACATTTATACATTGATATTAATGCATTTTTATAAGCCAATAAAAGTCAACAAGTGACTGTGTGTCTTGATAATTTTCAATAGGACATGATTGCAATAAAAAATATTGATTGAAGTCTATACAAAATTACCAAAAAATACCAATTGGGAAATAACAGATCTTGTACTTCATAAAGTTCAAATCATTCACCTATGGCCCATTTCCTATTAGCCGGAATAGTGCATGCATCATTTATCAACTAAATTATCTATAATTTTTTGGTAAAAGTTGTACATTTATTTACATTGAACTTTATTTAAAAAATTACATTTCACATTTATATGTGAGTATTAATGAATATAATTAATATAAATCCATAAAATAACTTTTTGCCTCAATGTATCACATAATAAGATGATTTCAATGACAAATAATTCATTTAAAAATTGTAAATTAATATACACATATATGCATAATAAAAATAATTTTTTTGTACGAAAAATTCAATGCAAAAATAATTATAAATAATAATAATAATGTATATTAGTATAATTTTCAATTCTCATATATTTTGAAACAAATAATAAATCATACAAATTCATTCACAAAAAACTATGTCCAAGTTGCATTGATAAAATATAATGCTCTTGTGAGTAAATTTATTAAAAAAAATCCCATCCATTACAATGAAGTGCATGTTCTATTGAACATTCAAATGTACTCACGTTTATGTTTGATACAATGAAATGGCTTAAGAAATGGAAATAAACTTGCATAAGCCAATTACCTTGCTCTTGTCTTGTATATGCTTTTATTAAGATGTGGTTTGATCGATATCTAGTGAATTGAGAAGGATGCTTTGATGCATCTATATATAATATATTTGATTCTTCATATTTATCTCCATATTGGGACCACACATCAATCAATCTTTTCTCATAGAATTGTATTGTTCTCCTTGCTGTCACTTTTTTTGCAATGGCAACAAGACCTGCTTCATATGAATTTAAAATCCCCTATATCAATATTTTATTTTCCAAGTGCTTATCAGATGTCTTGTCAATAACATCTAATATCCATATTGCAACATAATAGTCTTTTAAGAAATATTTTAATACTTACGACCGAGGACTTAAAAAATAGGAGTTATTACCAAGCTGTCAATTTAATTCTCTTCGAATATGACAACTCGGTTCATCTCCAATAAATGATTGGAAGAATACTCCTTCCATCTCAAAGATCAACAACATATTTCAACTTACATTAACTCCCATATGCATCTACACTGCAACCACATATATCACATTAGAATATATCAACTTCAACACTTCATTACTTAAGAACATCAAAACATAACATTTCAAAAAGTTTGAAAAATGATGTTAGTATATATTATAATTTTTTTCCATTTGTAACAAAGCGAATTTTACTCTCGGATGCGGGTGCAGAGGACAGAGCATAAGTTGATGGGATGGGGATACGGCATGGCGGGGAGACACCTGCCTACCCACAATGCAGTTGGCGTTCAGCATTTAACGCTGGTTGCATACTTCGTAATTGCATTTACTCTCGGCACTGGTTACAATCCCGACTCCGCTCCTCGGTGCGATCTCGCGTGTGACGAAATGGATCAGCCTTCGACTCTTATTAATGGAGGTTTATTGCAGGGGGTTTCTCGATGCAAGGTCGTCTGGCTTGATATAATGGTGAGCTGCTCCGGTTCGGATAGCGCTCCCCTGCTGATAAATCAATGGTGCACCCCGGATGCAGGGCTCCCACATGAGCGCACGGCTACTGGCAAGCGGAGAAGGCTGAATTGTTGTCTGGACTTTGGAGATGATCTCCAATTCTCTCATTCTGGATCCTGTATGCTAGCTTCAGTCTCCCTGCACTTACATTCGCCTTAGTCTTCTGTCAGTCCTGCTCTTCCTTTGCTTCTTGGACCCTCTGTCACGACTGAGAATATGCCTCACCTTCGGCAAAGGATGAGGTGCCGGAGAGGCAGCACCAGACGCCAGCCTCGGCGCTCTCCCTCCACATCCAGCACCTCCACAAATTCATCCTCTCATTTGGATAGCCACACCAGAAATCCGAGAGGTCGCCTGCTTTGCTCTAGCCGATGCCTGGGCTCCCTGGAGCCTCCAAATTTCTCTGCATAGCCTCACACCGCACAATTTTCTTTCAAATTATCACTCAATCACCCTCAGGTCACGGCCTCTATTACTGTTGTCTTCCGTGAAGAGCCTCAGGAGGAAGCTCCTAGTTTGAGCCCGGCGGGTTTGGGCAAAACTGATGCCCAGACCTCGGGTCCGATAGCAGGGTTGATGCACTCGTCCAGCAAGGATTTGTAGGGGCAGGAAAGCGGGAATCAGGATGTGGAAATGGCGCATGGCGATACTGGGCAAGCGAGCGAGACACAAGTTGTTCCACCACCCTCCAGGCAGGTGATCACTTCCATTGAGGACCTGTACAAGAATGACGGGGATCCGGATGAGCTCTGGTGCAAAGTCGTGGAAGAGCCACCTGATGAGTAGTCGCTCCTTCTTAGTTTGGGTTTCCTGTTTAGTTTCAACCCTTGCTCTCGGGCTTGTTTTTGAGTTTTTTGTAGTTTCAGTTCATATCTCAGTTTTTGATAGCTGTGATTTCCAAAAATATCACTCTATGGCACCCCTGCGAGGGAATCATCTAGAAAACTACTTAAGGCTGGTTTCCCTCCATATGGGCAGTATTTATCTCTGGTTTTTTGTTAAGATTGCCACAATACTAGGCAAAGTTTAGGCTTCGGCCCGATGTACATTACTTCCTCTGTTAATAGAATACCTTAACTTAGAAAAAAAAAAAAAACAAAGCGAATTTTACAAGTTTTTCCAAAAGAAAAAATCAGCAAATTTCTATTAACGAAAATGAAAAGTTACATTTTGTATATGAAATTAAGCATTCAGAATTCCCCAAAGGGCCCGTGTGCACAAGCACACAAGTAGTGAGGCTACCAAAAGAGAAAAATAATTAATTTATAGAGTGCCAGCAGGGTTGGACTTTTCGTGCTTGCTTTTTTTCTTTTGGACAATCTGCAAAGTCCTCGAATGTGAGGAAGAAGAAACCAAGGCCAGCTCATTATTCCTTTTGTGTTTTCTTTGTCTAAGTCAGAACTTTCAGACATATGCTATATTTTATTTCCACCTATACTTGTAGTGATTTTAGTGGCTTCTGTTTGAAGTTCAGTAGGTGAGGGAGCAACAACGATGGGAGGGCTATCAGATTGTTGGTTGAAATCCTATTTCCCTTCCTCCCTCGCTTGTGCTCCTTTTTGTTCTCATATTCCCTAAGTTTCCTGATTTTCTTCCATTTCTTCCTCATCTTCTGATAAAGGACTATGAGGGAATTTCCATCCTTTTTGCTTTTGAACTTTATTTTTTGTTCCTTTCTTTGTTAGTTTGCATGTGCTTTGAAGATGCCATGTTTGTTGACATATCCTGCAACGAAAAGCTGTGTTTTCGAAGTCTAGCGACTGTACCCACCTGAAATATTTATGTATAATGTTAATACTATCTGGAAGACCTTTACTTAGATCCATTTCCATACAAATGCAAGCAAAAGTTAAAATGAATTTTTAAATTCTTTCATTGTCTATCTCTAGGAATCTTCCCAAAGAGTTTCATATTCCTTCAAGAACTTGATGGTGCCAAAAAGGAAGCGAAAGGTTGTGGATTCTTACCCATACCGTCATTTTTGTTACAACCATTGAATTTGCATCCAAACCGGGGAATCATGAGGATACGAATAGGCTCGCCCTTCACCAAAACCATGGACCATCATTCATGACAGAGTTAAAATCGTTTGGGGAATCAAACTGAACCACAAAATCCTTTTGTGCATAAATAAATATCGCATTTGTTGGTCCAGTTTTAGTGAATCCACTCATTTAGCGCATTAGATTTTGGCCAAAAACCATTAAAATGGGAAATGATTGCTTTTGATTGAATAATGTTGAATATATCACTTACTTATGGTAATTATATAGTTATCTCTAGTGATTTTTCTAGCTTATCCACCATACAGGGGCCTGGAAGATTTGGGGGTTGTTTTTCCTGTAAGACTGCTTTCCCCTTTACGGCGTCTTTGAAGGAAACTTGGCCCTTTCCTGAGGAAGATGCTCTAGATGGTATAGGTGTTCTAGGAACCCCTCCCTGTAATATAGAGATCTGGATGATAGTGGAGTTCCTTTGAATCCCACATTCTTTGAATTTTGTCTCATCCTCCAATACTTTGCCAGAAAAAATCAGAACTTGGGCTGAATCAGGGATGCCAGTTGCTATGTGACCTTTCTGCTTCAATTTTTTCACAAATTCTGTATGTTTCACCCATATTAGTTTTGTAACCCCAGATACAGTTTTTAGTAGACCCTGAAGGGAGTCCTCCAACTATGTGGTCTCGTTGTCTATTGTCATTAGTTTTTTGGTTCCTTGTTGAGGCTTAATCAAAATTGCCTTGTCTTCCCCTCAAAATAAATGGATGTGGGTGTCTTTCAGAAGATCTAGTTTTGGGTCAGCTTGATCCATCCCCATAGAGTGTCGTCGCTCTCGGTGTGTTGGGAAATTAATTTCCACATAAAAATTAATACATTTTTTAAATTTCAAATATTATAATTAACTATATATTAAATTTTTAAGTATATCCTTAATTGTTTTTGCCGTTTATTTTAGTGCAATATCTACTTTTATTGTTGGTGCTACATACAACCTAATATAATTTTTAAACTTTTTTAGAAAAAGAGAAGTTATAATAACACAATGAACAATCCCTCAAATCAACAATTTTTAAGAGATCTAATGACAAGGTAAACAACAACTAAAAAATACTTGCAATGGTCCAAATCAAACAAACATACCAATTTTCTAATAACTTCTACATACTAATCCATCTTTTTAATTTATATAAATAAATAAATTTAAAAAAAAATTGATATAAACACATTAAAGAACCATTCATCCAATAATTGTCATTAACACTACCTTACTATAAATTAAAAAAGTCAAAAATATTTTATTTCTACGAGTGTATTGGTACCATGAAATACAAGTCAACTCAAACTAATAAAGGCTACAAAATACACTAATAAATCACGATGTCTTTGGAATCTAATAGTCCTTGGAATCTAAAAACATTTGTATAGAAATATTTGACAAATTTCAATGAATTAAAAAAAAAACATGTAAGTTAAAAAATATTATGAAATCACTTTTTACAACATTTCATTTCACACATGCATAAGAATAAGGAATTTCAAACCATATGAAAATTCCTTATAAGAAAATTGTAGCTCAAACTTCATTAATCACAATTCATTTATTCGCATAATGTCTAACCATTTGTAGCAAATTATAAACTTGTGTTGAAAATGCCATACAATTTACATCAAATTTTGGTGGTAAATTTTCTTAACTTTCTTCTCCCTTAGATGCTTCCTTTGAATATTCTTTGGCTTCATAGTCCATGATTTTTGAAAATAAAATTAAGAAACTACTACCGAAGTTTCTAATATTCAAAAAAATATGAATTATAAATACTATCATTACCTTCATCATTATATTTATCATAAAATAAACAAGAATAATAAATATGCTACACGGAAAGAGAAATTTAACACACGCTAAGTTTGTGTTAGATTTCCTTCTTGCACAAACAAAACCACATTGCATGGTGAAACAAATCTAGTGTGTGCTAGATTTGTTTTACCCTGCAATTTTTGTGTTTGTGTTAGAAACAAATCTAACACGTGTTAGATTTGTTTTACCTTGCAATGCTTGTGTTTATACTAGAATAAAATCTATTGCATGTTAGATTTGTTATACTTTACAATGTTTGAGTTTATGCTAGAAACAACTCTAACACATGTTATATATGTTATATCCTATAATGTTTTTGTTTATACTAGAAACAAATGTATTGTGCGCTATATTTCTTTCACCCTGTAATGCTTGTGTTTGCACTTTTGTTTTACCCTACAATGCTTTTGTATTTTTTCGTACACTAGATTTGTTTTACCTTACAATGCTTATGTTAGTGCTAAAAAACAAATCTAGCAAGCACTAAATTTGTTTTACCTTACAATGCTTGTGTTTGTGCTAGAAAGAAATCTAGAGTGTGCTATATTTGTTTTACCCTGCAATGTTTTTTTTTTATGCTTCTCCTTATAATAGATTTGTCTTACCTTACAATGTTTGTGTTTGTGTTTGTGCTAGAAGTAAACCTAGCATGAGCTAAGATTTATTTTGTTTGACCTTGCCATGCTTATGTTTGTTCTAGAAAAAAATCTAGTGCACACTAGATTTGTTTTACCCAACAATGTTTGTGTTTATGCTAGAAGCAAACCTTGCATGAAATAGATTTTTTTTTTTTTCACCTTACCATGCTTGTGTTTGTGCTTAAAAAAACTAGTGCACACTAGAATTGTTTTACCCTACAATTCATTTGTCTGTGCTTAAAATTTTTTAGTGCATGCTAGTTTTTTTTTAACTTGCAATGCTTGTGATTGTGCCAAATATAGTGTGCGCTAGATTGGTTTTACCTTGCAATTATTATTTTTGTTTTAAAAACAAATATAATGCATGATAGACTTGTATTACCTTGTGATGCTTGTGTTTGTTCTAATAATTAATATAACATGCACTAGGTTTGGTTTACCCTATAATGCTTGAGTTTTTGCTAGAAGGAAATCTAGGGCACACTAGTTTTGTTTTACCTTGCAATGCATGTGTTTGTGTTTTTACTAAAATTCGTTTTACCTTGCAATGCTTATGTTTATGCTACAAGGAAATCTAGCACATCTTATATTTGGTTTACTTTGCAATTTTGGTGTTTGTATTGGAAACAAATCTAACATGCGCTAGATTAGTTTACCTTGCAATGCTTATGTTTGTGCTTTTGTTTTACGCGATAATGATCTTGTGTTTTTCCTTACACTAAATTTGTTTTACCTTTGTTTCTAGCAGAAACAGAAGCATTGTAGAGTAAAAAAATATAGTCAGGAAAAACACAAGGGCATTGTCGAGTAATGCTTGTGTTTGTGCTAGAAACAAATTTAACACACGTTAGATTTGTTTTTACCTTGCAATGTTTTTATTTGTGCTAAAAATGAATCTATCATGCACTAGGTTTTATTTAACGTAAAATGTTTGTGATTGTACTACAAACAAATCTAGCATGTGCTAGATTTGTTTTATCTCGCAATGTGTCTTTTTGTGCTAAAAAAAATCTAACGCATGCTACATTTGTTTCACTTTACAATGCTTATGTTTGTGCTGGAAACAAATCTAGCATGCACTATATTTGTGTTAACTTGCAATTCATGTGTTTCTGCTAGAAGGAAATATAACACATGTTAGATTTTTTTACTTTGCAATGTTGTTGTTTGTGTAGGAAACAAACCTAACACATGTTAGATTTTTTTTACCCTGCAATGTTTTTTTTGTGCTAGAAACAAATCGAGCACATGCTAGATTTGTCTCTATCCCTGCAATGCTTTTGAATTTACTAAAAAAAAATCTAACACATGCTAGATTTATTTTACCCTACAATGCTTGTGTTTGTTCTTTTGGTTTACCCTACAATACTTGTTTTTTTGTTAGAAACATATCTAGCGGGTGCTAGATTTGTTTAAGCTTGAAATATTTGTGTTTGTGCTAGAAACAAATCCAGCACATGCTAGATTTATTTTACCATGCAATGTTTTTTTTGTGATAAAAAACAAATATAGCATGTGTTAGCTTTATTTTAACCTGCAATGCTTGTGATTATGCTACAAACAAACTAATGCCACTAAACTACCAAAGAGAAGGCTAAAAGCATTATGTCTATTACAAAGTAAAAATTGCTCCCTTTATCACACCTTTTTCTAGGGTGGTTCATGGAAACTCAGTGGCCACTACATCCATGGGAAATCCAGGTAGATCAACCCAAATGGATCTGCCCATCGACCAAACTAGCAAGGCCTAACCCCAAGGGCATCAAGGAGATTTGACCCCGTGACCCCCCAATAGGCGAGGTACTTAGAAACAGGAACTCAACCAACTGAGTTATCCCTTGTGGCTCCTCTATCACACCTAAGACTCACTCCATCAACCTGCATGTACAACAACCCTTAAGCTATTGTGCCCTTGAGATACCTAAACATGTGCTTGGCAGCAACGTAATGCCCTCTAATCAGCTCAACCATAAATTGGTTGACTGCGAAGAAAATTTTTGGTCATGTGTTCACCAAATACATCAATGACCCTATCACTTGCTTGTAAAGAGTGGCATCCACTCTCTCACGTCTAGTAGCGTCCACCTTCCTCCAGTTTGTGACAAGAGGCATGGTCATGGGCCTGCAATCCTGCATGTGGAATATCTTGAGAATCTCTTGCGTGTACCTTCCCTGTCCCAATATTATCTCCCCATCACCCTACCACACCTCCAATCAAAGGAAATAGTGTATAAGCCCTATTTCCTTCATCTCAAACTCTTCTACAAGATCTCTTGTAGTCACAGATGAGCTCCTCGTCCACTGTCAATATAAAATTATCAACATATAACACAAGAATGAGAGGTTGGCCCTCAACCACAATATAGTACAAGTTAGAGTCAGCTTCACTCTTGGGGAAGCCCAATCCGAGAAGGTAGTTGTCTATCTAGGCATACCATGCCCTCGATGCCCGCTTGAGCCCATAAAGAGCTCCCTTTAGCCTGCAAACATGCACATCTTTGTTGAAAGTCTCAGATCCCTTAGGTTGCTCAACATAAATCTCTTCCTCAACAACTCCATTAAGGAAGGATGTATTAACATCCATTTGGTGGATCTTCCACCCCATCTGCACCATAATTTCCAGAATAGTCTTAATGGACAAATATCGGGCCACTGGTGTGAACGTCTCACCATAGTCTATCCCTTCGACCTGAGAGAAACCTTTGGCCACAAATCTAGCCTTACATTTCTCTACACTCCCATCAAATTTTTGCTTGATCTTGTATACCAAACATGATCCCACAATTGATTTGTCAAGTGGTCTTGGCACAATATCCCAGACGTCATTCAACATGATAAAGGGATACTCCTCCAATGATGGCATTTTGTCATGCTTGTTGAGAAGTTGCCTCCTTATAGCAAGAAGGCTTTGAGTCTATCTCCTTAGTCATAAGTTCCATGTACCTCGTATATCTTTGTGGTTGTTTACTTTGTTTGAATGTAGAGTTGGGGGCTCCAACTCTCTCATGAGCCTCCATAATCAACTAATCTGCCCACCAAGCTCGTCCTCTCCCTGCATTGGGAGTCACTAGTTGAGTGGGCCCCTCTATCTCTACTTTCTCCTCTTGTTCCTATGCTTTCTCCTCATCTACATGCCAATCAGCACGCCCAATAATTGGCTATGATGAATTCTGAAGAGTTGGCTTAGCCTCCTACTTGGGATCTTGCTCCTCCTCCTCCTTTGTTGCACCTTACTTACACTCCAAGGAATTCCTAAGAGCCATTACTTCCTCAAACTTCACATAATGCATAATCATTGTCTTCTTGAGTGTTGGAATATACACCCTCTATGTATTATATATCTCGTTGTAGCCCACGAAAATTCCCTTCTTTATTGTGGCATCCATCTTCTTCCAATTATCTGAAGACACATGGTAGTAAACAAGGTTGCCAAAGATCTGGAAGTGACACATGTCAAGCTTCTTGCCCGTGAAACCGTCTCTAGTGTGACTCTGCTCAACACCTTTTTTGGGCTCCTATTCTGCAAATAGACGATAGTGTCGCATGCCTCTACCCAAAGAAACATAGGTAGCCCTTGGTCATGTAACATATCCCTAGTCGCTTTGACAATGATCTAGTTCTTGCACTCAACCACCCCATTATGTTGAGGGTTATGAGGTGTGGTGATCTCTCTCCTGATACCCTCCTTGGCACACAAGTCTCTGAAGGCATTGGAGATGTACTGCCCACCATTTTCTGACCTTAGGGCCTTGATCCTCCTACCGATTTGGTTCTCCACCAAGGCTTTGAACCCCATGAACTTCGAGAAGACTTCATCTTGTTGATTTTTCCAAATTTCCTTAATTGATAATTACTTCCAATGATTCTTAAATCAAATCATATTATACCACATTCATCATTAAGTAATTATACTGGAAAATCATCAACAATAAAACAATAATGATAGAGAGATAGCCAAACATAAGAGACACAAAATTTATCCTAGGACAAACCCAACAACCTTTTCTTAGAGAAATTTATCCAATTCAACAAGGAATACAATCTGAATTCAATAAACTCAAATTGACCAATAACCAAACTCGGGTCAAACCTAGTCAAATTTACCTCAATTTGCCTCAGAAATTTAGTTTGTTGTGCCTCAAAAATTTCAGTCTTCCTCAGAGAATCAAGTCAGCCTTAGATTTTTTTCATTCCTCAAATTATTCCTTTTAGAGCCTCATATTTGTCCTTCAAATAGCCTCAAAAGATTTCCTTTTTTGTGATATGAATTATGCGCAATGGAGAAGGTCAAATGGCCTTTATATAATGATCAAAAGAACCCAAATGGACACATCCCTTGGGTTGGACTGACTTAGAGCTGACCTTACATTTTGGAGGCAAAATTTAAGTTTCAAAATTTGATTTTTCTCTCTTTTAAAGCTGACTTGAAATACAATTTATATTTGTCATTTTATTTTATTTTGGAGGGCTAAAAATAGTATGAAGACCAACCATAGCTACAAAAATTCAACACATCTTTCTTCATGCAGAACATCCAAGTCTTTCTTGAGTGGTCATTAATGAAGGTGACATAATATCTCTATCCCATCAGGGATGGAGAGAAAAATGTTCCGCATAATTTCGAATGTACCAGCTCCAAGATGCTCTTGGCTTTGTTGTCTTTTTTGGGAAAGGATGTATTGGAATACTTGCCAAGTGTGTAGCCCTTGCACATGTTATGTTGGTCTACGTTGTACTCTGTAAACCCTATTGAAATATCCCTCAAAATCATTAGCGCTCCATGGTGTAGGTGACCCCTATGCCTATGCCAAAGCTCCCCAAGGTCACATCTATGCACATTGATCTCTTTGTTGCTCAAGGTCACGATTGTCACAAACTGTAACATGTAGAAGTTCATCACCCTAACTCCATTAAAACTAGTTGCTCCAGAATCGAAAGGCTTGAGAAAGGCCTTTCCTCTACTAAAGATAAACACATAACTTTTATTCCCAAACATATGATAGGATGCTCCACTATCAATATACCACATATTGCTAGCCACTAATCTTGCCATGCAATCTATGAGCAAAAAATCCCTCTCAAACTAAGAAGTGAACTCCTCCACCTCTACTGATGTTGCCACGTGATCCTTCTTGGATCCCTTCTTCATGTTTGGACACTTGGGGGAGTAATGCCCAAACTGATGACAAGAGAAGCATTTTTTTGAGATCTTTGGATCTTTCTTCTTATTGCCTCCTGAACTGAACTCAAAACCTCCTATATTTTTGTTGCTCTTGGAATTTCCCCTTTTTCCAACTAGGGAAAAATTCTCCTCTTGATCAGCCTTCGCATGAGACCCAGATTTGGCTTGCTTATGAATCTCCTCTTGTATGCAATCACTCTATAGCCTCTCCCATCCTAGGTTTTCTCAGCCACTAAAAGCATTAGTAAATTTTCCCATGATTTGAAAAAACCCAACAATCCAAAACTAACAAGGTCTTTATCTGAGACTCCCTCCCCAACCTTAGCTGACTTATACTTCATTTGGGTGAATCTAATTAGGTAAGATATCACTGACTTAGACTTATTCATCTTGATATTTTTTAATTTATCTTTGAGTACCAGCTTCCTAGCTTCACTCGTACCTTGGTACGACCCTAACATAGTTGTCCACATAGGCTAAGTTGTCTTCTTCTCGGAAAGGTGAGGTATGATGTGATCCTTGACTCCTTCAGGGATTATTCCTCTAGCCTTTGTGTCCTTCTTATTATGATAGTCTAGTTTTTGAGGATCTACTGGTGTGGCTGGTGGACTCTCCACAAACTCCCAAAATCCCTACTCCTCCAAAACTACATTGGTTCTATCCTTCCAAGAATAGATATTTGAGGCCCCATCAAGGTGATCCTAAAATATTAGCCCCAAATACGCCATCCAACTTGTTTGATATGCTCAAAAACCATTGCGCAAATCCTACTAGCAGAAAACCCTAGCACAGATTTTCCCCACGTCACACAGCAAGAAACCCTAGCGCAACCCTGAAGTGAATTATGTCCCCTTTCTTGCATATTTCACCTGCTCCTGAGGAAAATAACACACTTTCTGCTCTTCAATCACAGGCCCACTCTGATACCATGTTAGCTTTCTAATACCCAACTACTAATTTAATAAAAATTCTGCAATGAAGAGACTGAAAACTAAAATCCAAACACTTTTACTAAATACGTTGAGTGTTCTAAAAAATAATAGCAATAGAAAATAAATTCACAAAGACACAAGCAATCAATAAAAACAATACACAAGAAATTACCTAGGAAACCCCAACTAGGGAAAGCATGCCAACTTGTGTTTTATTAATTTTCTCAGCAAAAATTTGAAATAATTATTACAAATTAGAGGGAAAAATTTCCCTTCAATTTTTTTTCCCTCAACACATTGATCTGTGCACTTCTAAACAACTCGGCCTCCTTGCATTCGCAATTGTATGGACTCGTACAAGCTAATTTGGCCCTCCTACGCAAGCTAAGTTGGCCCTGGAAGAGACATATGTTGGCTTAAGGAATTCGTTGAGGCTATTTGGCCTCTCTTTTTTCCCTAGTGCACTGATCTAATAAACCCCTCTCTGCAGAGTTGAACACACAAGTCATTTAGTGCATAATGAGCCAAGTTTGTGCCCTTTCTCTCCTTATAAAGTCAACTTAGCCTTCCATCTTCCACAAATAAATATGATTAAATCTCAATGGATGGTTGAGGTCACTTTAATTTTTTACTATAGGAAAAATAGAATTTTCCTAAGTCAAAATTAAGATATAGTAAAATTGTGCCTTAGCTTCACTTGTGGGTCCCTCTACCAAATTTAATGCACTTCTAAATTTAGCAGAACCCTTCCTTCTCTAACTCCATCTAATGTATATCACATGCACTTTTTGATTGATGTGTCACCAAGAAAATATACTTCCCCTTAGGGTTGGAAGCACCTAATAGGCCATTTCCATAGCCATCCCAAAGATAAATTTGGTAAATTGTTAGCAAATCATCAGTTAGAAAGACATTTGAAGACGAGACTTTTGTGAAATACTTGTGTGCCTCTAGCATTAGATTTGGTCCACTATGATACTTTATGTTTTCTTTACCTAATGATGTTATTCTCAGCTGATCTTAAGGGTGTGTCTCAGATTTTTAATCTTAGGTACATTGGATATGCCTTGGGATGGCTTGACACTTCTCCAACCCCTGGAAGAAGGCATCTAGCCCAACATAAGAGCACTTATCACCTTACAACCTAATCTTCCCCCATATATATGAGTGTTTGCTACTAACACTTGAGGAAGCCTCACATTGATGTCTAACACCTTCCACACTTCCAACCATTGAACAAATAAGCACAAAAAATAGGGCATTGTTGAGATTGATGTACCCCAAAGGGCCCAAGATGACCCTAAGCTGGACTTGCTTGCACCTTCTTGATTACTGTTTCCTTGTTCCAAAGCCCTAATGATGATGATGACTTCAAATTATTTTCACAGATAATACACTCTTTGTTGATGATGTCATGCCCTAGGCTTGTAACATCACCATTGCATGCCATAGATTGATGATGTGGTGCTTCCAAATGATGACATAAGGATAAGAATTTGTGGCTTGGAGATGCATCCTTTCATATTGATAAGATGACTTTGAGTGAGGAGAAATCCTGGAACCTTCTTAGCACATTGTTTGATGGAGATACTCAATTTATGAGGTTGACTTCATGTTCGAGCTCTTTTTTCCCACATGCGTGGAGAAAAAGGAGCAATTTCGTTATGTTTTATCATTATGAAAACTATCTTATAGGTCATCTTGTGACCTATTGACCTTGTGGACACTTGAAGTCATTTTTTAGTGTTTTTCATGTAAATTAACCCAACTCGACTTGGTTACCCTCCTTTAAATAGAGGGGAGTCAAATTGAGTGAACCATTGTCATACACACTCAAATATTTCTCTTAGAAAGAGTGTGCACTAGTTTCTATTCTTTCTCCTGGCTGCAATGGTTTATTAGGGTATTGAATTATCTTGGGGTGAATATGTTTTGCATGGAGAGACTTTCTTGGATTGATGAAGTAATGCTTTCGATAAATGGTGTAAGTTTAATGCTATTTTATTCCATTTTTTTGTAATAATTGGAATTAGGGTTTACCTTGTGCCATATTAATAAAAGTTATATCTTTTAATAACTCTTGTTTCTTCATATGTGAAATTTGTTACCAAGTATCCATCAAGGGAACTAGATTGCATCCCTTGACCTTAAATATCTTTAAATTGAAAGTCTCTAGTGTTTGGAAGAGAGCTAGATTATCTCACCCCTCTTTGTCTAAGGTGCTCTACCTTTAACCCCATCCTCTTGACTACATATGCCTAATTGATTGAAGGCATTAGTCCTTATGCATCAATCAAAATAAAATTTTCCACTTTTTTTAATTTTATGGTAAACATGGGTTAAGTTTTGGCAAAGTCTGCATTTATAGCTTTATTTTACCTATATGTCATTGCCCTAAATTTGGCATTTCATCTATTAATTTTGAAAACGAAAAATACATCATATCATGCATTTTTCACCCCTAATTTTAGGGCTAACGTCTGGGGTTTGTTTGTTGCTTAGTGCATTTTCTGCTATTGGATACCTTGTGCTAACCTTCCTCTTGTTTACCCCTCAATAGACTTGATTTTTTGTCAATAATACCCTTAATTGGCTATTTAAAAGTTATTTTTGCAAGTTATGTATCCTCCAAGAAGTGTATTATCCTAAAAACCTCATTTGTAACTGCGATCAGTAAATTCATTGTGGCTAGAGGGAAAACTAACTTGAAAATCTATAGAACTTACGTCAACCTTCTAGGATTAAGCTGATAGTTTCCTTTGATCCATCATCTCTCTCTCTCTCTCACCATGAACCTTACCTTCCCAACATGTCTAAATTAACAAGCTCCTTAAAAAGTCATTTCGCTTAGAATTCCTTAGTCATCTAACCTGCAAGTCGTGTTGGAGAAGCGTCCCTTGTGGAGATAGTATCCAACCACAAAATAGTAGGGGAAAACCACTATGGTGACAATGATGGCTAATCTGATTGTTTCCCTAGACCTAGAGTGCCTACTGAGGCTTTGCACTAGGCTGCTAGATTTTACGGTAACAGGAACCAACCCTCAGCCCAAACAAAACCATGTCTGCATATCTCTCTAAACTACCAGCCTGATGAAATGTGCTAGTCATTGACCCTCCAAATTTGAAAAGAGGGAAAATCTAGCAGTTAACAGGTCCTAAGTCTTACAAAATAAATGCTACATTGTCTAACACTGTTTGGATCCATGAATCTGACCAATTCAAAATAAAAAAACAATATAGTGATCCTTAAACATCACAATGTTACCTATGTAGCAACAACAACAAATCTACCTTCATATATTCTTCTTGTGGTTTCAATGGACAGTAGGGTAATTAATTGATCATGGTTTGTAAAATACACATCACCAATTACACATTTTTAAGCAGATTTATAAAATACTTATTTTTTAAATGTGTCATTTAAACTCAAGAGAAAAATTACAACAAGCTTGAAGGCTTGAAAGCAGCCCTGAAGAGGTTGGCCACCACAAGCAACCCACTTGAATGGGAAAGACAGCTCTAAAGGCATGAACCAATGGTCACAAGCACATCCATTTGGCTAAGCTACCATGACAGGAGGGTACTATTGTTAAATTTGGAAACTAGGGCCAAACTCCACCTTTGACATCTCATATGATGGAGATGATATTTTTGTTGGATTCCTTTTTCCGAGAGGTGAAAAATCAATATAAATATTGTCAAATTTGGATAATTAAATAAGCTTATGAATTTATTCTTTTTCATGATCATCGAGGTCAACCCTATCTCCATGTCGGCTCAATAGGTTCAAAAGACATGTCCCTTAGTCCTCTTCCGATTTGTATAAATAGGGGTGCCTCCACTCTCATTTGTACTCATCTTTCGAACAACTCATTGGAGAGAAAAGGTCTATGTTTTTCTGCAAGAGAGGAAGGTCCATTTGTGCCATGCTCTCAAGGAAGCTAGCTCATTGGGTTTCTATTTAGGCTGCAGCAAGGTGAGGTGTTCTACGCAGATGCATTAGGGCAGTTCTGGAGCCTATTTCAGAGGACCAAAGGCTGGGTTGTAGGCCGAGAAGTTGTGCTTAAGGACCGTGGAGAAGTGGGACTATTTTGTTGTTCTGTGAGGGTTGATCGAAGCCTAGGTGAGGCTGTTGTGGAGGACTGTTGGGTACCGTAGTGGACAGTTGTAGGCCGTAGGACTAGCCACTCCTTTCAGGGATGCTTAGAGGTCTTGAAGGTCTGATTCGTGAGCCTATGGTGGCAGCATCTTACCATACCTAGGCCGCAACATATAAAGGTCGTTAGATAATTATTTAAGGGTTATTACAGTAGCAAAATCTCTAATCTGGCCATGACCTATAAGCAGCAGAAGCAGCCCTTCTTTAGAATGTTTTTGTCCCTTGTTTATTGCTCTTATCAAACTATATAGAGGTCCTATAAGGACTGTGTTTTTTCCATCCTCGTCATCAGTTTATAAGGCTTCATATATGCTCAGATCCAGGAGAGTGGACGTGATTCAGATATGGTATTTCTCATCATATTGAGAGTCAATATGTCCTTATGTGTACTCTCTCTCTCTCATTCTCTGCTGAACATTTGATCCATACTACTAAGAATAATTAATCAAGGGTTTTTCCCTTCTTGGGGTTTGTTCCTGGCTTGTGCCATATCCATGTGTCCTCCTGTCTTTGCTTGTCTTTTGCATCCTTTGTCTATGTTCTTTCTTCAGTTACTGTCATGATTATTATGTCTTATGTGTTTTCTAAAGGAAATTCGAGCTAATATAGATCTCTGAAGTAATTGTCCTTGCAAAGAACATGTTAACATGAAAAATTAACATGGAATCAGAGCTAGGTCAAGGACAAGTCCAAGAAGGAGCATAAGAGTAAGCAACCTGAACACTCTATATTTTTTCCACTTCATAAATTTGTCTTGTGCTATGGACCTAGAGATCAAATCATAAATTGATTTATGGCATGTCTCTCTTTGAAAGAAAATTCAGATTGGGCATAATTTCTAGAAGAGCTAAGTTGAGTTCAATAAGTAGCCAATACCTCTGACTTGGGCACATCTGAAAGGAATCTAGGTCTCATTCTGGATCATACAGAAAAGTCTTGTTTGATTAGAAACTGTAGCAATTTGGGGTCATTGTTTGTCTTGTGCATACCTTGGTATTAAATTCTAGAGAAGACCGAGTCTCTTTCATATTCACATATTTGCAATAAATATATCTGGATATAGGGTCTGGATTTTTGCTCAGAATTTTGGGATCCATTGATCCAGTCTCTTGTCATCCAATTGCAATCAAAATGAAAGAATTCCATACTTCTCATAGGTCCAAGATTTCTCTGCTGATTGGACAACATTCTGGCCTGCAGATCCCTGGACGATTGTCTTATCTAAACCTTTCTCTAAATAAATTTAAGACTGAAATTAATGATCCGAAATGTTGCAGGACTGTAGTCTATTCACGAAGTCGGAATGAATCTCAGAATATAACTTGCTCCAAGATGATATGTTGAAGGAGTTATTTGATCTTGACTTCTTTCACAAATTTGAAGCCATGGACTTGTTCCTAAGAAATTTCGGATCCTCTATTGATACACACCTAAGACATTAATGATGGTCTTATGATATATATAACCTTGCATGTCTTTTCCAAAGGGGTTTTTCTTGGGGTTTTGTTTGTCAAAAATTTCATTGGCATTCATCGACCTATGGTGGATTGAAGACAAGACAACCCGATCTGCAACATAAATCAAACATATGTTATGTTATCTTCCAAGGTGATGCTTGTGCCTTGGACTGAGTTTAATATGCGTATAAGAATTCTTACCTAGCAGATTGAATTTTCCACTCTCAAGGCATCCTCAAGTTGCACTCATTTGGCATTTTTTCTATTAGTGATAAAGGCTCCCTATAGGCGAAAATATGTATCAAAATCTGAAGATGTTGAAGAATTTTGGTCACTTTTATTGTTATAGACCTGAGGTATCTTATCTAGAAATTTTCAACTTAATATACATGATGGTATTGTAGATTCCATGTGTTATTTTGTTAAAGAAGATTCGGCTACTGTACTCCAAGGTAATTCCTATGGTAACATCCATGATATGCTTTGATCCCTGTAATCAAAGCCCTCAAATGTGAGCCATTATCAAGCAGATTTTATATGAAGTCCTGACCTTGCACATTGATCAGTCATCATTGGAATTTCCATTGATATAAGCAGTATG
This sequence comes from Pinus albicaulis, assembly GCA_034641835.2. Taxonomy (NCBI): domain Eukaryota; kingdom Viridiplantae; phylum Streptophyta; class Pinopsida; order Pinales; family Pinaceae; genus Pinus; species Pinus albicaulis. The sequence continues at coordinate 1,130,337,086 of CM076578.1, read as the reverse complement.
AGTAAGTGATATTGCCTCTTGTTCTCACAGATTTTTCATCTTCAAGAAAACAAGATTAACATTATGAACAAAGGGATAATCTCAGCAAAGAAAAATCTCCAGTATCTATGGCATCATGGTTGTATATTTTAATTATACTCAATGTTAGAACTAAGTATGTCCTCCTCTATCGGAATTTTATTCCTCATCTTCTATCAATTTCATTGTTACTAGGGAATGCTAATTAAATTCTACTTTAAGAAGTCAAAGAACCAAATGATCTTTGTTGGAAAAATCAGTTTCATTCCATTAGGTGCCTAATAACCTTTGGAGAAATGAAAAATTTCTGGAGCTAAAGGGGTCATATTCATTTTGAATTCTGAATGGTTTCCTATCCTTAAGTACCAGGAATCTGAGGTACCTTGTTGGAACATACAGATGCTTGCATAAGTGATCTTGAATAAGTATCCTAATGATTCAAGGCTATATGGGCAATGGAAGGAAGGCCTCAGGGAAAGCAGTCAGTTATAATCTCTCTCTACTCCAAAGGATAGACATCTTGACATGACAATATACAATGTTTAATAATCCTCATATCTATCAAAGTAATAGACTCTTCAAATTCAAGGTGGAATACCTTACCATTATAACTTAAAGATATATCCCAGTGCTGGCTGTAACAACATCTAATCTTTCTGATTTGAACAGTATTATCTATCTCCATTATGACAAGAAATATAGGAAAGGTCATGAATGTCTTTGATATAACAACTCTATTTATTTTGCATATAACAGTTGATGTTATACTTCCTCTGACTTGGGAATTCAAAAAAAGAAAATAAAATTTAGAAGATTGTCTTTGTAAAAGTTCGAGTAGTTTCATGCTTATAGACGAAATCATCTGCAAGCTACTTTGAAAGTTAAATTACCATCTGACAGAAGATCTCAGAGGGAGCTACAATTTATTCCAAGAAAGTCATCTATATCAAAGGACATTGACTCATGACATCAGATTATAATAGTGTAATGACTCCCAAGATAAATTGGCTGACTTTGGTGCACCTACCAAAGGATGAATATCTGGCTACATATAGCTTGATGGATATGCTTCGTATCAGCATACCTTTTCCCATGATCAGAAGTATATATAAATGTTTATTAATAAAATCTGTCAGATGTTGATCCTCCCTTTCTTCATCATTATTTGAGTGAGTAGACCTATATTATCTTGATAAGATCAAGATCACCTTTCTTCTGTAGGAAGCTATAAGTCATGGATAGACCCTACTATCAGGGTCCCGGTTGTTCATTGAGCTCTGTAAGACCAGTTAGAAGAAGTAAAACAATTGTCATGATATTCAAAAGGCAAGGATGGTGAAGTACTTCTACGGTTTCTGTTGAAAATTAATAAGTCCATAGAAAGTTGTGGATTCATCTATGCGCTGCTAGATGGAGCTATAAAGCTCTTATTGTCTATCCATATATCATCACCAAGATCTATACTTGTTTCCAGGCAGCAACTTGGCATTTTTCCTTATATGAAGGGATCTGTGGTTAAGATTGAACATTGAGCTCTGGGAGCTTCTAGGGGCTTGGGGTACTTATTGAGCTATAAGCGACCATAGGGTGAGTGGTCCACCTTCCCCTACATTTGCGAACACATGTATATAAGGTGAGTGGTTCACCTTCCCCTAATTTTCATGACATATGGATAGGATGAGTGGTTCACCTTCTCCTGCGGGTACCCCAGTGAAAGATGCATATAGGCATCTATTGACATGTCGGTGGGACATGGTTCATCCTTTCCCCACATATAGGATGCTTGTTCTGTTGAGAATTTGGAGGGCTAGTGATTAATTCAAATTCTCTTCTTGATAATTACTTGTGAGGTTACCTGAGTTTCTTATGTCTTTCCTTTGTTAGCTTATTTAATATTTCATCAAGCCAGTTATCAGAATACAAAAGACACAAGAATTAGGTTCCTAGAGCCAGGGAAAAACCTCTCCCTCTTGGAGAGGAAAACCCACGAGAAATTCTTCCTATAGATTTTCAGATGACAAGTACAATGACCAAGAATTAGACCCTTAACCTATATATGCATCCAAGACCTTGACCTTACGTATTTGATTTCCTTCAATGCTGATCCTTCTTCTCTTCACCAAGTTGCATTGTTCTGCACCAACACTTCCTTTGAAACTCTAGTTACTTGAGATGTATATAAGTTGTAGTTAGGAAAGTAAATCATAGATTTACTTTCCTACTTTCTGTCACTTTCTCACTGCTCCTTCTCTTTGGAATATCTACAAGATTTTCCCAGACCACTGTTCCAATTTTTTCATGAACTGGAAATGAATACCAATGTTATCTTTGATTAGCTCTTTCACTTCTGGACAGTCCACAAACCTTTCTCAATTTTGATCTGCACTTTAACATAGGAACATTTCCCTTGAACGTTGCATGTATCCAGACCCTACACGTTGTAACCACTTCAGGATCAGCTCTTTCACTTTTGGACAGTCCGCAAAACTTTCTCAATTTTGATCCGCACTTTAGCATAGGAACATTTCCCTTGAACGTTGCATGTATCCAGACCCTACACATTGTAACCACTTCATGATTATATGTAGAAGCTTTGATGAACAGTCATAGATAGTCCGCACTTCTATTCTAGGAGACCGCAACACTTTATTACACTAAGATACAACAAGGATGTATGTATCTAAAACAGTCCTGAAACTCGTCAAAAATCCGCACTGAACCTCGTCCAAAAAATCCGCACTTATGTTTCAGAGATGACCGAAATTTCTTGTCTTCAAATGACTGCAGAACAAGTGTATATATAGAGACAGTTTTACTGTCTTTAGATCGACCTTCCATTTAGCTTGTAGGCCAACTTATCTAAATGTTAGAAGGCTGACTTTAACACATCATTTTAGCTTATCTTACAACATTGTTGGAGGGTTGAATTAAGCCATTCATTCACAGTTTCTTTGGCAAGGTCTTGTAGCATTTCTTTATACTAGATCCTTCATATATAAGACACTTAATTACATTTATACCTAGAAGAAAAAACCCTAATAGACATCAAGAAGAAGTCTATTAACCTAAAATAAAATCTTGCTATTGAAACTCATGATGCATGTACAACAAATATACATTTTATTATCTTTGTCTTCTTCTTTATATAAATTCATAATCACATAGTCAATATGAAGACCGATCCTAGTTACATTTTTCAACACTCCCTCTTAAATAGGGAGGTATTCATACAAGTACATGGTCACTTTCAAACTAAAGAATCTCATAAGAATAATCGGATTGGTAATCGCATCTGTATAGCATCATATCAACCAGCATTGTCCTAGTGCAAGGCCTTGAATAATAGCCCCATCTATCAATGAGACAATGGGCTACAATGTTAGCGAGACACATGACTTATAGACACCATAGTCATTGTCTCTCCAAGGTACATACTCCACCTAGGTGTTCCCAGAGTATGACCTTCTTCGACTATCCTTCTCTTGGGTAGCCAACCCTCAAAGAATATCAGTCCTCGACTACTCTTATCTTGAATGCCCTATCTCATTCTCAAAGAGTATTGAATGCCAGATGATTACCCAATCCTCCATTTTTTCTTCTAGGTGAAGACCAGAATGATGTGTCTATCCATTCTCTCCACATGGCCCTCACTAAGACTTACGGTTATTAGTCCTGGTCTAGTGCATAACACATTCATTAGATAATCACATGTGTCACTCTCTCTTAACTTAGGAAGGACATACTTCAAGTTTAGCTCCCATTGGCTTCTTGGGATCTTTATACCTCGGAAGACAAAGGAATGTTGGGACTTGCATATGTTCACACATGGGGACTGGTTGTAGCTGCTAAATGAATTGTTAGAGGGTTGAAAGATGATGCTTATGAAAAATTATTTGAAACTGACAAATCATGACAGCCTCACATATGTTTTTCTACAATGGTTACTTCACATTGGATGACATAGTTTACAGTGCCTCAAATTTTATATTGAGAGCTCTCCTATGCTTAAAATAATCTTAAAGACGTAAAGAAAATTGAGCAGGCTTGTGGCTATTGTTGCGCATGAACAACATGACCTAGCTGCTCCATTCAGCCGCCATGGCCTCTGGAGGGGGATCTGAACCCCTCCCTCTTCCACTCGAGGTGAGTGCTTTCAAGAACTCGGTGGCATCAAGCTGCAAACACCCTCCAATAGCATTGCAGCAGAAGTTTGTAAAAAAAAAAGGACAACATCCCTTCGGTGGCTCTCCTAGAAGAAGAAACATGTAGATCTACCCTGAATCTTGCAGAAAGAGGCCTCATAGGGTAGTTTACGGGCCTCTGTCCATCTCCCAAAGCGGTGGAAGACTGGGTAAAGAGAAATTGGATCCTATTAATCAAAGAAGGCATCAAAAGTTATTTTGTCAACAAAGGATTTTTTGTGTTTGTGTTTGAAAGTGCAGAGGATAGAAGCCTCATATTCAGGAATGGCCCATACTTCATGGGACCGCAAGGCTTATACTTAAACAAGTGGTCGCCTGACTTTGACCCCTCCCAAGATGCGCCCTCAGCCATTCTAGCTTGGGTGTGTCTCCCTCACCTCCCACTGCATTGTTGGAACCAGAAGTCCCTTCAGATTATTGGCAATACCCTCGGAATATATATTGATCAAGTTGTTAGAAAAGATCAGCACTCATGTGCCCACATCTGCGTCAAGGTAGACCTGGAAGAAGGGCTGCTGGAAGCAATCAATCTAACAATTGTCGGATGGTCCCATATTCAAGAGATGGACTATGAACATCTCCCTTTCAAATGCAGACATTGTCACGATTATGGACACTTCGCAAGATATTGCAAGAAAAAGGCCGAGGAGCAGAGCAAGAAATAAAAAGGTGAGTAGTGGACTTTGGTCCAGAAAGCAGCCCTGTCAAAAGCAAATGGGAAAGGAATCATAAAGGGGAACACTAATACAGTTCAGGGAAATGAAGAGAGGATTTCTATTCCCATCTCGAATGAGGCCCCAATCCCCAAAAACAAGGAAAGAACTCCTGTAGACCCTCCAGAAACAGCCCCTAACAGCATGGAACAGAACGCGGCCCCTTCATTCAATAAAGATGGCGAAGAAATAGACCCACTTGGAGCCTCCCAAGGCAGCCCCTCCAACCCTTCATATGCAGAAATAGCAAAGAAAAATCCAACAGACAACTCCTGCTCCTCAGAGGATGAGACCTTTGATAGACCTTCGAAAAGAGCCAGAAGGAAATCACATAAAGAAGTCAGGGAAGAGGAGGTAGAAAGGCTAAAAACGCAAGGAATCCAACCCACAATATAAATTTCCATTGGGAGAAACACCAGAGCAAGGCCTCCCAAGGGAGGACTCTCCAACCCCTCCCCCGATAAATAATGCGTCTAGTCTCTTGGAATTGTGGAGGCTTTGGAAACTACCCAAAAATTGAAGCCGTCAAAGATCTATCGAAAATATACCCCCCAGACATACTCATGCTCCAAGAGACTAAAATCGAAGGGCCTTCCCTTCTTGAAATCAGCAAGTCAAAGTGGAAGAAAAATGTAGGCAAAGCAATAAGCTCGAGGGGATCCTCAGGCGGATTAGCTACTCTATGGTCCGACGAACACTTCCAACTGCTCAACACCTATGATACCCAACATTGGATCTTCACTGAGCTAAATCATCTCACAAGTAAGTTGACCTTCTCCTTATTCAATTTTTATGTCCCTGTACTTCATGCTGAAAAAAGAGAGCGTTGCAACTCTCTCTCTGCCTTCCTAGAGCTTCACTCCCCCAGTAGTATCATTCTGGCCAGAGATGTAAACATAGTCCTGAAACCAAGAGAAAATAGGGGAGGTAAAAACAATAGACATCAAATGTTGTCGATGGTGGAAGAGCTAATGCAGCAGTGGGATCTCCTTGATTTTAACCCAGTGAGAGGCCTCTATACCTAGACCAACAATAGAACAGGGGATGACCACATTTCTGCCCGACTGGACATATTCCTAGTCCAAGGCACTATGCTGATGGAAAAAATGTTAATCTCAACTAAAATCCTCCCCAAACTCACCTAAGATCACAAGCCCATTCAACTACTTGTGGAAGCTGAAGAAGACCTGGGCCCAATCCCCTTCTGGTTCATCCCTCTCTGGATTGAAAGAGAAGGATTCTTCGAAACCATTCGAGCAGCCTAGGCCAAACCAATCAACAGGTCCCCAAGCTATGCGTGGGAGAAAAAACTAAAAGCCACAAAGAAGGCCCTGAAAGAGTGGATAAGAAAACCCATAAAAAATCCAACTAGTTAGAGAATAGAAACAGTTCAGTCATTGGAAACCTTGCAACTGGAAATGGAAGGCATAAACATCACTTCTGAGGTTCTAAACAAAGAGGTGTAAGCCCAAAGCTCCTCCCACTACTCCTTCCACATGAAAGAAGAATACTGGAGAATCAAATCCCATAGATTGTGGCTCAAGGCTGGGGATCGGAACAAATCCTTCTTTCACCATCAATACAGAGCACGCCTCTCCCACAATCACATCACTAAAATCACAACAGCAGAGGGACATATTTGTAAAGGGTTTTACCAAATCAAATCAGAAGCAAGGAGTCACATCAAAAATCTGTATGGACCTAGGATTGATGGCAACGAAGAAGATACAATTGACCTTATATCAAACATCCCCCATCTTGTCAGCTTAGAAGACAACCACGCCCTCACAAAACCCTTTTCAAAGAAGAAATTATCAAAATCATCTGGGCAATGGAACCAGACAAGGCCCCTGGCCCTAATGGCTTCTCGATTTATTTATACAAAGTTTACTGGGACATTCTCAAAACTGACTTGATGAAAATGATAAAAGGTTTTCTTAGCAAAGCAAAGGTAGGGGGAGGCATCAAATCAACCTTTCTGGCCTTAATCCCGAAAGAAGTCAATCCTGAAACCTTTGGTGGATTCAGACTCATCTCTCTTTTCAATGCCTCCTACAAAATCTTGGCCAAACTCCTAGCAAATAGAATTAAACCTCTGTTGGGTAAACTAATCTCTAGCTCCCAAGGGGGGTTTGTCAAAGGCAAGCACATCCTGGTTAATGTAATTCAAGTGCAGGAAGCCATTCACTCCAGCAAGCCGCAGAAAGAGAAGGGGATGCTGATCAAACTAGATATGGCTAATGCCTTTGATACGGTCAACCTCTCCTTCCTCCTCAAATTCCTCCTATCCTTCGGATTCTCCCCTCAGTTTTTCAACCTTATAAAAGCCTGCATTGAAAAGCCCTGATTGCACCACTTGTCAATGGGCATCCTGCATCTTATTTTCAAGCTCAAAGAGGTTTGAGGCAAGGCTGCCCCCCTCTCCCCATTATTGTACATTTTGATGGCAGACACTCTCAGTGGGAAGCTAGAAGTGGAGATGAATGCTGGGGTTCTACCTGGCATAAGAATTTCGAATGGCATGAATCCTATAAACCACGCCCTCTCTGCAGATGATTCTCTTCTACTTGGAGGTGCCTCAATAAGAATTGCAAAAGCCTTAGAATCTATCCTTAAAAGCTACTGCAGAGCCTCTGGAGCTCTAATTAATGACAGAAAAATCTCAGTGTAGGGATGTAATGTTGATCAACACAAACTCAATCTCAATTCCTAGCACCTTGGTTTTGATGGTTTTTCCCAATGGGAAAAATTTAAGTATCTCGGTCTGCCTCTTACAACTGGTGTCAACAAAAGATCTCTGTGGGCTGGAATTATCAGCAAAATTAAATCCAAACTTTCCTCCTGGGGAGGACACTGGCTCACCAAGGGAGGTAAATTGATTCTCATCAAAACGGTGTTGTTTGCACTCCCCATCTATCAAGCATCCTTCCTTCTGGCTCCAAAAAACACCATGGAATAGATCTCCAAGCTCTTGCGCAAATTCCTTTGGTAGGGAGGAAAAGGAAATCATCGCAAATTTCATCTAGAAAATTGAGAGCCGGTGAAGCGACCTATTGATGATGGAGTTCTACAGATTTGCAATTCCTCCCTTGCCAACCTTGCTCTGGGCTGCAAAATCCTTTGGAAAATGTATGCCAAACCAAATCATCCAGTCAGCAAAAATCATAGATTCAAGTATGCGCTTGGACCACCACAAATATTTCTGTTGGCAGAAAACATAGTTCCAGGCATGCAGGTATGGAACCTCTGCCACAAAAGCATGAATTTTTTCAAAGAAAACTTATATCGTATTCTAGGAAATGGAAAGAAAATAAAACTCTAGGACGATCAGATTATGGGCCACACCCCTCTCAACACCCATGATAATATTAGTGATTTGCATGGATGGTTTATCAACATTGGCATCTGCAGTTTAGGAGACGTCTCCGCCTGGGATAGAAACGGTAATTGGCAAGCATGGGAACTTCCCATAGTGCCAGAGCAACTGCGTCACCAGTAATCAACTCTAAAAAAATTTATAATTGACTCCACGCCTATGCATAAGGATTCTCCAGATAGATGGGGCTGGGGAAAATCCGGTATATACACAACAGCTTCAGGATACATTGCTGTACAAGCACGAAAAGACAAAAATCATTCTCCCAAGCTATGGAAGCAAGTATGGGATCCATTCGGACTCCCCAAAGTGAAATTCTTCTTCTGGACTCTTATGCATAACAGGTTCTAACAGGTGAGAACTTGGCAAAAAGGAACATCGTTGGTCCACATAGATGCATGCTATGCAGAAATGGCAGTGAGACTTCGACACACATATTCATTGACCGCCCATTTGTAAAAGAGGTTTGGGACATCACTCTCCATGGTCTACAGGCAACTATTCCACAGCACATGAGTGGTTGAGCTCTTTTCCACCTAGTTCCAGTGCTATCCCCACAGCATCCCCAGCAAATCACTTTGGTACCGAGTCTGGCTCTCCATTCCAAAATATGTTTGTTGGAAAATATGGCTAGCACAAAATGAGAAGATCTTCAATGATACTCCCCGTCCTCTAGCAAAGGTAGCAGTAAAAGCCAAATCTCTCCTCCTCGAATCAGTGCTACATCAATCTCACAAAGAAGACACTTCACTCCTCCCCAAAGAAGAGAATTGGATGGAAGCCCTCGCCCCTCAAGGCAGGAAAAAAACCTTTGGTCTCTCCCTTCACCAGCCCAAGATGGCGATTAAGAGAACCGGATGATATTTTTCAGGAATGGTGGAGGAAGCAAAGAAAAACAACAATCTTTTTTGATGGCGCATCCAAGGGAAACCACGGGGCAGCAGGTGCAGGTGGTGTTATCTATTCTCCGAATGGATCAAGAAAAGACAGTTTCTGTTAGGGACTTGGGCAACGTGCAAATAACCAGGCAGAAATCCTAGGCCTTTTAAAAGCCTGCCACATTGCTCAAGATAGAGGCATCAAAGTTTTCCAAGCCTTCGAAGATTCAGAAATCCTTATAAAAAAGCTCAACTCAGAGGAGCAGTTTAACAACGTTGTCCTCAACAAGTCATTGCGAAGATTAAAGATCATGCTGCTCGCATTCACCTCCTACCAATTCTTCCATATCCTCAGAAGCTCGAACAACGAAGTGAATTCCATGGCAAACAAAGGATGCCTCTTTCGATAAGAGAACTCATTATAAACGAGGAAAGCACTCTCCAAACATGCATTCCTTGACCCGATAATTAAATTGTAATAGGAAGAGAACTAGATGCCATGTAATGTTATTTAATGATGGTTGATTCAGCCTCGGCCCAACCAAATCCTTCCAATAAATAAAACATACCCGTTCTAGTTAAAAAAAATAATAATAATCTTAAAGGCATTGGCAAGTGGTCTCTCAAAACCTCTCCTGGAACTATCATGGGCTTAAACAAGCAGAGATCTTGGTTCCGGGCTCCAGAAAAATATGGTGTTTAAATCACCAACACGGGCATTGGGCTCACTCTTGAGGCTGACAGGAAATTCTTTGCCAAAAATGCATATTCACTTGGTCAGATATTTGGTATGGGGAGAATGATGATTTTCCTTTTGTGGAGGAACCTTGATAGGAATTGTATAATTAATAACTTATAAGAAATTTAAAAATGACATTATGAACATTATTTAAGTCACTGACCCAAGGGACACATTCAAAGTGAACTTAAGCTTACTAGAACTTGGTTGGAATTGTGGCCAAATGACAAGCCCATATATAGGTATGAACCCATGATATGTATGGTTGGACTAGACAAAGGTCATCAATTGTTCATACGGAAAATCAAACATGGATCATAAATCATTCAGTAGACAAAAGATAAAATGAGTGGACACTCTCTGGAGGGATCCTTGGGCCTTTGAGCTTAGGGTTACAAGTTGGTTCATTCCCTTGCATTTTTTTCCACGCAAACATACATTAATCAGAACATGTTTTAACTTTATTGATGGATGTTATGTGCACTGTGGGAAAAAGAAAGATTTGAAGCATATTATTTAGGGTTGTGGCTTTGCCAAACCTATTTGGAAGGTCATCTACTATGACTTCTTTGTTTTGTTCTCTTTCCCTCTACACTAGAGGGTAGCTTTTCTTGGTGATTATGATTTTGTGTAGATTTTTGTCAACATTTTTGGTCATTTCTTAGACTACCCCCTCCCTCCAATGTTTGGAACTAAGTTGTGTGGTTTTCATTCAAATTCAGTGAATTTGGAAAAAAATATTGCTAGTGCAAAAAAATATGATAAAATCCCTCTTATATTCAGCAAAGAGAATTAAGCAGATTTTGTTAGAAATTCCTAAAAACATGTTAGAATTTAATATGTTGTTCAAAAAACATGTTGGTGTGTGTTTCTGTGTGTGTGTGCTTATTTTCTAAGATCTTAACAAAAAATAAATGAACCTAATTTTTCTCATCATGTAGAGACTTGAGAATTAGGGTTGTTGCTCATCTCCCTTCCTTATTCTCTTGATTTGTACAGAATCGATGGGAATCAAGACTGGGAAATGTCGTCCTCTCTTTCTTGTACTAGCAAGAGTCTCCTCTAATAATGTGCAATCCCAAACCCTTGCATCTACCCACAAGAAGACGTCGCATGTAACCAGGGTTTATTCTATTGTCACCAAGGCTTCTATAAATGCACTTGAACAGTAAACACAAGGTGAACCCACTCCTAATGGCCTTTCGAAGCCTATGTCAATCGGGAAAAGAAATACCAACACTTCTTTTAAATACTTTGTTCTTAAATTTGACATGAACAACTTTACTTCTAGTGTTGCACCATGGACCCCATCCTCACCCACTTCCACAACCGCCTATGTGGAAAATGTGACTTTAGTCCCTAATGTGGCTCTCGAGGTCGAATGGCTTATGCAAAAGATTGAAAATTTCAAGGCCCATGACATGATCTGCAAATTTAATGCATTGTGGCCTTTGTTGGCATAGCTATAGGCCTAGATTGAATCATCAGGTAGTCCCTTTCTCTTTAAATCTAAGGCCATTCATCTAGCTGCAAAAGGTTTCTTCATCCTTGATTGAGTCCAATGCCTACAAGCACTAGCTAAAAGTGGTTATGTGTGGCCCATGGTTTGTGGAAATTGCAAGCTTCTCCATGTAGACATGAAGCCCCAATTTCAATCCAATCTTTAAATCCTTAACAATGATTCAACTTTAAGTTCAATGGTCAAATATGCATTTGGAATTATAAAAACACAAGTCCTTGAACTCCATTAGTGATGTTCTAGATGAATATTTCTATCTTAGTGACACCATTGGAGCTAAACCTCCTACTAAATTTTCCCATTTGTGTATTGGAGCAAAGGGTTGCCAAATCAAATAGTTTTGATATATGGTGACCACCGCTACTCCCAGATTCTAGACTATCAACACATCACATTCCGCACAAGCTGAAGTTCAAACAAATGCATATGCATAACTACAACATGATTAACTTAGAAACCTACAAACACAATAATCTCTCTGTTCTTTGAGAGAGAATCAGGGAAGTTTCAATTGAAAGAGTTTCCCTATGGGGGTTTAACAGAGTTTAATTTTGCTTTTAGGATAGATAAGCATGCAGGTTTCCTGCCTCTATTAGAGTGCCCATTGCAAATTTTCTGCTACCCAACACCCTAAAACCTCATGTGCCAAAAAAAAAAAAACTCTATAACAACTTGAAGTGTCAATCAAGCTGAATATTGACCATTATAAAAGTTTCAAAGAGGACTAACGGTGACCCAAAAGATAGGCATTATGACGAAGAGGGTTTTATACGATAGTCAATCAAGTGAAATTGCAAAACAGAGATCAGGAGTTCGAATCCCATCTAGTGATTTGAGAGAGCATTCAAATTTGAAACTACATTACCATACCTACCCCACTGAAAATTCCTGCAAAGCTCTTGTCATCGATTCATTGAAAAGTCAATTCGCCCACACCAGAAGAATTGGAAAGCCGAAGGCTGTTCAAAATCGATAGCATGGGCATACGAAGATTTAGAATGTATGCAATGTGAATGTAACTTGAATATCTGGAGCTCTCTTTTCTTTGTGCTTGTAGCTATTTAAATGCTTCATGTAGAAATTTTAATAATTTGCTTAATTATTCACCAAGATTATCCTGATTACACACTATTTTAGCTTCATGCATAATACATAACCTCTTCTACAATTGATCATCAATATGCGGAAATAGAAACAGTCGCATGCGCACATAAACACAATAATCAAACACACATCTGACACAGTATGTAATGGGGAAAGAAATAGCTGAAAACCCCCAACTATCTGTATAATATAATGATAGAGAACATGTAACAATACATAGCACAAAGCTCTCACAGCTCTCAGCAATATCTCACATGCTACACACAAACTAGTATAGAAAGTGAACAAGTCACAAGTTCAAATTTGCTCCACAAGTCTGCCTGCCTCTACTGCGCAATCCAAGTTGATTAATGATGAGATCCAAGTTCAAATCCCACTAGCTCCAACTGTGCAATCCTCATTGGCAATCTCCATCAATGTGTGTGCAAATCTCATGCACAGCCAATAGTCACAACTGATAGCAAACTCACCCTTTCACCCACCTCTAACACTGGTCTCCACTGAACTGTCCATGCATTGCAGTTAACTGATGTGTTCTTTAGTTGAATTGTGAGTTAATAATTAGTGAATTAATTAATAATTAATTCACACCACTCATCACTAGTGTATTTTTCAGTTAGACTAAATACAACTAGTTAAACTAAGTTAAACCGAACACAACTCCACCAACTGTCTCATCAACTCCACCAAAATCTGCCACTTGAGTCCTAACTGAAGTAAACCATGCAATAGCTCAACTAACCCTTAGGAAAAGCATGTTTCCTTCTGTCAGCTGCATGTGCCACATCCAAGCATCAAACTGAAGTGCTCCAAGAGGAAAAGATAATGTTTATAGTCTAAATATTATTAAGGGTTAATAATATTTGATTGTTCTATTTTTAGCTCGGCAGTCTAAAAATAGAAACCGCCCAATGTCTAAAAATAGAGGTCCATCTATTTTTACCAACTCGACCAATCATCCATAAATAGCATCCTGCAACTCATAGACCATGATCCATATGTCTAAAATAGACATAGTCTAAAAATAGACTTTGCGCCAAAAATAGCCTGCGGGCCCACTTAGTGAAGGCGACTTCATTTCACTAAGCTCCATCATCTTGTTGCATTTTCAACACTCCCTCTCAACAAGATATGGATTATCTGCAACCCCTATCCTGCCTCTGTGGAATTCGAATTTTCTCCTGGTGAGCGCCTTCATCAAGATGTCAGCATCCTGATCCTCCATGGGAATATATGAAAGTAACATGATTCTATACTGCACACAATCTATGATATGATGGTACCCGATGTCGATGTGTTTGGATCTATCATGAAATACTGGATTAGTCAAGAGTTTAATGCAACTCTGGTTGTCACAATAAATCACAGTAGGCTCCAAATGCGACCCGAACAACCCGACCAGGATCTTCCTCATCCATATGGCCTCGCATGCAGCCAAGCTTGCTGCCATATACGCCAAATTTCCCCATTTAACCGCAGTTACGACCGTCTCGCTATACCAGAAACCGTTGTCGACCCGATATCGAATATCCCTCCGCATGTGCTCTTCGCCTCGTGGGCTCCCGCCCAGCCCGCATCCGTCAGGAAGGCCACATAGTTTCACCTCATCCTCCCGTTTGTAAACCGCACTGCTAACTCGATGCCTCTGATATAGCGCAATACATGCTTGCCCGCCCTCCAAAAGAGCTTGGTAGGCTTAACCATAGCTTGCGAAAGCTGGTTAACTGCATAGCATATATCGGGTCGAGTATTGACCAGATACATCAACGACCCCACCAACTGCCGATAGACAGTGGCATCCACTACCTCCTCCGAAGTAGCATCTCCCTCCCTCCAACCTCCAGGAAGAGGGGTGTCACCAAAGCAGCACATGTACATGTTGAAATCTCTCCCTAAAGATCTCCTGCATACTTACTCCCTGAAACAAATACCCACCACTGCTACGCTGTGATTTAATCCCATGAAATAATGAAGGAGGCCCAAGTCCTTCATCTCAAACTCTCTAGCAAGATCCTCCTTGCATGAAAGTATCAACAGCTCATCACCCGTCAAAATCAGATCATCTACATACAGTACAATGATCAGCAACTTCCCCTCCACCACAATCTGGTACAGGTTAGGATCCGCCTCACTCTTGGAGAATCCAAGTCCGGTGAAGTAACTGTCTATCCGTGTGTACCAAGCACGAGGTGCTTGCTTCAGCCCGTACAGTGCTCTCTTGAGTCGGCACACATGCGACTCACTGCTGAAGATCTCGAAACCTTCAGGCTGCTCTATGTACACTTCCTCCTCAATGACTCCGTTGAGGAACGCAGTCTTCACATCCATCTGATGGATGTGCCACCCCATCTGCGCTGAGAGAGCAAGGATCGTCCGTATGGAAGAGTACCTTGCAACAGGTGCAAAGGTCTCCTCATAATTGATCCCCTCGATCTGTGAGAAGCCACGGGCAACAAATCTTGCCTTTTACTTCTCTACACTCCCGTCAGCCGCCTGCTTCACTTTGTAGATCCATCGCGAACCCACCACTGATTTCCCCTCCGGTCGCGGGACAATCTCCCATGCACTATTTCTGACAATCGAATCATACTCGTCCACCATGGCATCTACCCATGCAGGATCCTCCACAGCTTCCTCGAAAGAGGATGGCTCTGTCACGACACATTTTCTCATAAGAGCCATGTATCCAGTGTACCGGTCCGGTGACTGTCTCTGTCTGCGCTGTGCTGTAGGTGGACCTACAACCTTCTCTGCATCTTGAGCCAGTCGCTCAGCTTCTGTAGTGCGCTTGCGCCCTCTGATGGTTGGCGCTGCATGAGTGGTCTTTTCCACTCCATGAACTTCCTCTTGTGGCTGATCCACATCCTGAAGCTCATCCTTAGGAACTAATAGCTCCTCATCTGCATGCAAGTGTGGCTCCCATTCAAGCGAACACTTCATGGCTTTCTCCTCCTAAAATTTGATATCCCGTCGCACAGCAGTCTTGCGACTGTCCGGAAAATACACACGATAGTTGTGGGGCGTATCAGTGTACCCCAAAAATATCCCAACCTCTGCGGTTGGATCCAGCTTCTTCCTGGCATCCTTCATCACATGCATGTAGACAAGTGAACCAAAAATCCTCAAATGGGAAATATCAGGTCTCTTACCAGAAAACGCCTCCTCCGGTGTACTCATGCCAAGTATCTTGTGAGGACAACGGTTCTGCACATATACTGCAGTATTGCATGCCTCTGCCCACAAGTGAAGGGGTAGGCCCTGATCATGCAACATCACCCGTGCAGCACCCAAAATCGTTCTGTTCTTCCGCTCAGCAACCCCGTTCTGATGTGGGTTATGGGGTGCGATGAGCTCTCTCCGAATCCCTTCTGCGCTGCAAAAGTCCTTGAATTCAGCAGAGATGAATTCACCACCATTGTCACTCCTATGAGCCTTCACATGATTCCCCGATTCCTTCTCAACCAACGCCTTGAACTCACAGAACTTTGAGTATGTCTCGCTCTTCTTCTGCATGAAGAAGATCCAGCACTTCCGAGAGAAATCATCAACAAATATCACATAGTACTTGTGCTTTGCTGTCGAAGCTACTGAGAAAGGTCCACACACGTCTCTGTGGATTCTCTCAAGTATCATTGTGGCGTGACTATCCTTCTCGTGAAAGGTGGCTTTAAAATTTTTTCCTAAGGTACACCCTTTGCAATGATCTGACTGCACAAGAGTGCCCTTAGGAAGCCCAATAGAAATCTGCTGTAGTATCTTCAAAGCTCCATGGTGAAGGTGGCCCAATCTCCGGTGCCACAGCTCGCCATCATCCCGGCTCACCACTCCTTCCGCCTTTCATGCCATTGCTGCGCAGCCATCTACTTGCAACTGATAAAGGTTCTTTACTCGAACCCCTATCTTCCAGGTTTCTCCAGTTGTCTTACTGCGCAAGAAAGCCTTTCCTTCGCTGAAGACCACATCATACCCCTTGTCTTCCAACATCGCCACAGAGATCAGATTCTTCATCAATCGTGGAAGATGCAATACTTCCTTCAATATGAAGGGTTTACCAGACTCCCTCTCAAAGGAAATGGTACCGATACCGGTCGCACTGTATCTACCATCATCGCCCATCTCGATGTGCACTCCAAGATATTTCTCCTCCAGATCTGAAAACAAATCCTGATCTCCAGTCATGTGAAATGACGCACCACTATCCAAGAACCATACTGATCCCATCACACTTGAAACCAAGCATGCGATCAGTGAAAAATCCAGCTCGAAATGGGAGGCCAATGCCTCTCCCGCTGCAGATCCAGCAGCATGCTTATTTTTCTTCTTCTGCGGACAATTTGTGGCATAATGTCTGTGTTGGTGACAGTGAAAGCACTTCACCTTGGACATGTCTTGCTTATTGCCTTTTTCACCAGACTGAGAAGCTTTCTTTCTCTTCCCCTTCTTTTCTTTGGCAGCCAAAGCGCAATTTTCTTCATCAGATACCTTTAATGAAGATTCGTCCCTGGTAGTCCGTCTTATCTCCTCTTGCATGAGATCCGACCAAAGTCGCTCCCATCCCAGCAACTTCTCCCGACCATTGACAGAGTCCTGATAGGAATTTCAACTCTTCAGAAGACCAAGGAGAGCCAGGTCCACCAATTCCTCATCATCGACAGTCACCCCCACACTTCCCAGCTCATCTCTGCATTGAGTGAACTTCGTGAGGTACTTGGCGATATTGTCGCCTTTCTCCATCTTAATGTTTCTAAGTTTATCCTTGAGCGTCAACTTCCTCTGGTCAATCTTGCTCTGGAATAGATCTGTCAGTGCTTTCCACATCAAGTATGGAGAAGCTTTTCCATGCAGGCTGGATACAATGTGATCCTTCACGCCCTCCAACAGAATCCTTCGACATTTTTCCATCTTCTTTTGCCAAGCCTCAACTTGAGCAGCATCAGTAGGCTTTGGGATCTCGGCATCTATGAACTCCTTCAGCCCGTTATCATCTGTGTCTGCCTCCATTAAATAAACCATAAACATAATTGACCGCCCTCAAGGCATATTCATTCACAAGTTTGTTGAAAGACATTTCAACTCCGGCCTAAGCTTAACAAACTGCTTTCACTCAAAATTCGAATTTAAACTCAAAAAACTCAACCTTTGGATACAGCAGAACAAATTATTTCTAGCACGGAGATGAATGCAGGCGTTCTTGAATATATACAAGGAAAGGATGGATCCAGAGGCTACCTGGCCCATTACAGACTCTGTCTACCGAAATAATTGTAATCACTGTAATAGATCCGATGATCAATTTCGCTCTGATACCATGTAGAAATTTGAATAATAGCTGAATTATTCACCGAGATTATCCTGATTACACACTATTTAAGCTTCATGCATAATACATAACCTCTTATACAATTGATCATCAATATGCGGAAATAGAAAGCAGTCGCATGTGCTCATTAAAACATAATCAAGCACACATATCAACACAAGATGTAATGGGGAAAGCAATAGCTGAAAACCCCCAACTATCTGTATATTATAATGATAGAGAACATGTAACAATACATATCACAAAGCTCTCACAGCTCTCAGCACTATCTCACATGCTACACACAAACTAGCACGGAAGATGAAAAAGTCACGGGTTCAAATCTCCTCCACAAGTTTGCCTGCCTCTACTGCGCAATCCAAGATGAGTAATGATGAGATCCAAGTTCAAATCCCACTAGCTTCAACTGCGCAATCCTCATTGGCAATCTCAATCAATGTGTGTGCAAATCTCATGCACAGTTATAGTCACAACTGATAGTAGACTCACCCTTTCACCCACCTCTAACACTGGTCTCCACTGAACTGTCCATGCATTGCAGTTAACTGATGTGTTCTTTAGTTGATTTATGAGTTAATAATTAGTGAATTAATTAGTAATTAATTCACACCACTCATCACTAGTGTATTTATCAGTTAGACTAAATACAACTAGTTCAACTAAGTTAAACCGAACACAACTCCACCAACTGTCTCATCAACTCCACCAAACTCTGCCACATGAGTTCTAACTGAAGTCAACCATGCAATAGCTCAACTAACCCTTAGGAAAAGTGTATTTCCTTCTGTCAGCTGCATGTACCACATCCAAGCATCAAACTGAAGTGCTCCAAGAGGATAAGATAATGTTTATAGTCTAAATATTATTAAGGGTTAATAATATTTGTTGTTCAGCCCCTGGCTAAAGCAGGTCTAAGTAAAAACACATGGCTAATAAAAATAGGGAATGTCTATTTTCTTTAGTGATATTGTAAATAGCATCTGCCAACTCATGAACCATGATGCCTGTCTAAAAGCTAGACTTTACTTAAAAAATTAGCCTATGGGCCCATAGTGAAGGCGACTTCAAATCCCACTAAAGCTTCATCATATTGTTGCATTTTCAACACTTGAGACCTATACTCTTCTCCACTAGGTTCTTTTCATTCTTTGATCGTTCTTTACCTTTCTGATCGCAGGGCTTTCTTTTGATGCAAAGTGTTTCAGTTGGATGAGAAAAGCGTGATTTGAATTCAGTTTTGGTAGAAGTTTTTTTTTTTTTTATAGATGGCCTTTTAACATTTAATGGGAAAAAGCTACTATTGTTTTCATCAGTTGGATTTATCGATTGTTTTAAATTGTAAATGTTTTTTAACATTTTGTTATGGGAGGGAAAATTTATTATTTCTTTCACTTGTATTCTATATTTTAATGACAAAGTTATTATGATGCCAATATTATTTGGTATTATTAAAAAATAGTAATAATAATAAATATTTTTTTCAGTGTGAAAAAAAATTGGCTTATATAATGTGCCAATTCATATGTCGTAGCATTTAAACATATTAAAAAATCCACTACTGAAAGCAACACACATCATAATAGAAAGGTATTCTTCCAGCCAAGGGCAATCATGTATTATGACCAATATGTAGAAGCATCGCACATCAGGCATCAATATAAGTCAGAGAAATATGTACACCCATGTAAAACAGCAAATACAAAAGAAACATGTTGAACCCTTAGTTAAACTGAGAGGGGGGGTGAATCAGTTTAACACATTCATTGACTTTTAAAACTTTCCTTTAAATTTATTTACACCTTCATTTCATGATCAACTTAATATGTGAGAAATCTTAATATGTAGGCAGCAAGTATTAAGATAATGTAACAACAATCTTAATATGTGAGCAGCAAGTATTAAGCAGATTAGATACAACATATCAACACATAAACATCATGCACATGGACAACAAATATAAGTGGAAACCCATAAGAGAGAAAACCACATATTATTATTGTTGTGATGCAAAGGCAAGCTCCAACTCCCTCTCACCACTGATTTTCTGTAGGCTCCAACCTACAGGAGGCTCCTACCTCAATTCTGCAAGCTACAACTTGCAAGGAAGATCCAATTCCCGTCTATTTTCTGCAGGCTACAACCTACAGGAGGCTCCTACCTCAGCCAACTACATCTGACATATATCAAGCTACAACTTGATAGGGAAGCACCAAATTCCTTACTCTTTCATAAAAAAACACTTGCTGATTTACCTGGATATCAGCTCTGTTCAGTTCCTTCTTCACTGCTGTCCACTAGTCTTCATGTCTGCCTTATATCATCTCTGACTCTTCACTGCTTCTCTATCTACTCCTTCTACTTCTTACCCTCTCTGCCTCATTTCTCCATACTCTTACCTCTCTATGCATATCTATGAGATATCATTTATAGAGTTCTCCTCTTGACTGTTTGTATTCTACAGGGAATTTGAAGTGAACATCCATGACTCTTTGACTTCTGCCTTCTTATTTCTTTGTCCATCTCATTCAGAAAAAGTATAACAATGTGTACAAATTTCAATATTACAGTGGAGTTTTGTTTGCCTATGGAGACTTGCCTTTGCATCACAAACAATATAAATAAACCTTTACATTTTCAGTTACAATAAGTATTTCTATTCAACCCATTCAGTTTTTGGCTCACTGTGAGTTTGTCTTTTCTGCTGCTATAGTTTAACTGTTCTGCATATTCTCCTATTCATTGCAATTGTGTATCTGCTACATATATCACTGTTTTACAAGTTTAGCCCCCAATGAATTCACAATCTGGAAATCTTTACATGCGGAAGCTTTTCTTATTTTCTGAACTGGGCAATTTAAATAAAATGTATCTGGAAGCTTTAATATTTCAAGTCTAAGATTTGAGATATTAAATTAACACTCTCTGTTCATGCAAAATGCACTTCCCAACTTCATGCCCAATAAAATCTCAAACTCTCATTTCATATAAAAATGCAGCTTCTTCTTATTATCTGCTAGCAAATTAAATAAATGCGGAGGCTTAACTCTTTTCTATGTTTCAGACCACATTCCTCAGATTACAAATTTGAGTCAATTTAACTCACACTCTGGCAATTATAAAACTATGCGGAAGCTTTCTGTCTATAGGTATGGTGGTTATAAAATCCCACAAAGCATATAATATGCTCTTTTATTAAAGTCCTGTGGTTATAACTCTTAATTCGACTTCACTTAAAACCTGACTCGAAATCCTTCGGATCTATAATGCTTTGGCATATAAATGGAGATTAACCTTTCTTCATAGTATTAAATACTTATGAAATAATTGGTTCCAAATCACTTACTTAATGACCAACCTTAAGCTTATAATGTTAACACCATTTAACTCTAAGAACAAGAGTTTTGTGTTACGTTGGAATCTTATGGGCCCCACGCATACAATATCCAATGTACCCAAACATATCTTCGCAACCGCACATATATGGACATATGTATCAATATTTTACAACCTGGAAAATATCCAACTCGCTTTACATTGGAATTAACCCAAAGGGCGACTTTAGTCTAAGATCCAAGGCACCAACAAATACATTAAATTAAAATGTTCGACCTATAATAAAAGTCTTTTATATAATGGCCCACGACTTTATGAACTTACCACTGTTCAAGAGCTCGAACCCTCAATCCTTTACAACTTACCCAAGCCTCCACACGTAAACCTTTGGTTATGGTGATTCATATAAACCCCAAACTTTGTTTAAACTGTCAACCACCAACATATATTAAGTTGGGTCCCACAGCTCATTTAACACTTACCTTTGCATCACCAACCATGCAGCTTCGTTAAACATCCGACGGCTATAAACTTGTAGCGCTCCACCTCGCTCCAGCTCGACGTCTCCACCGTCGATCCATGCCTTAATGCTTTATTTAAATCTTGTATTAACCTCCGGATAGATCCAACGATTGATCTATTATCGTGCTTCAACCCCAAATCTGATGGTAATCGCGTAATATCGCGCAATTAACATGCTCGAGCCTTAATCTTCAAAATTTACACGATAAAAGTGGTTTTCGATTAACCACTTTTGCCGCGCGTCGAATGAAGACCCATATTGCATTATTTTTCGTAATACCAATTACCACTTTTAAATTATGCGAACCCACTGGTTTTTCGAACCCCGGTTTCACTGTTGCTCCTCATGGTTCCGTTACCGGCTCAAGGTTCCGTTCCTTCGTCCGTTGCTCCATATCGCCTCCATCTTTGTTCAACATAAGCGCTTATAAACCTGTGCCATTCCTTTTCTGTGCCTTCGCCCCATTACTTTTCTATTATAGGTCCACCCTTAGCTATCCAACAATTCCATTGATTCTTCACTTGAAGATCTCCTTTCTCTTAGCATATTCTCCCTGCGTGACTTATTCACTTTGATTGCTGTCTTGTTCACTCCCCATTCTGTACCTTATGAAGCTCCATTGCTTCATTTTCTACTGTGTATTCTGAGACCCCATGCTTCATTCCAGAAATTTTTGTGGGTGTATTCTACATGTCAATTAACTTTAAAGGCCCCTACGCAGAGTTAAACCAAATAATACCATATAATCCTCAATCTCGTAAACTACCCTGTCGCAACAATTATCTGGTTTCCTCAATTATGCACAGAACATCGTTAAAAAACCGTGATTGATACTAACAGTGTCCATTAATCAACATCATTTGCCTCCAACTTGACACTGACTCGAACCCACTGTTTGATCAGAATTTTATCCATCAACACAAATCCATTGTAGATTTCTCAAACCTCGATTGTTT
The DNA here is from genome assembly GCA_034641835.2 of Pinus albicaulis. Taxonomy (NCBI): domain Eukaryota; kingdom Viridiplantae; phylum Streptophyta; class Pinopsida; order Pinales; family Pinaceae; genus Pinus; species Pinus albicaulis. The sequence goes on along the minus strand of CM076578.1, from coordinate 1,130,314,405 downwards.
GCTCGGGACCGTATCTTATGCCATGATCCCAGATCATATGTTTCACTTACATAGAGATTTTGAATGTCGATTCAACTTCGTTGTGTCATCGATCCATTGGTGATCGATGACTCGAATTAATCAGTGCAATTTCATCTAATCTTATCAACTGTATATGCAGGATTTCTAAATTAAACCCCAATTTCCTTTGAACCACTATATTGATATTAATTATGCCTCATCAGTCCTCGATTTCTTCAATTGCACCCAAAACATATTAGAACCCAATTACAGGGTCTATCCACGCAAATTTCAATCAATCAATGTAGACATACTTCCGAATCAATCTCCTCATTCATATATAAGAAATCAAATACAAAGCATTCACTTACAAGCTTCTTGTCTTGGATAGCTCTTCAAGTCAGATGGCCCTTTTCAAAATCAATGGCCCTTCTCTAACTCTGCCTCTCCAGCTTTCCAGGTCTCTGCTTCTTCCTGGTGTCTGAGCTGCCTCTTTTGTTGCCTCTGCTCCTTGTTTGTCTCCTTTTCCTTATTGCTGGTTCAAGTGCTACTCCTTTGCCATCTCCTTTGCCATCAATGACAATATTTCCAACAAAACAGTGGGTGAGAAACATATCAAAAGTTGTCCTCATCCCTGACCCCCTATGTGTCACATAGGCCGAAAAAAACTCTCGGACCAGTTACACAACACAAAAACATAAAATAAAATAAAAGGAGTGTAAATAGGTCTAAGTCAAGATAGTGCCAAAGTTATAGTTCCAAAAACCATAAGGTTTTCTAGCCGAATAAAGTAGCGTTTGATAGACATATGTTTACAATATCATAGAAAGAATAGTAAGATGATAGGTGTAGATCTTCACAATTACTATAAGTGTTTTATATTCACTTCCCATCATGGGCAATACTTACGGGCGCTCAACTTGGGGCAGGTTGAAGATAAATCTTCGCACACTTTTACTAACCCTAATGTTCTGATAAAGGCTGAGCATTGGGGAATGTTCTTTTCCCTATCTTCATAGATTTGCATTAACGCTGAGCATCGTCATTCCTCCATCCTACACCAATTTGCGTTGGACCTGACCACATACATTTATGGCACATCTCAATGAATACTTGGCATCGTTGGATGCGGACATCATTGTATAGGAGGCTATGATAGAGGCCTTTCAATCGGCGGTGGATGTCAGAAAGGAGGGGACAGCTGGAACACATGTGAGATGTCGGGGCTCAAGGACCCTGGGATCTCCTTCACAATACAATCCTTGTGCAAAACATGATTTTCAAGACCAGATACTAGTTGCACATCACACAGGCACTCGAGATAAACCTCATCATCCTTCTACTGTGACAAAATTTTTGAGCTTTGGCTATGATGTCATGTGGGAGAGGGTGGCAAGCCTTCGTAAGAAGGTGTTGATCAGGCGATGGCACTTCGACTAGGAGTGCGATAGGGATATACAGAATTGGGTAAACACTGAGTGGTGTCACATTCTAGGATATCCGCCTAAGGTGTGTCGATTACTGAACGATTGATATATTTTTCACTTCCTGACTATGGAGGATGTTGCACGAATTCTGAAAATACCATGGGTACGTGGTAGATGCTTCCTATCATTACATACATGGTATATTGGTTTTATTCCAACGTCGGAAGTTCCACGCAATCATCTAGTATGGGCTAAACTTCCGGGATTGACGCTAGAATTCTGGACTCTGAAGGTCCTTTTTGCCATTTGGGGTTCAATTGGAAGATTTGTATACATGGATCCTATGGGACTTGGAATATCTGATAAATGTGTTGCATGGATTCTAGTTGAGTTGGGGTTTGTTGGTGGTCTTCCTGCTCAGATTGATCTGTCACGGGACTATGAAATTCACCACCAGCGGGTTGATTATTGGAGCATCCTCTTCCAGTGCCTACTGTATCACGACACAGGCCACCTAGTTTGAAACTTCCAGAGGCGTCACTATGGAAGGAAATAATACAATACCAATGATTTTTCGACGAAAAAGACTACTACTCATACTGCATCACCACCTGCGACGGGAAAAAAATCAGGTATGGAACAATATCACACAACCCCCCCTCCTACTCATTTCCTTTATATGTCTCTAGATTCTACATTATCCCCCTTGTCACTAGTGCCAGATAACTCTAAGGTTTCGACCATTCCCCTTCCCCCTATCCGTCGATTAGTGTACATTGGGAACCTCGTGTGTCTGACTGGACACCCTCATCCATCAAGTGACACTCGTGCACCACACACCCCTTATGAATCAACTGCTTATGTAATCCCGTCCCATACTGTTTTCCCTCTCCCTGATGACCCGAATAGGGAAATTGGATCGTTCTCGTCCTCAAAATCTCCCCCTCAAGCCACCTCTGGGCGATCACAGCTTGGGGCACAATCCCCATTGGATCTTTCCCTTGCCACTTTGCCCCCTAACTCATTTGATAGTGACATTGATTTTCTATTTCAGAACCTCTCGCTAGATTTATCTGAGATTTCGGTCAAACAATGCGATGAGAGCACGCCTCCTTTCCAGATTAACCCTACCTCAAGATTGAATGTCACGACATGCCACAAGGGGGTCCGTCGTGGGGGGGGGGGGTGGGGGAAACAAAACTATTCGAGACATTACATCATCGGGGAACCCTGGAATGTACGAGGTTCCAATTTCTACAACATTCAACTAGGTACCTAGAGAACTGTCCCCTAAGAAAGGTGGCTCGTGATGAATTGTGTTTCATTCAATATTTGTGGCCTGGTATACCACTATAAATATCTCTCTATTAGGAATTTTCTTAAATTGTGCCATACATTTATGGTCTTGTGTTAGGAGAACATGAATTCTTCTGATAAGGTGTATACCTATTTTCGGAATATGTATCCAAGGTGGGACATGGTGGCGGTGGATTCTCGAGGTCTATCCGAGGGCGTGGTGGCTATGTGGAATACTACGCTGGCTAGTTTCCGTGCATATTATTTCTTTGGTGGAATACTACTATTTGGTCACATCTGGGGTTACAGGGAGCGTATAAATTTTATAAATTTATATGCACCTTACTCGGATCAAAATGTTTTCTGGAAGAGAATGGAAGACAGTGATATACTCAAAATAGGCTCTCTTGTTACTGCAGGGGATTTTAATGCCACCCTTTCCTCAAAGGACCATTGGGGGAAGCGATGCAGGATGGAACCTATATCTACATATCTTACAAACCTTTTCATGGAGAATAATTTGCGGGACATATAGCCCCACAAGTTGTGTCCGACATGGTACAACGGAAGGACTGGTAATGCATACATTGGCAAGAGGATTGATAGATTTATTTTACATGAGAAATTATTGGAAAGCCTGGGGAAGGTGCACTTGAGGGTGCTGGATACTACAATATTAGACCATCACCCCATTATTCTTAGCTGGTGCGAGGTCAAGTTTCTGCATGGTTCTCCTTTCAAATTCAACTGCATTTGGCTTGAAGATCCAAAATTTTCAGAAACTGGTCACTGAGCACTGGGAGGCCACTGAGGACCAAAGATACTCCCTAACTTGGATGGGACTGCTGCTTAAAGGGATGAAGGTTAAGGTAAAGATTTGGGAGAGGTAAAATAATAAATGCCTCATTACTGAACTTACTTCTATAAATACTGAAATCAGAGATATGCTACATACTCTAGATTTATTGGGCGACAATGTGATGCTCTAGAGGCGTCTAAAGGAATTGGAGGATCATAAGAGGAATATTTTACTATACAGGAACAAACATGGCATTTGAAGAGTAGGGCGATATGACTTCAGGTTGGCGACAAAAATACAAGATACTTCCATAACATCGCCAAACTTCAACGACAGTGAAATAGTATATGGAAGATCATTAATGATATTGGTGATGAGTTTCACTCCATGGAGGAGATACAACTTGATGTTGTCAAACATTTCAAATTTTTTTTTAAATCTCAGTAAGGTGATCACGTGGATGATCAATTATGGCTGACCCATGATTACCCCACCATGTTCGGTGAGGGTCAGAATGCAGCACTATCAAGGGAGGTCTTTGAGGAACAGACTCTTTCTGTTCTAATGACCTTTGCTCATGACACAAGCCTGGGTCCAGAAGGATGGACTGTAGAATTTTTCCTGACAATTTTTCAACTGATGGGGAGATATATTACTCAAATGGTGGAGGAGTCCCGGTTACATGGCCACATCACAGGTTCTATAAATTCTACATTTATTTCCTTAATTCATAAGGGACCATCTCCAAAAAAATTTAATGATTTTAGACCCATATCTTTATGCAACATTCTATATAATATCATATCAAAGGTCATCGTTGTGCAGATTAAGAAGTGTCTCTCTACTCATATCTCAAAGGAACAGTTCAAGTTTTTACACAACAAGCTTATTCATGATGTTGTGGCCATCTCACAATAAACTTTGCATACTATTCACACATAGAACATAAAATCTATTGCGATGAAGGTTGAATTATCAAAGGCATATGATAGTGTGGATTGGGAATACCTCTGGATCATCCTGACTAAAATTGGCATGCCATAGAGGAATGTGGAATGGATTATGAATTGTGTTAACTCTGCCTCTTTTTTTGTCATCATAAATGGATTACCTTTAGGTTTCTTCAGGGTGGGGCGAGGGCTCAAACAGGGGTCCTCACTATCCCCACTACTGTTTATATTAGTCATGGATGGACTCAGCCATAAGATTTCACAGGCTACTAGGGAGGGAAACTTTGTGCAAGTTCAAGTTTGTAGGTCAGTGTCTGTTTGACATAAATTTTTCATGGACGAAATCATGGTCTTCAAGCAGGCTTTTCTCTCACAATGGGCACACATGGTTACCATATTTTCTAGATTTGGTAATGCTACTAGTTTGATGGAAAATACATTAAAGTCCCTAATATTAAATTTGGACTTTGCAGATGAAAATGCTTCTCAAATTGAAAATATGTTTCAATACCCCACAAATAATATCAAGGAGGGTCTCACATATTTGGGTTTTAGGCTGAAACCATCGGGATAGAGGGCAATGGACTAGATAGGGTTATTGGACAAATACAAGCAGAACTAGTTAAACTGATTTTACATCAAATAAATTAAGTTAATTAATTACAACTCAAAATAAACTCAACGAGGACCCCTAAAAAGTAGGAGACACTCTGCATGCCTCTAGTTTGACCCTCAACTTGAATTAATTGAACTAACTAAGTCATTCTAACTTAGTTAACTCGTACAAACTGTCATGTGATGTGGAATTACAATTTTCTTCTAATTTAATTGAAGGGAAATTAAAATTAAAATCTTTCTTAGATTTAATGTTGTCATTTTCAACACTTAGTATGAAGGTGATGTGTAAGTATGTCCCTATATATAATAATAATATGTTAGATATATTAAAAAAAAAATGAATATGTTATGAATGTTTAGTTAATTTTCCATATGAGGTAATATAATTTCATGTAAAGTAATTAGAAGTACAAAAAATGTGTGAGTAATATGTTTAAACCTTATACTTTTCAAAATTACTTCAACATGCCATCGATTAGGGTGAAAGCTGACAAAAGGGAAATGGTGGGATTTGTGTCATGGTCAGAGGAGTTATGAGAAAGGGCGTTGGGTGGCTAGATGGCGACCCTCACACATTCTCCCTCATGCTTAATGTGGCAAGACATGTTATTATAATTAAAGTGTGGCACTGGCATTGAACATATGGAATGCCTTCAGGGTTTTATGAAAAGACTCAAGTCTCACCTGTATACATTGAAAACAGGCTTCCAAAAACCTCCAAGGCGATAGCAAAGGTGACTTACCAGGCCATAAACTCAGGTGCAAACGACATCACCTCTCACTCTGTAAGAAATTGTCTTGGGATGTTCAATGTGTTTGCTTCATGCATACCCTTATCCCTGGTTTCATATACTAGTTCATAATTCTATGGAAGGTTGTTTATGAAATGGCGTCATGTGTTAGTAATGGAACCTCTGGGGAAGTATGGGAGGCAAGAAACGTTTATCTCGGTGGTTTTTCTGACTATTGTCAAATGCTCTCTATCTATTATGGAATTTTTCTTTCCTTGATGTGCATGCATTCTTGGATTGAGCATTGGATTTTTGTTTGTATCTCTCGCATGGGGGATTTTGTTAAATATTTGGTATCTTTGATGAACCATTTTCTCGCCATGATATGGGGTATTTTTGGGAAGAAAAAATTCGAATTGGTAATTTTTCCTATCTCAATAAGTTTTTGTGACCTGTGGGATGATGTTGATGGCTTGTTTCATCGAGTCCAGGTCAATGCAGTGAGGAAAAAATTGGTTTCTAGGATTTATGCTTATTTTCCTATTGTATTTTGGTGTTTCACTTCTACAGGAGTGGACCTTACTCATAATTGTTGGGACCCTACGTTAGGTCGTCTTCCTGTGTGCTAGTCTCCAGTCAGGACCAGGTTCTTGGCGGTAATGGTGTTGGCATTTGAGTATTGGTTTATATTTTACCTTTGTGGTTTGCAACATAACCTTGTGGTGCGACCCTTCTTGAGCATAGGAAACACATCACGGGGAGGTCATGGTCAGAGTCCCGGTAGTGGATAACTTCCTCTATAATAAGGGATTCTAACTATAAAGGGGATAAGTTTCCATTTACTAAATGAAATTCCAAATCTAAAGATGCTAGAAGAATAATTTTCTACTAAACTAAATACATAAAATTTTGCACCCTCCAAACCTAGAGCCATTGACATTTTGCACCCTTATATCTACCCTTGGGAAATACTTGAAATCTAAACATTCATGCTTTGTCAAAAAATTGGATGATATCCCTAAGGATCCTCTCCTAAGGTCTCCTCTTATCTAGACATGGCTCTCACTTTAATTAGAAGAGGTTTGATAAGTGGATCATTGAGATTTGGTTCTTACCCAAATCAATGGCCATTTGGTTTTAAAATGTCATAATCAAAGGTAAGCTCATCCACTACTTCTATGATTGAGAGTTTTATGGATTTCTATGTGAAACAAAGGAGGATAGGGACCTAATATCCATAAATGGGCCTACATATTTAGCACCAAAGGAATGTACTTGAATAGATGGACTTCTGAATTCAACTTAAAGCTAGTTGTCCATTCTATTATTTTTTTAGGTCCATTTACCACACTTACCTCTCCATTATTGGAAAGAAGATTCACTTTAGAGTACTCACAATACTTTTGGGAGATGCATATACAATTTTGGACCCAAAGATAATGTCCAGTGGTGCTAAGATGTACGTTGAGGTTGATTTAGAGGAAGGACTATCAAAGCTAATTGGAAACATATTCAAATATAAGATTATGAACCATTGCCTTTCATGTGCAAAACCTAGCACAAGTGCAAACACTTTGCAAAGAATTACAAGAAAAATATCCCACGGACTTAAATAACCTCCTAACAAGGAAGATCAAAGGAAAGTGGTACATATCAAACTTGCACCTACCAAGTATGAATTGTTACCTATGATAGCTCCCCTTGTCTAGATGTTGGATTATGGTAATCCCAAGTAGATAAATTTCTTTATGTGGGCTTTAGATATGTAACTTTATTATGGTAGGACTAGCATACCTAGGTAAACCTTTGATATTCCCTTGGTTTTGTATTGAAATTGCACACAGTGATAACTAAAATAACCACGGGGAAATATTATAAATGAGGAGTAGCATAAAAATTTTAAGCACTCGTAACCCTTATATTAGCCACATTACTAGATACTCTTCCAAAAATATGTTTGATATCTCCTCCCAATAGTAGTTCTTAATTAAAAGGATCCATCAAACCCCATCTTAATTTCACATTTGTCTTATCGATTCTAAATGTAAAACTACCTTAAAAAGGGTGATGCTAAAAAATGAGACCAAAATGATAGGAAATACCAGTGGTCAAATCCTTTACTTTATTGTCATTTTCCCATACCTAACCAATGAGAGCATAAGAACACATATTTCTATAAAAGCACCTATAACTTCTCTTACTTTTTTGTCATTTGCCCATACCTAACCAATGAGAACACAAGAACACCTATTTCTATAAAATCACCTATAATACTTTTGTGGGTTTCACTAATATCCCTTTAGTTAGTGTGTGCACAGTAGCCTAGATCCTAAAGTGATTCCCCTACAATGATAATCCACTAGGTGTATTTGTTCTTGAAAAACTATGCATGGATAGATGTCCCATTTATGGCCAGGTTCCACCAAAATGGTTCCCCCTACCTACCTAGTAACTACATTACATTTATTTCATGACAAGACTACCCTACAACCCACCAAATTTCTATCATATCCTTGAAGTCAACAACAATTTTTTGTTCAAGATATAGCTAAGTTGGAATAAACTTAGCTCTAGAGCTTAGGATATTTTTCCACCTCTAATCTTTATAAAACAATAGATATAAAATTTCTAAAGCATGTGGGAGCCCTTTAAGTATCACCTTTCCTATATTGACTCTATCTTAAACATCATGGAAAATGTCCATAGATGAGTTATCCTTATTAAACCAAACATTTCATTGAAAATAATCATTCATACCATAACATTACTACTTCCCTTTTAACCACATAAAACATATTTTTAAGTTACGATAATTAATCTTTAATATCACCTAATTAGATTAAAAAATCAACCAAAATCCTCTAAAATAATAGTTTATGAAATAGAAATTCAACAATTTTATATAATTAATAATTTAAATAAACGTCTTAAATCTAACCTTATTAAGAATTATTTATAATCAACAATACCACTTATTTACCCAACCCCCTTATTAACCCAAACAAAATACTTACAGATTTCATTTAATGGAATTTGAGTGGCCTTAAAAAAAACACACGTATTTCATTTCAAAATGTCAAAAAATTTCAAATATCAAAATTTTTAATTCCCTCGTTCATTTCCCTCCAGTTGCATGGTTTTTCCAGGGAAGGAGGAAGTATGTGGTCATACTGTCGCAGGTTTAGACGAAGGATGCGGCCATACTATCATAGGTTTGGAGGAAGGATGCAGCCATACTGTCACAGGTTTGGAGGAAGGATGCGGGAAATCAACAAATTGATCCCAAGTGCCTGTTGCATGTCTGCTCTGATACATTTGGTTGAAGTCCGGTAGTTTATTTCCTTCTACAGAAAGAATCTGCTCTGATACATCAGATCCTGATTGTGTCTAGTCTGGTGATTTATTTCCTTCTACAAAAAGAATCTGCTCAATATTACCCACATTTTTGGGCGACGGCCCATCCCAAGCCCTTCATCTCTCTTCACAACTTAAAAATACACATCGACAAGTGCAACGAGGCACTCAAGAGCCTGTATGTTTAGGATTCCATGGAGGCAGAAAAAACCAAAGGCATGGGTGATAATGGCTACACCAATGAAGGCGACAAGTGCCTTTTTGAACCCAAAATCAATGAAGAAAATAAGAGAAAAAGAGAGAAGAAATGAGCTGAATTCCACAAGAAAATAAAATTTCCTAAAACCATAGGAGGTCACTAGCCAGATGCTCTGGCATAGATGGATTGTGTTGATCTAGTTGTACCTAAAAATGCCAGAAACCCTAAAAAAGACTTCAAATTGGCATGGAATCCAAGCTTCCGAGAGTCCCAAAGTAAGGAAATTGGATGCAGAGGAAATTGACGTGGACTCAAACTAGCAGGATTAAGGCTCCGTGTGAGAGGATAAGCTTCCAAAGGCTACTAAACCCACTCAAGGCTCTGGGCCAGAGGAGAAGCTTCCAGAGGCTACTAAACCCACTCAAGAGGTAGCTAACTGCATTTCATTTTTATTTTTTAATTATATCTTTATTAGTTAATAATAAGAATCACTACAAAAAACATGCCCATGAGGGACTTCCATTGGTTTAGGTGCCAGGTCTAAATGAAAAATCTAGATAATGTTTTCTTGGTAAGGATTTTTTTTCTAATGCAAGTTAGACCATAGGACTAATCTTTCTATTTTAATGTGAGTTAGATCGTTTGCAGTACTCTATAACCATGCTTGCTTGCAGTCCAAAGGTTCTAAAAAAGCTATAAATAACTGATTGTCGAGTATTATAATGATTAATAAATAATATTTTGAATGCAAAAGTCGCCGATTTTCACTATGTACTCATTGCGAGCTATCTTGGTGTTTATTATCATGAATAATCATGCGAGGTCTCAAAAAAATTTATGTTGTAAGCACAGAGAAAATTTAGTAATAGATGATAAACACGTCAACATTGCAGACCTTTCTACTTGGCCAAAACAGATGATACCATATATAACGCAAATGAAAAATATCACAATGGGAATCTCTATGATGATTCCGAACAATTTCAGCAAGCATACACTACAGATAACAAATTAGTAAGAAAAAATATACTCAAGTATCACTCGATGCAAAATGTTTTGAACTGGACAATCTCCACAATAGAACTAGTGAGTCAAATATAGCTCATGTCCAAAGAGTTGTAGCAATTAAAGAAGAAAGGTCTTTTTGTGGACCTAGATTCTATCCTCTTCATGAATGATGTAACCCGCATCTACATGGCTCACTTACTTCTATTCTGCATGCATGTCTTGATGTAGCATAGACCAAAATAATGTTCCCTATGAACACATCATTGCGTGATAACTGTGTTGACCATTTATCAAAGCATGCTTAGTTGACACGGATCTAAGTTCTTTTTAAATATCTTGTCAATTTTTTCAGAGGCTAGCTTACTATCATCAACCCTAAAGAATGCACCAATGAGAGCACTTTAACTCACAATGCTTGGCTAGTACCTTTAACTGTTTATTTTGAATAATGTAAATCAGTGACTATTAATTTTCCCATGAATTCAAAATTACAGAAATCAGTCTCTAAAACAAGAACTCTCACTTTTATAAGCCTCAACTCAATACATTTTACCTCCTTAGACTCATTTTCAGAAGCCTCAACTCAATAAATTTTATCTCCTTAGAAATTATCTTATCATGTTGTCGTGTTTTCTGTTGTACCCTCTTTAAAATTTTAAACATTTGATAAAGCATTATTTGAATAATGTTTGATCTGCAGAAAACCCACATTGAAGAAGTCTCTATTCTAGGAAAGCACAATAAATTATAAGATGCATCTAACATGAACTTATACCCAGATAGAATATCTTTCGTTGAACTTATACCTGAATATAATATCACCTCGTTCAACACAAACTTGTAGTTGATTACAATATATTCTCCATCCGTAGTCTCTGGGACCTATTCTTGGTGGCCACTCAACTGGTTCATCATCACTTACATTTCAAAGTGAACTACACAGCATGGTGTTTTGGATGTAAACTTACTTATGCAACTATCATTGAACACCCCCTTAAATGTTCATCCAAGTTAAGAAATCACTTGTTTATTCACCCAAAAATTTATCTAAAAGATTGGATATGGGTTAACTCCCATTCATGAAGCCATATGGGTAATTAGTTGTTATGCTTGTTGGTTCATTAGGAGAGTAACCTAGATACAGGTTGTGTCATCCAAATTTATTTGCAACAAAATTGTCAGTTTCTTAGATTTTTTTTTTCATATCTTAAAGGTTGGTGATTTCTATCTCTGCTTTTCTTGTTATGAGTGTAGAAAGTTGTTGTCTGATGTCCTTATTTACAACTATTGAGCACCAGGTCCAACACCAAGATACTTGGCCAGATAAACATTTTTCAACACTTGTGATCACTGGGCAAGCTTTGAGGTTCAATTGTTTACTTCTACTTAAATAGTCACATTAGCTGGTTTTGGCTACCATTGAAAATTAATATAATCTTTTCTTTCTTTCAACTTTTTTTCAAGAAACATTGACACTACAACTTAAACTGAAATGTTTCATAATTTTCAAGAGCAGGGGTTAGTAGGGGTGGGGTTCATAGCAAAGTGTATGGGAAATGTAGTGCAAAATGTTAGGTACTGGAGATGGCATGATGTTTGTTCCTCCAACATCTCCCTTCAAATATGAGTTACTTAATAAAGAGTTGTTTATCACCTCATTCAAGACAAACTTGTAGCTGATTACAATATCCTCTCCATCCACAGTCTCTGGGAACCATTCTTGGTGGCCACTCTGCTGGTTCATCATCACTTACATTTCAAAGTGAACTATGCAACATGGTATTGTGGCTATAAACTTATTTGATGTTTTTTCCTCCAACATCTCTCTTCAAATATGAGCTACTCAATAAAGATTTGTTTATCACCTAGTTCAACACAAACTTGTAGCTGATTGCAATATCTTCTCCATCCACAGTCTTTGGGACCCTTTCTTGGTGGCCACTCTGTTGGATCATCATCAGTTCCATTTCAAAGTGAACTGCACAGCATGGTATTGCGGCTGTAAAATTACACAACTATCATTTAACATCCCCTTAAATGTTCATCCAAGTCAAGAAATCACTTGCCATTATTCACCCAAAATTTTATATAAAAGATTGGATATGGGTTAACTCCCATCCATGAAGCCATATGGGTAACTAGTTGTTATGCTTGTTGGTTCATTAGCAGAGAAACCTGGATAAAGGTTGTGTCATTGATGGATCATTGATGTGCATAGGTGGTGTCAAAGAATGATCTAGTTGTCTTTTTTGTGGTTGCGTAATTTCTCATACAAAAACAGATCATGAATATGCAACTTTTAAAGCAGAGTACATTGTTATTTAAGCATTATAATTGATTCTTAAACAATACATCAAGACAAGGACTTTACTGACCCATGAAGGCTTTCACAAGTGTTAAGTATTCACAACTGAATGTCCAACAAAGATCACCAAGGAAAGGCTAATCCTCTCATCATGCTACAAGGAAACAAGATTGAATACATATTTTCTTAAGCTCGGACTTCAAACAATGAATAGATATTGAACTGATATGATGATAGAAATTCAGATCAGAGATAAATATAGGTTTCAAACCTCCTTGACATACCTTGGATAGATGGTATAGATCTCGAACCAATATGACAGACGTAGAACAAGACCAAAGATTTGGATCTATGCTACATAATTTGATCAACTGTCACAAGACTTTGTTCTAGTCTTTACTGATCTCTGATATATATACCACAGACCTAGATCAAGCCACAACACTTCAGTCTATTCACCACTGAAATTGGGTCAAGCCACAGATGAACTCAGATATGTTCCACAAACTTCACTCAAGCCATAGAAGAACTCGGATATGTCGTCACAATGTGACAAGCCATAGAAGAAACATGTTGTCACAAGGTCTCAAGTGCTCCAAATAATAAAGCCCCTTAAGCATGGAGTTGAGGTCTAACAAATCAAGAGCAAGCTACCTCTAGATGTGCATGTCCATCATGGAGAAACCAAGGTTTCATGCATACACCATGTACATCATATCGCATGATCCCGAACTCCAGAGATAAAATTTCCTCCTCCAAATGTCTAGTGCTCCTTCTAGGTAGGTACTTTTCCTATCCAAGCAAGTGTGTTGTCTCTTTAGCTGGTTTGCCCATTTTGTGTTTCCATGGTAAATCTTGTGTAAATTGTGAATATGCCACTAATTTCTTTCCATTTTTCTTAAAAAATCTCTTTCTCTGCTCCTCTTTCATATTTTTACAAGTCCCTGGAAAAAAACATGAAAGACAACCTGCAGAAGATCTTGCCAAAAATCTGAGTAGAATGGGTATTTTCTATTTGATTTTTATAATGGCATGAACCAAACATGTAGTTCATCAAACTCATGAGTCAATCTCATCGAACAATTAAAAAAAAAACTTAGCACTTACTTGCCAGTCAGTGTTCAGGCTAACTAGTAACAAGTGCTTGCAAGTGAAATTTACTGCTAATGAGTTAGACACACAAGTTAAAACAACTCATTTTATGAGCTGTGAAAAGTTTGAGATGAGTCAAAATTAAATAAGTGAGCTTCGTTACTATGGTCATAAATACACTTGCTACTATTGTCTATATTTGTGGATGCATTCTCAACGCATGAAAAAAATTTATGCAAGGAAGCTAAACAACCAAGAAGAAGCCGACATCTGATCCAGCTTACTCTAATCAGCTTCTAAGCCATGCAAAGTAGGTAATTTTTTTTTTCCATGGAATACTCTGATCCAGCTTACGCTAATCCATCTTCTGAGCCATGCAAGGCAGATAATTTTATTTGTTCCATAGAATTGACAAAGAAAGTACATTAGTGTAGACTTTGTTCCATAATCATTTCCTTAGGCGTACACTAGATGTAGACTTTGAGATTCCTAGATACAAAGTGAAAAAATGGGTGTTAATATTACAATTGAAGTGTTGTATTACCAATGTGATAAGAACTTTTAAAAATAAATTATATTTACATAAAACAACGAATAAAATCTTATTTTAGAGATCAACTAAAAAAACGTTTGTTCATTGTTTGACAAGAATCAATGTCAAGACATTAGACGAACATCTATAATATCAAATGTATGAACTTTGTACCACCCTTGTAAGAAATCAACAAGTATGAATTCATTGGGAGAAGTAAACCCTCCTTTCACAATATATCAGTAATCATGTTGCATTCTCTATATATGTGGAGGAAATCCAGTTGGTCAACCCACACGAAATTTATCTAAAAAGATGGAAAATAGCCATTAGATTAATATTTATCAGGGGAGCTTCATCCTTCATACTTCTTATCACTAAAGATAAATCGCCCATCATGGGCCACAAATGAATGTTCCTACAACTAGAAAATTTCAAGAGATAAAACAGAGATAAACGTTCAATGATTTATTGAATCCAGGTTGGATTATGTACATATATAGTTAATTATCTTTTATTTGGTTTGTTTATTTATTTATTTATATTTTTTGGACACCTAATCCATTAGGGTTGGTGTGGAGGAACGTGAACCATCACTTTGACTCAATCCCAAGGGACCTTGGAAGGATAATCCAAATGTCACATGTAATTGTCTTTATATGTATATATGGTTAATATTATGCAATCTCATGTTTGTCCTAAACATCTATTGCATTCTCATGATCCCAATAGTGGTATTGGAGCCATGACTTTGTAGCAGTGGCCATTGCCTTGAGCATCGTATAGAGCCTATCAGATATGCCTTGTTAGGTCTAGCATTCCATGTTGATCATTCTCCATTGCATCACCTCTTTGTGGTAACATTTGTTTTCAGTTCTAACATTCCCTTACCTCTATTTGTAACCATTTATCTATGTGTGCGCAGTTTTGAATTACCTATCTCTATGGTATCTAGGCCTATGCACTCTACAACATGTGTCAAATTTGTCATTCTACAACGAGCAGATTTTCTCCTTGTCTCTTCTCTGGCTGAAATGATATTACTCCTCCAAAACTTAAATTGTAACCTTAACACTCAAATTTTTCCTTTGTCACTAGGAATCTCAAAGTCTACACCTAGTGTATGCCTAAGTAAAAGATTATGGAACAAAGTCTACACTAATGTACTTTTTTTTTCAATTCTACGGAACAAAGAAAATGACCTGTTTTTCATGGCTCATAAGCTGATTAGAGTAAACTGTATCAGAATTTTATTTGTTAGATAGAATTGACAAAGAAAGCACATTAGTCCTCCTCACCTTCCAACAATCCATTAGTGTGATTAAGTAAATAAGCTTACTAACCAGGGGGAAAAGTGGACACTTCATAGTCCAAATGGGCTTTGAAATGTACAAGTGTTACCAAGCTCAACAAGAGAGGTTAATAAATGACCCTATTAGGTGGTTTCAACCTCTAAGGGGGTGACAGGTCCATGGTACATCCATCAAATGGCAATTATCGTGTGAAATGATGATGGAACAGAGTGGGGGCAAAGGGAATGCTCCAAGCCACATGCCATGGCACTAGGGTAGCTATTATGAAGGAAGCACACACATTGGGTATATGGATGTAATATGCATATTTATATAAAGAATTTTAATTCTAGTTTATACATCCAAACAAAGACATTACTAGACACTCTAGGACATATTGATAGACTGCTGAAATTTTGAGACTCGTAGAGAAAAAAAAAAAACTAAATATTTTCCTATTGCCTTTTTATGGTGGTTGTAAGGTGGCATCAGTGCCTCCTAAAGAAAATGGGTATATGGGGTCAGAAAATACTCTCGAGAGGAAAAATTCAATGAGACAATGATGGTGGTAACACTCCAACTTGTAGGTTTACTCAAACCTTTTCCTTTTGTCCTATACTTCAGAAATTGATCAAATGGGAGATCACAACTGAAGACAATCTCCAAGATTATGGGTTTTGTATTGATCATGGACAATTTACTCTTGCATTCAACCAAATGTAAATATACATACAGTCATGTAAAATAATTAATGGAAAATACCAATAAAGAGAAATTGTGTTAGATGATTTACCATCCCATAATCACCATCAAGGCCAATGGAAAAACCCAAAGGCAATGACAAATAGATATAACAAAGTATACCATTATTCTACAGTGTATTCAAAGTTATGATGTGAAATTATGAGAAGGTCCTTGAATAGGTTCATCAAACTTTAATGATCTCAAACAAGTATGATGGAAAACAATGAAAAACTATAAACATGAACCTCATCATAAATACAAGTGACAAGGTTATGGTAATGGAACAAATCTGGTTTTCGGAGACAAAGGAAGTTTGAGACCATGTCCTGACAAAAAAAATAGGGGATGCACTCAAGGAGATTTTAATCAGGAAAGCATGAAAATGGTTCTGCTAACCTACACGTCAAATTTATTGGTGGTCAGATGAGTGTAATATTCCTAATTAGCAGACAACTAATTAGAATAATAAAGGTTACCAATTTTTCTTTTCTAAAGTTCAGTGGGAGAATAAAGGGGTGAAGGGGCCCATAAACCCAACATTTAGAATAAAACCACTTTCTTAGAGTTAAAGTGGACAATGCAACTCATGTGGGTCCAAGAGGCCAAGTGGACAACGTAGCTTATGTGGAGCCCAAGAGGCCAAGTGGACAACGTAGCTCATGTGGACCCAAGGGATTATTAGAGTTTCAAGGATTGTTAGGGTTTCACAAGAATAAAAAGGGGATGAGGAAAACCATAGAGATTATTCATTCATTCATCAAATTTCTTCTTATCATTTCGACTAGAGCATGCTTCAGCTGTTTAGCCAAGTCTACAGTGTTGTTCAACACATGGGTGTCTCCGAGCGGAGATCCCAACCTAATCCTTGGGGGACTTCGAATGCCAACTTAGGAGAGGAGTTCCACCCTTTGGTGAGGGATTGAAACACCAGCAACAACAGGAGTGTGTATTCCCTTCAAAACTGTGTAAAGGAAGTAGAGAGCATAGTCCCTTCAGGACTGCGTAGAGGCAGCAAAGACTGTGCAATGATTGCGCAGTATTGTGGAGAGGAAGTGTTGGAAGTGTGGGAGAGAAGAGGATTTCAACCAGAGGATTTGGAGGGGAGGCTAGCCACCTCTTGCCATGGATTTTTGTATAATTTTGGAGACATCTACCAACATTTCCAACCATGATTTCGAATTTCCCAACTGTTGGGTGAGCCAAGCCCAAGAGGGCCAATTTTCCGAAGTCAAAACTAGGACGAAGCCTTTCTAGGTTTCTTGAGTAGATTCTGTGGTTAATATCCCGAAATTTTCTGAGCAGAAGATTAGCTCATTTACGCAGCCCCTACTCAGCCAATAGCTAGAGGTGCTAGGGTAAAAAGGGTCAGATTTTGAAGGTTGGAATTGGAGGAAACCTTTTCTGGGTTTTTCTAGCTTTTGGGCAAGGATCCTATTCCCAAATTCCTAGAATTTTTCGAGCACGAGAGCTAGGCCAACTAGCAGCCTAAAGTCATCCAACAACAACATTTTTAGGTAGAGAAATGCAGTCATTAAGCCATGCAAAACAGTTTCCGACAAGATTTTTTTGTTTGGGTTTGAGTTGTCCTCCAGCCTTCTTTGAGCAGGCACAATTGCAATCTTTTTAGCACCTCATTTGTACTCTTTCCCATCATATTAATAAAATGGCTCAGCAGTGGTTGTGGCTCCAAATTATGTGTTTTAATGGTGTTTTCCTTATTATTGTAATTTTAGTCTATCATTGCTTGTATTACTATCATTTTCCTATTTGGGATATTACATTGGTATCAGAGCATAATCTTGGCTCAACTTGTGGGAAACCCTCATTCTATGACTAGACCGGAATAAAGGTTAAACTCAGACACCATGGAAGTAACCTTCAATGAGGTGATTAGGGTTCAACAAATGATCATTAATTCGGGGGAAGAAACTGATTCATGAAACAATTGTGAGTCAGGACATTATTGCAGCTGATGTTGAGTTATTGGCAACAAATTGGCGGGCGTACCAATCATTGGGAAATGACACTCAAGCGACCCTCTCTTTTTGGGAGTTCTGTGAACTAAAATACAGGCACAGATCAGGGGGAATTTAGTGGAATAATGCAGGGATGGTGAGACAGACTAAGGAAGAAGATGAAAGAGTAGTTGAAGGGGCCATAGTTGGAAAGGAGACAACTGAGCATACAATCGTTGGTGAGACACCACCCATTGTTGAGGTATCCATTGATGGGGTATCTAGGGTTGTGACCAAGTTCTCTGATGATAGCAACACATCACATGTTGATGAGGTGTCGTGAGACAACTTCACTGTTTTTGAGGAGCCGATAAGTACAATGGCCTCAAAGTCTATGACAAAATTGTCGGATGGCAATCACATGCAACTGACTAGTGAGAATGTCTTGCATGTTGGAGTGTCTCGGGAGGAGGGTGTGCAGTCGTCCTTTGGGCTAGCCCTTGAGGAGGCATTAGGAGATACAAAGGTATTGGATGATGGTCGCACAAAATAGTGCCATCAACTTCAATTTGAACTTCTAGCTTTTAAAGGGAAGGCCACATTAGTATGAGAGGCTATTTTTTTGTAGAACGAAGAACTAGAGGGCATGAGAGTGGTTTGTGTCAAGTCAGTGGCCAAGTTGGCCCACATTGGGGAACGTTTGGATTCCTTAATGGTACAAATAGAGAGCACATGGGAGTGTCAGAGCAGCCCCCTTCGGGCATACATAGACAGGGCTAGCAACACTATTGGGTCACCTCTTCCCATTGGAAAGAGAGAGACTAAGCCACCTAGTCAGATCTCATTTGTTGACTAGGATGGTGAAATGAGGTGACATGAGCTGTGTAGAGCGTAACACTCGCAGGATGGAGGGATTGTTCTATGTGTGGGGATTCTTTCATTCGATTCCTCTATCGAGGTTGGATGGCGATAGGTATTGAGCTGGTACCCCATGGAGTAGGATAGGCAGCTGGATACATCCATGGCCACATTTTAGCAGAGTCCATGGATTACCAGAGGGGCACGAGGGCTAGATTATTGTTGGGATCCAGGTGGGATTTACCATCACATATAGATTCGGTAGGTGATGATAATTGTTGCGCAATGGGTTTGATGTATGGGTGCACACACATTTTTAGATCTCTATCAGAGTCCCAGACATCCCTAGTGACAAGATGGTTCGACATGAGGGTACACCCTTTTCAGGAGCTATCTTAGCATATCGACCGTGCGTGGAGTCACAGGGTGATTAGCCTACTTTGGCAGGAGTTGGTTGGAGGAGGTGGCATCAGTAAGCCACCAGACAGGGTAGTACGTAGAGACGGTGCTCTCTCATGGGTATATGGTACACTTGAGCTATGGAGGATAGGAGAAGTGATGTCACTGTAATTGGCATGTGAGGATTTGGTCTGCTCCGATCCTTTATATTAGATGGGGAGATGTAGCCCACCTCATGGGGGGTTAATAGTAGAGTGGTGGATATTTTTTCCATGCAGAATACTATACGTTACAAGGTGTCACTGATACGCAGGACTACACAGAGTCATGTCATAGGGTCCAGTGTTATGTAGAGGGATGCAGACTGATTTGTACAAATATGATGTTAGACCATAACATCCAGGGGTGTGCAAGGCTATGCAATAAGGAGCAGTGGCCTACAGAGGAGCATGGAGATGCATGGGGGTGTGATGTAGTATGTCATACCGCGTTGTGGAGTAGGAGTGCCTCACATCGTGTTGGGTACATGTGGGGAGCGACAAGTACAGTGACACGGGAGGGATACATGACGGTACAAGATGGTATAGTTGTAGCCAGAAGTATTTGGTGGTGTACAGGGGCAGGTTGCAGCATACAGTGGCATGATGAGGAGTGCAGAGACACTTGGTGGTATGCAGTGACCCATGATACGCCACAACAGGCACTTGGAGCGTTGCCTCCTGTTATCACAAAATTGGATCTGATAAGCTGCTTAATCAGTCAATTTCGTGTAACTATTTCAAACCTAATATTTTGACTGAGGCTTAGCCTCCTCAGCTTGAGAGGGCTCTCTCAAAGGTTAATGATTTGGATTAAAATATAGATGGCTAACTCTATGTGGGGTAATAAACAGATAAATGAAATATATAGGTTGAGAATCACATCAGCAAGTACACATTGGGCTTATGGAGTCAAAATAGTTTCAATAAACCAATGAATCTACTTAACATGGAAGTTGAGGCATATCAGAGTTTTAGTCAAGAGATAAACACACATGAAACTGTAAAAACACAGTCAGTTCATTTATATAGGAAGTCAGAGAATACAAAGATGAATTCTAAGTAATATAGATAAACACCACTCTAATAGGATAATAAAGAGATGAAAATAGAATAGGAACACACCAAAACTCCTTATGAATCCCAAGTTGGTTAAGTAGAGACTCTATGTATTAGCTGAAAACCAGTCAATTACATTAAGCGCAGTCTTTTGCCAAAAATGTCCAAAAACTTGCACATTCGACTTCTTGGTCTTTAATAGACAATTTAAAACACAAAATGATCTCATCTTAGGCTAGATACATCAAATTTCTAACTCTTGACACCTTGCATAACCATAAGACATGGGATTTATTACAAAAAGACAACTAATCTACTAAACAATCCTTTTACAAATATGATTCAAACTCCTTGTCACTATCCATAACAACCTTATCTAAATTAAATAACATCATTTGCAAAGTGTATCAACGCATGGTCGAATCCAAATGATAGGCTTCAACTCTTCATGACCATATGGTTGACCTCCATCAAAATAGGAAACAATCCCCTGTTTTTTAGGCATAGAGTCCTTTGCATTCTTGGAACATTCTGACCATCATGTACTCTTTATTTAATGGTCCTTAACTGTTGGAAATTGAGTTAACACATTCAAATACTCATCCCTAGGCTCCAGCTGTCCAAAACCATTTTCAAACTGTTCAAATGAGCTGCAATACACTGCGCTACGAAAATAAAGCAGTTTCGTAGGACCTTTTGTAGCGCTGCCTTTTAACCCTTTTTTCTTCAAGTTTTTGACTTATTTCCTCCAAAATTTTCTTAATTTCCTTTTAATACATCCTCCCTAGCAATTTAAGTTCTTGATTCATTCTCTTACCCTTCAAAATTTTATAAAAAAGAGCAATAAAAGCTACTACATCAGTTTCGTAGCGCTTTTCTCTCTTTTTACACTGTCTGCGCTATGAAACTGTTGAGTGAGGAGTTTTGTCTAAAATTTTCCAAAGTGTAAATTGTAAATGTGCCAAAAACTCAAAATAAACCTGATTCATCATTTAAAAACCATATCAATTGAAAAACACAGTCATTCCAGCCTTCATGAGGTCCCTTCTTCATTTTCACTTGATTTAGCTATAGGCTCTTCTATGACTATTATTTTAATACCTCTGCTTTTTTAACTCATCATGAATCAAATTTAATTGCTGCTCTAAATCCTCCACTTGATTTTTAAGTATTCTATTAGTAGCTCTCAATCGAGTATTTATTATTCTGATAAACTTGGCTTCCTTTATGGCTATAACTATCCATTTGAAAAATTTCTCTACACTACTTGGAGTTTTAGAAATAGAATCAGTTTGTCCTTCCCACAGTGCCTTCACCTTTTTAAACTCTGCTTTCTCAACACTGTGCTTTCTAGCCCTCTTTCTCATCATAGCAATTTTTTGGTTTTCCAACCTCAATTTTTCCTCAAGATGTTGCAACTCTATTTTCTCTGTCATTTCTTCTTTTTCCCTCTTTGTTCCGCTGGTTGTATGCTTCACTGTAGGTGATGAGAGATCAACAACTTCTTCAGGAGCTTTAGCTGTCTCAATAGATTTTGAACTTCCTTGCTGCCTTCCTTGAGTTTCTTAGCATGCCTAGTTATAGGCGTTCTTGCTTGAAAGATGAAAGCTGCATCTTCCCCCTCAAACTCAAGCTTCTTTGTAGACTTAGCCTTTTTCTATTTATGCTCATCTTATCCAATGAACTCAGCTTGAACAATGGGTGTCTCCTCTATGTCAATAGCATGAAGGATGTCATCTAAATTTCCCTTTATTACTGGGTTGTCCTCTGTAGCAACTTTCTTTCCTTTTAGTGCCACTGCTTGGCTTCTTGTCACTCTTTTGATTTCTTGCTTGCTGACAGCTTGTTTCTGTTTTTCCTCTTTGACAATATTTGACCTCTGTTTTTCAGGTGATGGAGTTGGTGTGTCAAGCATTTGTGTTTGCTCTGCCCTTTTCCCAATTTGTTTCCTTGGCTTCAGTTTTGAAAATTCTTTTTTTTTTGCAACCATAGGTTGACTAGGCTCTGCTGCTGGTGGTGATGGAACTCCTTTAGTTTTAGGGTTTCTTGTAGGTGTTAGGGATTCCAACTCAAAACCATTTATAAACAAAAAATATGACCAATCCCTGCCTATCTTTTGAATTTCATCTAAAATCAATAACTTCATTAAACCATGATGAACCAAGGATGTTTCACTACCTTCATATTTTTCTTGTACCTTATCAGCCATTTTTGCAAGACTCCTGTGCAGATAAAAAGGAAAATCAAGTGAAATATTACCAGTGAAATGCAGAAGCAACCTGAAATGATATGTGTAAACCTTATGAATCTGCCTTCACATGTAAAATAATTTTGAATGTTGAGCAGTAGCCTTGCATAAGTGTTTTTGATGCGGCTTCTAGGGATAGTGTTATTAAGGTCCATGTCTCCATAATCAGGCCTCATGAACTCTTTACATTGCTCCATATCAAATTTGAAACCTTTGAACCAATTTTCTTGACCTCTTGGTATCTCTATAACAACAACAATGACCTCTGGTGTAATTGACACACTTAGCATCCCAGCCGTAGTATTTGTTCCATTAAAGTTCATGGAAAATTCCTTTGATACCTATGTGTGACATCCCTGCAATTTTTCACAAAATCGAAGGCAACCTACTCTTCTGAATGCTTCCATCACTATTGGGTCTTCAATTATTGCCTTCATGTCTTCAGGTTCATACCTCAAGCAGTGCCCCCCTCTGTGAACTTTATTTTCCTCTGCCATGCTTTTCAGAAAACCTGTCGGCCTCACTTGATGAATTGTATTAGCCTCGCTTGAATATATAAAACCAGCAGCCTCGCTTGATAAATTTTATATCATCCTCGCTTGAATAGGGATGTAGAAAACCTTTGTATGAAACAGCCACAGGTTTGTCTTGACACTTCAAAGCTCAGACATTTCGAATGGAGGCAAAAGGAAACGAGAATGATCAATTTGGAAAGATTTTGAAATTTAAAATGTCATATCATAGCTGAATGATGCCTCATTCATAACCTATAATGACAATGATGAATGAAAACATGGATGTGTACATCTAATCTCATTATTACATGACTCATCATATCACTAACCTACCATTTCCCAATGGTTTCTGACACTTTTCAGCTCAAATGACAAGACAACTGTGTTGTGACCAGCAACAACCCCCCTTCTTATTTGATATTAGTAATAATACTAAATAAGTGGGGACCCTTAGTTTAAAAATCCAAAAAAATTTATTGGTGTTTGTTTTCATTTTCAATAAAAATTACTATCATTAACTTAAGAAAATTCTTTGGAAAATCTTTAAATAAACTTAAGTTTATGATAAATTAGAATAAAATCTTTCTTTGAAGAAATATCGCATCCATTGCAAGTGAGTAAAAGATATCTTTTGCGAGCAGAATTTCCTAAATTACGATAACGCGATCCAAAATTATGCATTAAAATATTTATCGCATTTCATACCTTACGCTTCAAATCATTAAAGTGCGATAACAGTGATCGCAAATCGCATATCACAGAAAGAATGTTAACCGATGTTTGCAATATATTATATTTTTGCGATATTGCGATTTCGCAATATTGTGATGTTACAAGTTTGCGATTTGCGATAGTTGTGATTAGCGATAGATGCAATTTTGCGATGATTTTGATTTGCGGATATTGCGATCTTGCAAAGCAAATCGCAAATCCCATTATCGCAGATTCCTTAAAGCTCGTTGTACGAAGAAAATCTTTCCATAAATCGATATCCACTATGTGCTTTGATGTCAAATTAATGAATGGATTGTCAATTATTAATGAAAATGATTTTGTTTTGATTGAAATGTTATTTCGCGTTAAAATAATATATTTCATACGCCTTCAACATTTAAAACTATCCCGTCACCTTTCTCATATCATTATTCTCACTTAATTCATAAAACCGCAGGCACGAAGAACAGGAGACTATACAAAGCAATATTCAGAGTATTATGGGAAAGAAAGAGAAAGCTCCGAGTTCTAAAAGTAAAGAGATGGCATCCTTGTACGCAGACACTGCTTTCAACAAAGACGCTGGTATCACCACTTGGGAGGGTATGTTTAATTTGCTTGAAGAAGAAAACCCAAGAGTAATGGACATTGCGGCTACTGCAGGCTCAAGTAATTCTTCTGAAGCCTCTCTTACAGATCTGGCTTGTTCGTTTCTGCACCGGATAGCAACAAGACCTAGAATTCTTCCGTATACAGACATGGTCAAATGGGTGTTGGATAGCACTGATATTACGGACAGGCAGTTTATAACTCAAATTCAAGAGCTCATCGGGTCATTTACTCTAGAAGATCTGAGGCTTATGTATCATTTGCCGGAGCCTCAGGTAACTTACAACAAACAATTTATGGAGAAATTTGCCAAGGAAAATGAAAATTTGGCGGAGTGCACCAAGGAATGCTCCAGAAGAGATGAACCACTGAAGAAAGATAAACACGGTATGTACAATACTGGTTCACTCACTTCTCCATATTGTTTTGCTGCTGCTATGCTATGTAGGCTTTTTGGAAAGCCTGACATTAATAAGTTTTTTCCTGAATGGCTTCCCTTATTGAATGTTGTTGTTAACACTACCATTGTGGACTGGGATAAAATATTGTCTGACAACTTAGCCACAACTATTTTCAATTACCGGTCTAAACGGACTGTCTCTCAGAGGATTTATCCTCCTTTTTATCTATCTGCCTATGTTATGGATTCAATCTGCTTTCTTTCTAAGTTCCCTTTAATGGGTTGGCAATGGAAAATTCAGGATCCCCTACCCATTCATGTCTATCACAAATAATTGTGGGAATCAAAGTTCATTCCTCATTTTTGCAAAATTTTCCATGGAAAAATGTTGCCTCTGTACAGAGTGTTGTATAATAAGGATGCTCCAAGGTTCTCCCCTGAAGCAGAAGTAGACATTCTCCCTGTCGCAAGATGGTTTGGAGAAGAATTGTTTACCTATGTGAGGGTTTTTGGAAGCTTTGCTTCTCCTCATGTTTTACCCTTATATGTTCCGGATAAACTCATAGCTCGGGAAATCGCATATCAAACCTGTGGAGAGGGAGGTTTGACAAAAGAATTAAAGGATAAAAAGAAGGCCATCTGGCCACAATTTCCTGTGGAGCATTTTCATTATTTGATGTTGGTCATGCGTTTAAGGAAGTAAACAATATTACATGTTTAAAATTGTTTAAGTTTTTGAGAAGGCTATTTGATCCATATGGTGTTGTCAAGTATTTCACCACTGCAGTCAAAGCAAGAGTATTTTCTGGAGAAGAAGATCTTTTTGATGATATGTTTCAAGAAAAATGTTCATTTAAAGAAATTTTTCATTTAGCTCAAACACGATTCTCCCCAGAAGAATTTCAAGAATTTAAAATATACAGAGAAAGAAGATTGACCACTATTCCTTTGGATAATTTGTGCTTGGAACCCGCAAGGGAACCAACTCCTAGTGTCAGTCTCAGTGGCAGCTCAGATACAGAAAGGTCTAAGTCAAAGTCTGGCAAAGAAACTTCTGAACGTTCTAAAAAATCTGATAATGATAAAAGTGAAGGCTCAGTGAAGGATACAGCTCAATCAAAAGAGCTTTCACAACAACAGACTTCAACCACTCCACAGTTGAATCTTCCACCTCTTAATGTACAGCAACCATCCATCAGCACTCAGTTAGATAAAGAATGGGAAACATTTAATTATTTGATTAATGTTGAAGGAAAGAACATACAAACTCCTGTACAGAAAACAAAAGGTTTGGTTACAGAAATAAGTGGCAATGTCACAGAAACAGAACATATACCTATTACTCCCTCCTCTGAGCTTGTACTTAAAATAGAGGAAATTCCTCCTCTGGATATATTTTATAGCCCACAACATAAAGCAGTATTAAGGAAGCAAAGGAAAAAGAGGAAATTAGAAAGTGTGCTCTCTACTGATGCAGAACAATTGGATGTCTTATGGAAAGATCCTACTACGGATCCTACTGAAAATCTTACTAAGTTATCTCAGATTATAGGAGCTTATGCCTCTGCAACTATTGACAAAGAATTTGAGGTACAACTATTATTAAATGAAAAAGAATATCAAATACAAGTTCCGCAACAACAATTGCAACAAACTCATGCTAACAGTGAAGCACAGATAAAAGTTGAAAAGTTACAGCAAGAGTTTCAGCAAATGCAGATCGGATATCAGAAAAGCTTGGCCGAAAAAGAGAAACAAATACAGATTATGCAAGAGATGCATAAAGATGACCCCAAGCTTACAGAGTTTATCTCGGAGTCCATTTCCTTGAATAATCAACTACTGCAACAACAAGATATATTATGCCAGAAAATCTCACAATGGAACTCTTTTTGTCAAGAAAGTGATAAAATCACTAATCATGTCGTAGAATTACGACATGATTATGATTTAACTAATGAAAGAGTTACTAATTATTTGGCATGGAAAAAGACAGAGGAAGGAAAAAGAGCAGGAGCACCAATCATCAATGACAGTCATAAAGAAATGCTCTTCAATAATTGGGATGCACAGATCAGAGAGGCAGAAAAAGCAGCAGAGGAAGCATCTACAGCAGCAAGCAACAATACTGATTGTGTAAATGAAAATTTGCACAAGGTTAATTTGATTTCAGAAACTATTCCAGGATACTTACCACAAGCACATCAATTGCAAATAGAATGGAAACAGAAAGCTGAAGAAAAGGAAAAATAAATTCAAGGATTGACAAAGTTAAATTGGGATTCTTACTGGACATCTCTGGTAAAACCACACAGTCAATGCAGTGCTCTTAATTGCATCATTATTTCTGCTGAGAAGATCGCGCCAACACTTGCCAATTCTGTTTTTTCGGGAAAATTGAAATATGAAGTCGGCCAGCCTCCTCTTCTCAAATCAATGTTGGATGCTTGCAAATTCAAAGATCAGAGTAGTTAGTTGTTAATTTTAGTTTTAGATTTATTGTTAGTTTTACTTTATTTTTGCCTAGAAAAAGGAAGGTCATTTAA
This sequence comes from Pinus albicaulis, assembly GCA_034641835.2. Taxonomy (NCBI): domain Eukaryota; kingdom Viridiplantae; phylum Streptophyta; class Pinopsida; order Pinales; family Pinaceae; genus Pinus; species Pinus albicaulis. The sequence goes on along the minus strand of CM076578.1, from coordinate 1,130,286,717 downwards.
ACCGAATCCTAAATTTTTGTAATAAACTATTTTTAGATTTAGTTAGTAGTATTTAAACCCTTCTCATGCATTTAGAGAAGGGTCCTGAAATTTGTCAAAAACTTATCCTCAGAACATGCACTTCTGCACCCTCAGAGGAGGTTTTGATGAATCAATGGAACGAGATTTATTGATATCTGTGTCTAATATCTGCTACTGATGTTGCATTTCTGTACTCTTTGTAGATGTCGGATTAAGAAGAGATAAATCATTATTGCTTCTAGCTCACGAGTAGAACCAGTTATAAATGGTACCTTTATCTCTTAAGTATTTTTGCTTTTGTGTTAAAAGTGATATTTATGTTCAGTTATTTATATATTGATGCTTGAATGCTTAAGTTATCATTTGGCACTTTTGTACGGTGATAGCTATTTATTTATGCTTAATGTATGAATAGCTTATTATGCGATATGTTTTTCACAACTGTTTCATCTAACTTTTTATATGAAGTGGTATATCTTTATTCAATTCTTTTCTGATAGAAGTTGAATGATCTTTATTATCGATTGTTATTCGAAATCATTTTAGATCGCATAAACAAGATTATATCCCGGGTTTAGTTTAGAATTAGATATTTCTGTTTTAATTAGAATACAATTTGCATGTGATTAGATTAGAAATAGAATAAAAGAATTTCACTTAGGAACCCTTTTAGAAAGGAAATATCTATTCTCAGCATATCACACACACATATTGGGAAACTGGTCCCATTATCCCCAGTCGGACCCACTACACCAAACGGAAAATGAGCTGTTAACCAAGGTCCGGACCGGGTGGGTATCCCCCTTGTTGTAGACCCGATTTTCGGGGCTTCAACAAGTTGTAAAACCACACTTTTGTAGTGCCTGCAGTGTAATTTTACCTGTTTGTGCTACGAAACTATTAGCACTTTCGTAGCGCAAATCGAATTTTTTCAACGGGTGGCGCTACAAAAACATGGTTTCTTGGCTAATTGAACAGTTTTGACATGAAACTTTAGGAAATGACCCACAAATGAAAATTATGGATATTTGACATGAAGGGAATTTTAAAGAAGACTTTATTTGAACCTAAGGATGGAATTTGAACTATAAAAATCTAACCTACCCTTGATCAAATCCTAAACTACTTCTAAACCCAATTTTGAATCTTGATCAAAGACAAACTTGACACAATGATGTTAAATTTTTTATTTTTTTTGGTGATAACAGTGGGTCCACTTGGGATAGTGTGCCCATGTGGTACACTAAGAACCAGTAGTTCTAGTGCTGTTATCCATTTTCATGACCAAAACAAAAAAAAATTGAAACTGCCAAGCTTTCTCCTCAAGCTCTAATGGCCTTCACCTCAAACTCAAGCTTGCTAATTTAGCTTGTCATTATTAGCAGAAAAACTCATAAAATGGAATATGTACAATGACATGAGTGATCAATCAGATTTTTAGGAAGAGTAATGCTTTAAAAACCTGCCATTGACAGGTCCTCCAACATATGATTTTCCATCCATCTCCTGCAGTATGTAAGTATTGTTTCCATGAAAAGAAACTATCTTGAAAGGATATTTCCACAAGTTCTCAAACTTACCATGTTTGCCATTCTCTTCAATTATGGCCTCCCATTGCAGCACTTCATCCTGAATTTGAAAACTTTCTTCCTTGATCTTCTTATCAAATGTCCTCTTGATTCTGTTTTGAGATTGTTGATTGCTATTATAAACTTCATCCCTCTTCTCTTGTAGAGCTATTAGCTGATTGATTCTCGTTTGGACTACATTTGGTTCCTCTTCTAATCCTTGAACCAGCTTCATGACGGGTACCCTTAGACATGTAGGAAAAATGGCCTCAGCCCCATATACCAGCTCATATGGTGCAGTTCCAATTGAACTTTTTGTGCATATCCTATCAGCCCACAAGGCATACTTCAGTTTCAAATTCCAAGCCTTATTATTCTCCTGCAACACCTTTTTAATGATCCTCACAATGATCTTGTTAGAAGATTCAGCAAGACCATTCCCTTGTAGATAGTATGCAGTAGAATGCCCAAGAGTAATATGATATTGATGACAGAAATTGATTAGCTTCTTAGACTTAAATGCATGTGCATTATCAGTTATAATCTTCATGGGGCAACCAAACCTAGACAAGATATTATTTTCCAAAAAAGAAATAATAATAGAATCATTTGCTTGCCTAGTTGGGATTGCTTCAATCCATTTGGTGAAGTAATCAGTCGCTGTGAGAATCCAGTGATGTTGACCTGATGATGATGGATGACTCTCTCCAATAAAATCTATCCCCCACTGCTGAAATGGTGCTTCCACATAGATATGCATTAAAGGTAAAGGTACAAGCTTCTTCTTACCATAAAAAATCTCGCATTCATGGCAGGAAACAATATTTCTGTATACATCCTTAAACATTGTAAGCCAATAATACCTTGCTCTAAGAATCTTGTTGACTGTGGCCTTCCAATAATGGTGACCTCCACAATCCCCTTTGTGGAAATCTTCAATTACTTTATCAACCTCCTCTTCTAGCTAACAATTCAACAAAATACCATCGGTATCCTTCCAAAATAGATTTATGTCAAAAATGCAATATCTCAAGGATTTTAGCTTTACAAATCTTGCCATTGACTTTGTTAGCTCAGCAGGTGCTTTATGATGTTGTAGGACAAAAACAATCTCCTTGTACCAATATGAAGTGATATATTTTTCTTCAATAGGGACTAGTTCTTCTTCCTCATCTGAAATTTCTGACATTTCTACAATTAAATTTATGTCAAGACAATCAAAGTTTGACTATGCCATCAGATTTGCTAAGCCTTTCCCTTTGACCAATTTTGTTGGATTAATCTCTATATCATACTCCATCAATTTAGCAATCCATTTTCCCCTCTTACCATCAGGGTCGGCTTGAGTGAGGATGTCTTTCACAACAGTATTAGGAACAAAAGCCACAATATGAGAATGTAGAATATAAATTATGAAATATTTCATAGCCTTCACCAAGGCATAGGCTTTTTTCTCTAAGATATTATACTTCAGCTCAGAGTTAGCTAATGTCCTACTAAAGAAGGAAATAGGCTACTCAATACCTTGCTGCCCCTTTTGCAACAAAACTCCAGCAATAGTACTTTCTTATGTGAAAGTAAAAACCAGAAATTATTTTGAGAAATCCAGACTGATTAATATCAGTGCTTGTGTGAATGCCTCTTTTATCTCTTCAAATGAGTGCTTTGCTTCTGCTGTCCACTTAATGTAAACTCCCTTCTTCAGCATCCTTGTTATGTCCTTCATAATCTCAGCAAAATTAGGAATAAATCGCCTTACAAAATTTACCTTTCCAAGGAAAGATTGAATCTCCTTCCTACTTCTTGGCAAATCCACCTTCTGAATTTCATTGACCCTGTTTGGATCAATCCTAATCCCATATTTATAAATGATGTGTCCAAGTAGTATACTTGAAGTTAAATCAAAAATACTTTTGGTGGGATTTAGAGAGATGCCAAACCTTCTACACTTCAGAAAAATTATTTCTAGGTATTTCTAGTGGTCTTCTTCCCTCCTTGAGAAGATTGTTATGTCATCAAGATAAACAACCATCATCTTGTCCTTCTCTTCAGAAAAAACAATGTCCATTTCCCTCTAAAAGGTATCTCCTGCATTCATGAGACCAAAATGCATATTGGCGTACATGAAAGTGTCCCATGGAGTAGTAAAGGTGGCTTTTTCCTGATCATCTGGATGTACAAGAATCTGATTATAACCTTAAAAACCATCAATCATAGACATTCTTTGAGAGCCAACAATATTTTGCAAAATTTGGTCCATCTTTGGGAGAGGATAATTATCCTTCAGAGAGGCTTTATTCAAGTTTATGAAGTCAATACATATTCTGATTTATCCACTCTTTTTTCTGACTGGAACTAATTTTGCAAGCCAATTTGAAAATCTGATTGGGATGATGATTTTGGCATCAAAGAGTTTCTTGATCTCCTTCTCAATCAATGGCATGAGAAGGGGATTAATCCTCCTCAACTTCTGCTTGAAAGGCCTTTCATTTTCTTTGATGGGAATAGTATGCTGAATAATAGTGGGGTCATATTCTTTCAAATCAGTGTAATTCCAAGCAAAAACATCTAAGAATATTTTCATCATTTCAATATACTTAAACTTCATATCGGCTGAAAGAAACTTTGAAAGTTTAATCATTTTGGGCATAGCTACTGTACCAAGGTTACAACTCTCAACTTCTTCATCATCAGCTTGTATCTTAGGGGATTTAAAAACATCATTCTGATAAAAAAAAAATTCAAGAGGTATGAGTCCCTTTGGTATGGAATTGTTCTTTAGTTGCAAAACTTTAGAATTCCCTTTATATTCAGCAAGCATATTTTGTTGATCTACTTGTATATTCTCAAACTCTTCTTTCAGGTCAATAAATTTCTTCACTTCTTGGTCATCCTCAAAACTTGCCAATGAGTAATATTATCAGGGATAGCTGGTCTATGGCGAACTTCAACTTCATATTTTTCATTGGAATGCATAGGAATAATGAAAATACTTACAGAGACAGCAAGAGAATCAGCAATGGAGTTTTGTTCTCTAGTTTTGACCATGAATGAATAAGCTTGAAATTTTTCCAACATGTCCAAAACTAAGTTTCTATATGCCCTCATCCTTACATCCTTTGTTTGATAAATACCTTCAACTTGTTTAATGACTAATTCTGAATCTCCAAAAACAGAAATGTTTTGAGCATTCATTCTTTTCAAAACCTCTAAGCCGATTCATACTCAGCCATGTTATTCGTGCAATCAAAGTTCAATTTGTAGGAAAATAACTTACTCTCATCACTTGGACTTGTGATCCAAATCCTTTCTCCTGCTCCTTCTCTTCCTACTGATCCATCAAAATGCAATGATCACCAACCTTATGCCTCCTTATCACTGACTTGCTGATCTTATGTTTGTTGATTTTCAGACTGCTGAATTTTAGAACTTTGATTTTCTCCTTTCTTCTAATATTCTGCTTCATTAATCAACTCATTGAAAAGAATAGCAGATCCAAGTTTAGTATCAAGAGCAAAAATTGGAAAATTTCGGGGTTTGTCTTACTACTCACCATGTAGGCCATTCTTGTCTCTCGATACAGTCTTCTTTTCTCACCAAAAACAAGAATAGTGGCATAAGTGAGGTCCATCTACATTGTACCTTTGATTTTCGCTGCCCATGACCTTGATAATAGCATACCAAACTTTGGTGGAATGTCTGCTACCACGATGTCCATGACCACAGTCTTAGCAGGAACTTGTGTTAGACCAACAACAACATCCTTAATTAAACCAATGCATTGAACTCTTTTTTAATCAAAAGAAAACAATTCCTTATATGGTCTAGTTATTTCTAACCCCATCCTTTCCATGATTAATTTGGGCATAATATTGTGAGAGGCCCCTGAATCCAACATATCATTATGGAATGTCATGTCATGAATGCTAAAGCTTACATAAAAAGGAGGCACCTCCTCATTCTGTTCATCTTCTAATCTTGGACCCAAGTATATGGTTGGGTGATCCTCTTGCACATTTAAGATATTAGCAGCTCCTGATTGTGAATTTAACATTTTAGCAATCTTGCTTCTATACTCATTGACTTTGAGAATCTCACCAAAAGGTACTGGAATTAATCTTTGAAATTTCATGTTCCAAACTAAAAACAGAAACAGTTTTTTCAGCTTCTTTGATAGGAGGAAGAGCTGGCATATCTTTCTTACCTTCAACGACCTTAGGAGCATCTTTCTTGCCATCAGCAACCTTAGGTGTATATTTCTTAGGCTGTGTTTTGTTTGCAATGACAGGCACATTTCTATTTCTGATATTGTACTGCTTTTGCATTTCAAAGATAGCATGTTGATACCCTTTGAGATAATCTGATGGTTCCTCTCCATGATTTCCTTGATCTGATTCATCATGTGCCTCTTTATTCAAGAAAATTCTAGACATTTCTTCATCAAAACAGTGAATATACTCTTCAGGCCTATTTCAGGTTCATCTTCTTCATCAACTAAGTTCTGCTGGAAAGGAGGT